>CARXXK010000004.1:38973990-39419541 GCA_949089665.1 Macrosiphum euphorbiae
TATGCTCATGTTTATAGTTACGTAGCACCATTGATTATATAATACACAGATAAGCAATGCCATAGGAATATTCGTTGACAATTAATTTCTGGCAGCCACTACGGAGCGCTGTCGGCAACCGCTGGCAGCCGTTAGAAGCGCTGTCGGCATTCGATAACCGCTGGCAGTCGTTAGGAGCGCTGTCGGTTAACACTGATGGCTGACTGGCTGGTAGTCGTTATTCGTTGCTTAAAATATATTAAGAACAAACATATACGTAAACCACGTACTAACCGATAGAATGGATAATTTAAGTCCATTCTAATACAGATATTATATTATATAATAGCAAGATAACAGACTGCATTTGTATCAACGATACCACAAATCGCTAAACTAGACCGGTTTAAAATTATCCTACATTATCCCGCAGACGTATATACAGGGTGTAACAAAAAGAACTGATCGAAAAAAAAAATTGATAAAATTATATGATTAGTAAATAGTTTAAGAAATATACCCATGTTAGCAAATTGCCAAAAATAATACTTTTAAAAAAGTTATTGCGTTCCAAATTAATTGAATCAAAAAAATATTGATATTTAAAAAAAATTGTAAAAAAAAAAAAACTACTTGACTTAGATAAATGTTTTTACTATCCAAATCGTTCTTATAATCAGATTCACAAATTGGCTATTTTGAATTTAATCAAAAAAATTTAAATCAGTTTAAAAATTTTTTATTTTCGGTATTAAAAAATAAAAATATTAAAAATTTTAAAATATTGATTAGAACAAAAGTTATTCCAAAAGTCAGTTCTATCTGTTACACCTTGTATAGTAACTATCATAATATAGGTACATTATACAATCTCAATGAAAAATAATACTGTCATTGTGTTAATAAAAATTGAAACCGGAACTGAAATTAACTTTGGTTGGTCAATATAATATACCTAAATGTACAGAAGACTAGTTGCATCTTGATTTCACTCGTGGATTATTGTTCTGCTTATACATTTTGTTTGCCAATGAATTTTAGAATTTCTTATTGTACCTAAATTTATTATTTTTTATTACATTTTGTTTGCCGATAAATTTTAGAATTTCTTATTGTACCTAAATTTCTTATTTTTTATTTAAATTTTTAAATTCATTATTTAAATAACATGCCTGGTACAAAATGTCAATATGTGGGATGTTTAAAAACCACTGTAAAGTTTCCCCAACTGCATATGTTTCGTTTCCCAAAGAACGAAGCACAACAAGAAACATGGTTAATGAATTGCGGTAAGCTCCAAAATAATATTTTTTTCAATTATTACATTTTAATATACACTTAAAATAAAATTATAGGAAACACACAATTATTGTCACTTGACAAATCCCAATTGTACAATCGTTACATTTGTCAGGAGCATTTTGGACCAGATTCATTCATGAATTCTGAAAAAAAAAAATTAAAGCCACTTTCTGTACCATTAAATTTCAACTCTGATGAGCGTCCAAGTGGGTCAATTGGTAAATATATTTTATATTTAAAAGGTTTTGGGTAATAATTAATTAAACAATAAATTACAATATATAATATAGGTAATGTTTACATAAAATAATATAATATTCTAAACAAAAATAATTAAAATACAAAAAAAAAAAATTCCTCACATTAACTATTTTTTTTAGGAAATGATAATATAATACCCTCTGATTTCATGTTGACTCCAACAAAATGCTTGACTCCAACTAAAACGTATGCCAATATAAAGAATAATTCAGAAGGTGAAATACTATTTTCAAGTCCACCGTTAAATATTTTTACACCAACACAAAGATGTAGAATCAACAATTTAATTGAAATGCCAAGCCCTACTTCTATTAGAAAACGTAACCTTCAAGATGATTTAGATTCACCAATAAAAAAAAAATTAAAAACAAAATTGATAAATAGCACTAGAAAGTTGCATAGTAAGGTTACCATTATTTCAAAAATGAAAAAAAAAATAGTTACATTAAAAACAAGAAACACATTACATAATATACTACACTCACATAAATTTCCATCCAAAAACTCAAAAGCACTAGTCACAATGCAACTGAAAAGTAAAAAACATAAAAAAAAAATAAAATCAAAATTGATGTCAATTTTTTATAAGGATTTTGTTATTAATAAATGGATTGATGATGAAAATATAATGTGTAAAGAACATAAAATATTTATTTTAGAAAAACTTTTGATATGCAAAATTTTTAAAACAGCTAAATTATTTTCAACAACATCAACCCAGACAAAAATAGCTAAATTAAAAATTTTAAATCATATTTAATCCAATTTTATTTTCATAAATAGTTTTTAAATTTATATTTTTATTAATTTTGACAAATTGATATATTAATTATGTGTATTATATAATCAATGATTATACCTATAAACTATTGAATTTTATATTTTAATTGAAACATTATTATTATTAACATAACAGTATTATAACGTTTAGTGAATTTTTCTTACTTACCTCTCAATTTTATTTATATTACCTGTTATTACTATTATTTTATACATTACAATATTATGACATTTATGGAGTTATCACATGAACAATTTATTAATATTTAATGATTCAATAAAATTTAATGGACCAATTTATTATTATTTGATTATTAATTTTTTAAGCTACCTATTCTATTAGCTCACTATTGATTCATTAAAATATGTTTAGTAATTGTTCATGCAACCCAGCATTAGTGTAGATATTATTTGTTAACCTACTAAATTGTATTTACATTTATATAAATTGTTGACAATTTTAGGACAAATTGTATTTTATATGTTAAAAAAATTTTTATTATAATTTAAATGAAATAATTAATTTGATTCAAATATACAAAATATAGGTACCTATATATAGTGAATAGTGATTCACTCACCTTATACAAGAAAATTCCATTCAATAACTCACTATTGATGTATTGATTTATGTTCTTTAATGTTCAAGTTACAACAGTCTACAGAATATGAGTATTTCCTATTTAGTTTATAAATTATATTTTGAAGACAGTCAGTAAACTCGTGGCCCGTGGTCTGTTGTATTATATAATAATATAATATTAAATTGTCATCAATGGTTATACCAGGTTATACCACGATTAAAGATAAGATGGTTACTCAACGAGCCCTAATATTCATACAATATATGATTCTTAAATATTCTTTTCAATTTCTGTTGATAAGAACTGTGCATTAGCGCTCCAAGTGGCGAACACGGGTGTTAATTCCCCGCCAATTTATTCAATTTATAAGTTTATAACCTGACTTTACATTTATAATAATTATAATATATGATAATTATATAATTATGATATATATATATTATATAATAATTATAATTTACAAGTTTATTTTAATTTTACAACACTTTTTAGCACACCTTTCCACCTAATTTGGTAACTAAAATGAAGTGTTGTGTACCCAACTGTGTTAATCAACACAAATCTTCTTTTATTGTGCCTAAAAGTGAAATTAGGTTGAAAGAATGGCAGTCTATTCTAGGTATAAACTTAGAAAAACAATTTAGAGTTTGTGCATCACATTTTAATAAAAGTGACATCATTGATACGTGGGAGTCTGGACAAGGCTTTTCCAAATACACGGTAAGTTTAGTATCTATAATATACAATATACATTAATTAACTTTAGTTATCTACATCGTTTAATGACAACTAGCTGTATATGCTATTCTATATAGTAATAGGTAATAACTAGGTAGTTAATTTTCAATATATTATAGACAGGTATTAAATATTTTAGGTGTGTTTAAAACGACCTAAATTGAGAGAAGGTGCCGTTCCATTTCTCATTAATAGTGACACATCAATGCAAAATGTTCAGGTATTAATGTATTATTGTACTCTAATAGTCTTTTGAAATGTTCAATTAAACATATTATATATTAGTAATGTAGTATACCAAATGCCACCTAATGTATTATTGTATTTAATTAACTAGGGAGTTTCCGTTGGATCAAAATATAATGACCATAGCTACTGTCTTATCGAATGTAGTCAACCAATAAACAATGAATATGGGGAAAAAATGAACTCACCTTATAAAAAAATAAAAGTAGGTGCCTACCTAATTCAACGTTTAATAAACATTATTGTATTTTGTTTTTATACAGCTTGATGATCTAGTTGAAGAAACAGGTTTATTTAATATTATATTTAACCAAACAAATAAAATTAATTTACCGATTAAATGGTCTGTTGATACTATTATTGATGACAAACCTAAAATATTTAAAAAGTCAATTTCTTTTTATAAGATGGGACCGTTTACTAACTCATACTTCAGATTCATTGAAAAACATCTTGTATTAAAAGAAGGTGGGTATATTAATATATTTAATTATTTAAAAACATTTGAAATACATGATATTTTTAGGACCTCCCCCCCAGAAAAATTTTGAAAATCCACCACTGACATGTATAATTTAATAGAATTTCATTTGATATTACAGATTTAAATGTTATTTTACATATTTATGGCAGAGAAATATCAGTTGCAGATATTGGTTTCCCTAATTATTTGTTCAATAGCATCGAGGACTTAGAATTAGTTTTGAATGTTTTTAATAAAAGTAGGATTTGTAATGGAGCAATATCAGCAGATAAAATTACTGACTATAAAACATATTTTGGTAAACAATATGTAGAAACATGTGGTAAATGGTTCCATGAAAAATGTTTAAAAGTGTTACCTGAAGATAATAGGTAAATTGTAATACATTATACAATTATAATTTAATTATTACATTTTATTATATTTTTTTTTAATATTTAGTGATTCTTCTTGTTTATGGTGCAAACGACTGTTATATTGTGTAAAAAAAAAAATGTATAAGAGTTCAAAAAGAATAAGTCCAAGAACTTACTATTCCCCAAATAAAAAAAAAATAATTCAAAACATTCAAAAAGCCAAGAAAATTGTTGTACAAAAGTGTTCTAGAGCAAGTAAAAAAATACTAAGATTACAGCAAAGTTTAAATAACTGCAGAAAACAAATGAATGAAATAAGTAATTCAAGTCTATCTAAATTATTAGAAAATCATGCAATTCCCAAGAGCCAATCTGAACTTATACATGAGATATTTGCAGCATCCAAATTTAAAAATACTAAAAATAGAAGATATAGTGAGAACTGGACACTTCTGTGTCTTCTTTTTCAAATTAGGTAGGCACTAACATGGTAAAAAAAAAAAAAATAAGCAATAGTATTATAATTTATAGTTATATTTTTTCTTGTTTTATTCTATTTAATTTAGATCTCCTAGTGGTTACAAGTTTTTGAGGGATAATAATATACTTCCATTGCCATGTGTTAACACAGTTCGAAGAAATCTATTAGCAGTTCAAGTTGGTTGTGGTTTTGACTTAAACTTTTTCAAACTATTAAAAAAAAAATTCACCACCAAAACCGAAAAACAGAAAATAGGTGTTCTGTTATTTGATGAAGTTTTTCTAAGAGAAAGCTTAAGTGTTAACAGTCGTACTTTAACATATACTGGGCTAGAAGACTATGGTAATGAAATAGAAAATAAAATAAATAGCTCTGAAAAAGCCAACCATGGATTGGTTTTAATGTGGCAGAGCTTAGCCGATAATTTTACCCAACCCATAGCTGTTTTCGCATCCAAAGGTCCAGTAAAAGGTATCAACAAATTATTAATTAGTAATTACATTAATGACAGAAATCTAAAATAATATTGTATTTTACTTTTATTAATTTATTAATGTTTGCTGTTGTAGGTGTAGACCTTGCAAAAATTGTTATTAAAGCAATAATGTTGCTGGAAAACGCAGGAGCGAAAGTTGTGGGCTTGACTTGTGATGGGGCAACTACTAACCGTACTTTATGGAAAGAACTGGGAATCAGTGTTAAAGAAGAAGATTTCAAAAACTATTTTGAAAATCCTTTTGATTTCAATAGAAATATTTTTGTTTTTTCTGATGCTCCACATTTAATGAAAACTATTCGAAATCGTTTACATCAGAAAAAACAACTGAGGGTGAGTGTTATTTAGTAATGGTTGAGAATTATATTGTTTATATAATTAATTTTCATTTTTACTATAGATCCATCCATCAAAATCTTACATAAAGTGGAATCATTATTATTCAGTTTATAAAACTGAAGAAAATTCACTGACCAAGGTTTGCCCAAAATTGACCAAGCAACATTTTGATTTAAATAGTTTAAGCAAAATGAAAGTTAAATATGCTGTGCAGGTAACTAAAGAAAATAAGTTGGATTTTTTTTATTAATTATAAATGAAACAAAATTGTTTTTTTTAAAGTTCAAAATAAAAACTATTTTTGTTTTACTTGAATTATTTATTTTAGCTGTTCAGTGCGTCGGTGGCTGTAGGTATTGAATTGTATAAAAGTAAAAATTATGTAGGATTTGAAGATTCTGATGAGACAGTAAAATTTACACTGATGATGAATAAAATCTTTGATTCGTTAAACCGACGATTTCCTGCAGAAGGAATAAGAAAGAATAGTCTTGATTTAGAGGTTTCTTATATGTGAATGCCTGTGTTTTAGTGTTGCATGCTTAAAATTATAAATAACTTAATACTGTGGAATTCTTCTTTATAATATTTAACATTTATAATTTTTTTTTTTTGATGGAATGTGTTAAAATCTTTACCTATTTTTTTAATGTTTGTGTCTCAAATTGTTCTTTATTATACTTATTATATGTTTAATATTTTAATTTATTTTTACTCTGTAGATTTTAAAACAAGGATTATCATGGTTATCAAAATGGGAATCAAATGTAAAAAACAAATTGATCCATGAAAATGAATTTTTAACTAGAGCTACAGCTGATGGATTGAGGATAACTTTACAATCTACGATTGATTTAACAAGATATTTATTAGAAGACTGTGGTTTTGATTATGTTTTGACTGCCAAATTAAATCAGGATAATTTGGAAGTAAAATAATTTTAATTTAAGAAATATTTATTAAATATAATTATATTATATTGTGTGTTTGTATGGTATAATATTCAGAAATTTTTCGGCATTGTAAGGCAAGTTTGTGGTCCAAATGATCATCCGACCTGTCCAACGTTCCTGCAATTGTATAGAATGCTTTCTGTACACTCTCTTATAAAACCACCAAAATCTGGCAACTGTACAATATTTGAAGGTACTAGCTCTTATTAAAAAGTATTGCAAATTTATTTAATTAAATATGTGTTTTGCTATTAGAAACGAATAATCACATAACAGTAGCAGATTTAAAAAACATAATAAATTATCCATTAAATCAATCAGCCAGAGAACAAAAGCTAATAGAATTGAAAAAAAAAATAGAAATTATTGTTAATGAAGGTAGCAGTGAGTTAGAAGACATTCTTGAGTTAGAAGCAAATAATTTTTCAAATTCAACAATTTTCGATTGTACTGTTTATTTTTTAGCCGGGTAGGTATTAATTTGTATCAAGATAAATATGAGAATAAATTGTTAATATACTTATACTAATAACAATTTTTATTTTCAGATATATAGCAAAGCGTTTAATCAATCAAACTAAATGTAATATTTGTATAAATGGTTTGAAAAATTTTGGTGGTAGTACTTCAGCAGAAGCTGATTTAGTAAATTTAAAGTCTAGAGGTTATTTAACTCATCCGAATCAAAACCTGTTCTTGATGCTGAGAAAATTAGAAGAATGTTTCAAAAAACACGCAGACTCCATTCATGTTTTTGAAAACACATTTGAAGATTTTTTATCCACCCATTCTAACATTAATTTTCCGTGTACTACTCATGAAACAGAAATCCTTACCGATATATGCAGTACATTTATTATTATGAGAATGAGACAATTTACATACATTAAAAATCAGATGTCCAAAAAACAAAATAAAACTAAAAAGAAATTGTCCAAATTAGTAGCTACATAATTAATAGTTAGTAAAAAGAAGATAATTTAATTTTAAAATTGTACTTGAAGTATGTAGCTCTAACTAATAATGTTAACAAATATATATTGTAATTATTTTTAAATGTGTACATATTCAACTTTTTATATGAGATATAATTTAAAAAAAGAGAATGAATCAAATCTATTTGCAAATTACTAGGTATTATTAAATTGTAAAGGTATTACGAACATCGTTTATTTAAATTATTTTATTACTTTCCGCGCCCCACGAAATTATTACGATATACGATAGTTGCTTAAATTCACCACTTGGATCGCTATACTTCAGTTCTGTGATTAAAAGAAATTATGAGTTACACCTTATCATAGCTTGTTGGGTAACCATCTTATCTTTAATCGTGGGTTATACCATTGATATCATTCAATATATTAATTAATAGTGGTCACAAATGCAACAGCGACATCTCGTGAAAATAAATTCAACTATAATTCTAGTCAACGAATATTCCTATGGCATTGCTTATCTGTGTATTATATAATCAATGGTAGCACACAAAACGGAGGTAGACCGCATATTGGGAGATATCCCAGTTTTCATATTGAACTTTATGAGTCTTTATTTGAGTATAGCGATTAGCGGTATATTACATAGTGGCCAGACTCGAGTAGTATCCGTAAAATAAATTTGTTTTACGAACCCTAACTGAATTTGGGATCTATTGGCCAGTCTCGAGTAGCATCCGTAAATACGCAACCGGGGAAATGTACGAAGTACCTACTCTGTTGAAAACTGCGTACTACGCTTGTAACGAGATCGAGCGTAACAAGTACGATTTGCTGGCAGTACCGTACGTCGATATCCGAAATTGTTGCGAATCGCTGTTTGAAATTTTAAAAATCGACAAAAACCTAAACGAGCCCAACAATAGGCAGACCATGTTCAGCAGGTCGCGATTCCCCATAAATGACCAGACACCAGAGGTTTGAAAACATATGTGAAAAAGCAGCGTTGCACGGGCACATCGATTGTCTGAAACTTGCTCACGAGGTCGACGTCCCTTGGAACAGTGTGCCAGAATGCGAACATACAGCGTGCGACATAACTGCGAAATCGGGCAATCTGGACTCTGGAGTGTCTAAGATACGCCTCGGATAACGGGTGCGCCTGGGATACGACGACGTGCAGGATAGCCGCTTATAACGATCACCTCGACTGCTTAGTTTACGCTCGAGAAAACGGCTGCCCCTGGGACGGCGAGTGGACGTGCAGCAAAGCCGCGTTTGGTGGACATTTGGACTGCCTAGCTTACATTTGGGAAAACGGCTGCCCCTGGGATGAGAAGACGTGCAGCGAAGCCGCGTTAGGTGGACATTTGGACTGCCTAGTTTACGCTCGAGAAAACGGCTGCCCCTGGGACAATAGTACGTGCACGAATGCCGCGATGAACGGTCACCTCGATTGCCTAGTTTACGCTCGGGAAAACGGCTGCCCCCGGGACGACAAGTGGACGTGCGGAGAAGCCGCGGCAGGTGGACATTTGGACTGTTTGGTTTACGCTCGGGAAAACGGCTGCCCTTGGGACGAGAAGACGTGCAGCGAAGCCGCGTTAGGTGGACATTTGGACTGCCTAGTTTACGCTCGAGAAAACGGCTGCCCCTGGGACAAGGATACGTACACGAATGCCTCGATGAACGGTCATTTTAACTGCCTAATTTACGCTCGAGGAAACGGGTGCCCATGGTTCTAGAACTTTGACGACTATATCAACTGATTTAATCCTATTTGAGGAAATAATATAATAATTTTGTATACAATTAATATATATTTACTATAATGATTTAAAAATCTCTATTTTTCGGACAAATAAACTACTCTATTTCCGACAATTAGTCGCAACGATTAACTCGATTTGCCATTTTACACACTATTCTAATTTTTCACATTATGTGGGATTGATCAATCCAGCCATATCTCCAATCTCCATAATTGACCCTATCCTAACCTATACAGTTAATACATATTTCTTAATTTTACTTATTATTTTTTTATAAGAAGGAATTGAATATTGAAGAAGTTTTCAGAATATTTCTTGTTATAAATTGTTAAAATTATTATTATAATATTATCTATCGGCCTGGGAAAAAAACCGCGAATTCGACTATAATAATTTCTTTTTAGTATGTTGTTATCATATTGTGATTGTGTGTCTCTTCAGTCTTCCTGATAACAATATTGTTGATCAATCAATCCGCACTCAGTCGTCAGTAACTACTTATTACTTATTAGTAACTAGTTAGTTATTACTTATTACACTATTTCTGTATGTCTGCATGTGTTATTTTTACCGTTTAGGTATATATTTTCCAACGAATTTAACGAACTCGTTATTTGTTTATACTTTTCTTACTTATACCAAACTCGCCTAAAAAGTTCATCGACAGTGTCGTTTTAGGTTGCTGAACAATATTCAAATAAACCCAACACTAAGCTGTCACCTGTTCGAAACGTTTCATTCCAATATTCTACATGCTAATGAAATATGAATGGAATACTTTTACTTTGATGCTCGAGTCAACGATTGAGATATGAAGATTGTAGTACCTAATTGATTTCGTTGGTATGTATACCTATGCTTAAAAATATATTCGTCGTGCAATTTTTAGTTTTTATAGTTTAATGTTGTTGTATACCAACTGGTTATAAAATATAAATTCGAGTAAATAAATAATTGGTGAGTTGTAAACAGCAACCACAGGGGAATATGTTTCAAAAACTAAAGCATGTTTTTAAGCTATTTAAATTATTAAATGCGGTTAATTTATTATGCTGATTTAATTTTAAAAATGCATGTATATTATTTAGGTATTTTGTGAAAACGATTGATTAAAAGTAATATTGAACAATTTTATTTGTTCACAATTTTAACAACCCATTTATTTTATTGATTATGAATCATATTTTTTATTTTATTTAATTTATATTAAAATATTTGGTAACTAACTGTATTACTTTTGTATGTTAGAGACTTTTAATGATAATAATTGTAAAATTATGTTTCACAGATTTGTATTCAATTTTTTTTTCAGATTTATGAATAGAATTTGAACTACCTATATTTACAACAGTGGATCTGTTCTCCATGACAATGCCTCATCATTATGGTTTAGAACTTACCACGCAGATTCGGCCTGAAAAGAAGCTGACAAAAGATGCTATGGAAAGATATTTACTTGATCGCAATGACTTGGTTTTAGTCATTCTTCATGCCAAAGTTGCCCAAAAGTCTTATGGTACTGAAAAACGTTTTTTCTGTCCACCTCCATGTGTATATCTTCATGGTGAAGGTTGGAAGTTACGTCAACAACAGCTGCTTAGGGAAGGAGTGACTGAAACTAATTCTCAAATGAGTGCGTTTATTGGCATTGGTAGTGCGGATCAAGATTTGCAACCACTTGATCTCAATAACATTAAAAAGTATTGTGCCGCTAAAACATTATTTATATCCGATTCTGACAAACGCAAGCACTTTATGCTTATGGTACGAATGTTCTACAACAATGGCTATGACATTGGAACTTTCCACAGCAAACGAATCAAAGTAATATCCAAACCTTCAAAAAAAAAACAATCCTTAAAAAACGCTGATTTATGTATTGCTAGTGGTACAAAAGTGGCATTGTTCAATAGGCTTAGGTCACAAACAGTGAGCACTCGATATTTACACGTTGAAGACGAAACCTTCCATGCCAGTTCAACACAGTGGGGAGCTTTTATCATTTACTTATTGGATGATGATGAAAGCGAAAGTGACATGTTCAATGTTCGAGATGGTTACATTCACTATGGTAGTACAGTGAAATTAGTGTGCAGTGTTACTGGGATGGCTTTACCTCGACTAGTCATCAGGAAAGTTGATAAACAAACAGCATTGCTAGAAGCCGATGATCCGGTGTCACAATTGCACAAATGTGCGTTTTACATGAAAGACACTAATCACATGTATTTATGTTTATCCCAAGAACGTATAACAAATTTTAATGCCACACCATGTCCAAAAGGGCCAAATAAAGAAATGATCAATGATGGAGCTTGTTGGACCATCATCAGTACAGACAAAGCAGAATACAAATTTTATGAAGGAATGGGACCTGTAAATTCACCTATAACACCTGTACCAGTAGTGCACGGTCTTAACACTAATGGTGGGGGTGATGTGGCCATGTTAGAACTGAGTGGAGAAAATTTCACACCACATCTACAAGTATGGTTTGGAAATGTTGAGTCTGAAACTATGTTCCGTTGCCAAGAGAGTATGATTGCAGTTGTGCCAGATATCTCTTCATTTAGAAGAGACTGGTCATGGGTGAAACAGCTAACGCAAGTACCAGTGTCATTAGTAAGAAATGATGGCATTATCTACGCTACAGGATTGACTTTTACGTATACTCCTGAACCAGGTCCAAGAAATCGTGTAACACCAGCCGACAAAATAATGCGAACATCTACTTCAAAAAATAATTTTTCATTATCACATATCATGAGTTGATTATAAAAAAGGGTAACTTTTTAATAGTATTATTTATTCAACAGCCAACAGGGTATATGACTGATAATTGACTGAATGAAACTACAATACAATGTTTTAACTTTTGATAATAAAGTAGTAGTACAATTTAGAGATGTTCCCAGTAGATAATTTATTAAAAATTGAGTACCAAGTAATAATGTATAAAAAACTGTATTGAGTATAGGGAAAAAAATGTTCTTGTCAAGTAATTGCTGAGTACTCGGAATATCTCTAATAAGAAAATAATATATATTTTTGATTTATTTTTTTTTTGTAATTACTTTTTATATTATTGCTCAAATTTTCTTTTGTGTATTTATTTAGTAATATTTCTATTTCTTTACCGGATTCTGTGTGAACGCCTTAAAAACCATTCAGTTTTAACAGTTATCATAAATGTATTACAAATTGTTCAAAACGTTAATAAGAAAAATTATTTTTAACTATATTTTTTTATATGTGTTGTAAATATATTATATTAGGCAGCCAACTTTACCATTTGTTATTGTTTACCACAGACAAATTAAAGTTTTTAATTTACTACAATATTATTATGTACACATTTTAAGAAATAACTTAATATTTCTTGTAAAATATTAAAATATATTATTATATGGGAGTGTATGTGTTTTTAATTTTAGTTAATATTCAGAAATAACATTTAATTTTAAGTTAAATAAAAGTTTTTTGATAAATTTATTTTTTCCAGACAAGATTATCATTTAAATAAATAAAAAATATAATGAATAATTATTGTATGTACATAATTGTTGTGATCGTTATTGGTGACGGTATAACTGTTAAGAGTTACTGAATAATGTTGTATAATAAGGTTATATTAGCGATAGCCGGGTAGGATGTTTATGACCTTCAAGGCTTGAAATGTAGGTATAATAAATTTTTTTTGCTAAATGTCCTAAAAAGTAAAAATATCAAAGTACGACTTTATTTTAAAATAATCAAATAATTATCTATTGTCTATTACCTACCTACCTATTTAGTATTTATTACATAGTAGAAATTGTATTATTCATTCAAAATCCTATTAATAGAAACTAGTAAACTACATGTTGCATATTTGTCATTGATTTAAGTAAATTTACCTAAAATGTTTAGAATTTACAAGAGATATATATTATAACTTGTTAAAAAACTAAAAAATTAAAAACAGTGCAACAAACTTAGGCAAAATACAATTTAATATAACTGCTTTGTGTCATATCGAATGGTTTTTAATTAGATATCAATTATAAGTTTTATGAGATGTTCAAAATTCAGAATATCTGAACCCTACTCATAACTAAGAATTAACATAGTTTTGTTACAAATTTGTTACTTACATAGTTGGCTTCAAAAACAGCCATATAAAGAAATTGACAACTGAACCAGATACCTTAATCAAAACTATAAGGTAGACCAACTCTTGTAATAGTACATTTTATAAAATAAATATTCATACACTACATATAACCATATGGTCAATGTGTATAGGTATACCTACTGTATGTCTGCACTCTTCATACATTCTAAAGTTCCGATTTCATATTTATTATAATATGTATAATATTATGAAATAATATGATGTTTTAACTACCTATGCATCATGGGTACTTTTTATTTGGAGATTAACTTACTTTTGATAGAAAAGACTTTTACTTATATAGGTAACTCTTTTAATATAGATACCTAATATGTTTTTGGTCTGAGTAGGTAGGTATGTATTATTTTTTTCTGACCTATTTTTCGTTACAGTGCCTACTTAGATTCCCTCTAGAAACTGTATAAACTATATAAACTATAATTACGTTAGTACATTTGTTACCATACCAACTAAGTTTATACATTTTTTTTTTATTTAAATCATATTTTTTTAATTATCTATATGATTCAATTTATTTTATGGAATTTTGTTTACTCTATAGTAATACACCACTCTAGATCTCATCTTTAGAAATAAAAATGTATAAACGACATAGTCTGAAATTTGCCATAATTTTAGAGGTGGCTAATATTTAAAAATACTTTATTGCATATCAAAGCCACTCTCAGCACTTGAAAATATAATATTACCGTAAACACGCCTTGCAAAACTAAGCATGATTTATTTTAAACATACTATAGGTGTTATATATTTACTCGTACATATACTTGAATTTTCACTTTAAATATATCAAAAAGATAATATAAGTTATACAAATTTTAAAGAAAAACAGAATTATTAAATATTAATTTGCAATAACAACCTTGTTATCTAGTTATTATATTAAAATATTTATTCTATCTATTTTTTTTTGCAAATGGATCCAGTATGATTTATCTATCAAATGTTTTGGAAATATAATTTTCTATACTAATGATAGCTAAATTGTTGAATCTATTTTGCAATATAGATGACCTCAATCATGTTTTTATTCTTCTCGTTGTTGAAAAACTATGTTCACATGTTGATGAATTTATGAGGAAAGTGAGTGAAACTTGCATAAGAATGTCAGTTGAAAAATGTTAATAGTTTTTCACAACACACATTTCTGAGTGAACACTTATATTTTTTACATCAATAGCTCCTAGACAATAAACAATTATCTTTCATACAGTAATAGCATAATATTATAATAAGAATAACGTACTACCTATATATAAAATAAATAAATTATAAAAATTCTATTTTGAACCCACAGGTCATATTATTTATTAATTCAGTAATATTCAATTTTGATAGCAAGTTTTTAAACTAAAATTACCTTATAATGATTAATAAACAATTCACTATTTTTAAATCTAATTTGATGAAGTTGTCTACAGCTTCAGCCATTTGAAGACTACCTATCAGTTGAAAACCTTTTCTTTAAATTGACAATTTCATAATATAATATTATATTATTATTCTGTGGTGGAACTATAACAAAAGATTAAACTGGTCGTGATACTTTACATTTTATTACGCTATGGGCTTTGGTAATGGAATTAGAAATACGAACTTACCAGATATTTTTTCCAAAAATTTTTTTTTATTTGCGTTGCAACAATATTTGAATTGAAAGTTAATATTTTACTTATATTATTTTTGAGGGGGCTAATTTTTCTTTTTGTACGTTTTGAGTGGGCTAAGCCCCTCAAGCCCTCCCAATTTCCGCCTATGAATTAAACGAGGTAGCTATCCTTCCACCCTTTCCACAAATCATTACCTACGGCCTACCTATCGTATTTTTTCTAAAATCGAGGTCTGAGTGGTTAAATGGTATACCTACCTAACTAATGTACTTTCTACCAATTCTATAAATGATTGTTGATGAAAAATACACTTAATTATTATTAACTGAAAATAAAATAATAATAATAATAATAATAATAAAATTACAAAAATGGGCTTTTCTCGTGCACAGATACCTTTCTGTAGGAGAATGCCTGATTGGTTGCCGGAAGCGGTTTTCGGTCGTGAAAGTTTTGTAGAATCCTATCTCATAAATATCCTATGATGTCGAGGCACACTGGCAAAGTGATAGAATAGTAGAAGAAATTACCTTCTACTGCATGTCGATATAGCGGTGAGAGAGATACTTGGGGATGCCGGGGTTGGTGAATCAAAGGTGAGTGATTTATGGCTAAATTCTTTTATGTTAAATGGAAAGCAATATATTTAATATCATTTATTTTTTGGTTGAAGATGTTATAACTTCACGGCTTATATTTAAATTGTTCATTATATTGTTGTTCAATTTTTCGACAAACGTGGTACCGTAAAATGGGGTGAATAGGAACTACGGGGCGTATCGGAACAAAATGAGAAAAAATTGTTTCGAATTGATAACACTGTTGCAAAAGTTAAAAAATATTTATGATAACACCGGCACTTTGTTTCAAACAACATTTAGGTGATATTGACTATATCGCATTTGGTGTAGTACCATTTTGTTAACACTGATAAGCTATTATCATAATCATTTTTTTTTTGTGAAATTGAAGTACACGAAAAACTTCTCCAGAAAATCATACACGGAGTTGAGGTAATCAATTGTTACAATTATTAAAAGTTAATAGACGTATATTAATAATATTTTGTTCAATCACAATGGAATTCAAAATATTTTTCGAGTAGAAAATATGCTTCCAAGTTCAATACTACTAATCTGTGTCATAAATGGGGTGAACAGGAACACTCGAAAATATTAACAAATTTCAATACCTACCACATTTATTTAAAATGTCTGTTACCTACCTATATAATTGCTGTAGGCTAAGTGCAGACTTATTTATTAAGTTATTTAAAAAAAAGAAGAGAAGACTACAAGTTATTTTAATTTAATATGTTATTATATTTATAAAGTTTAAATAAATAAAAACTCATGCAATTTGTTTTAATTTGTTTTTTATTAATTATGTAGGTATTTTTATAAAAACTTTTTTGAAATTAATAAGGTAGGTATATTCTATAACCTTTTTTAAAAAATAAAATGTGTTCCTATCTACCTACAGTTGATCTGAATAAGAAAATGTGGGAAAACTTTACCTATGTTCCGGTTCACCCCATCAACGTGGAAATAGGAACACGTTTTTGAAAAAAAATATAAAAAAAACTACCAGTCCTAAACTAAAAATTCTACATTACAATAACGAGTCAGTATGTAGTCTATCCAAAACACTTTTCAGAAAAACTCTATCTAAACAAATGGCATTTTTATAATCAAATAACCTCTAAAATCGTTCCTATTCACCCCATTTTACGGTATGCTGTTATCTGCCGATGAACTTAAATTATATGCTGTAATTAAAACCGCTATAATGTTGCGATATTACTACAAAATATATAAATACATTATTTTATTAATATTATACATTTTTTTTTATATTTGTAATTTGATTAGACAAAAGAATACGAATCCTGGACAGACGAATAGTAGGTACAACATTATGATAGCCTCTACGAAAATGAAGGCAGCTGTTGAGTATACATATTGTGTAATGTGCAATGTGTATTCATGTTAAGTCTGGTATGTAATTTTTTAAGTCAATCTATATTAAATAATATATTGAAGGTGTTGAGGTCAGATGATTCCATTCATCATCATCCATTAGAGATCCACTTGTAAGCTACTGTACACCCGCTTTCCCACCTTCTTTTTATATAGATAATTTATTTACTTACCTGTATATAGTTATAGTTTGTTCAATTTATATAAAAATCATGTAAAAGCATGTAAAAATCTTAAAATATCTAAAAAATTAAAAAAATAACTTTAAAATTTAAAATTGTTACTAACAGCGCTTGAATGAACTACACACTTTTTAGTGAATAGGGACATAATACTAAATCCTGAAGATAAACTAGATATTTCAGCAATAAAAAAAGAAAGAAGGATTTTATATATTATGATTTATGAATCATATACATTTATTTTAATTTACTTTATTATCTCCATTCTCCAAATAATAACCATTTACCATTTACCTCATTTAATTTATAATAATAAATTAATGTAATATTCTTATGTTTGAAAGTCAACGAACAAGATGGGAGTGGGGGGGGGGCATAGCCAATGGTTATAAAAACTTCCACCCCAGAACCAATTCCTAGTTACGCCACTGACTTAAAAAATATTTATCTAGATAAGATAAAATATAATAATTAATAAGTTATTATCTAGATAATCTCAACACTCTATATTTATTTCCATTTGCAGATATAAAATAGGTTAACCATTAATAGCTCACTGTTGAAGAATGGTGGCATGGTGGTGATAAATAATCTATTTTTAATAAATTATGGTAATCGTCGTTGTTGTAGCACATTTATTCCAAATTGAATATTTGATTTTGTCGTGCCAATAAACGAGAACATCATATTCTGGTAATTTTGATTCCTTATTTCAAGGATTTTTAGTGGACATAAGTCCTGAATATCCTATTGATTATTACAGTAATAGGTGCATAATACGTAACAAATTTTCTACTTCGCTAAGACGGCACAGTAGTGTTAAAAAACCACTCAAAACTATAAAATTTGATGATAAATTAATACAGCAGCAGAGTGTCTAATGTAAAAGTATTTATAGGTACTTACGTCTTTTTCTGATGGACCCACCGCGGTGTTCGTTAATCTGTCTATGTCGTCATCGGGCGTTCCTGATTGAACGGAAGTCCATCCTTGGCACAGCCGGCTGGTATATGAGATTTCCGCTTGTCCCGCCCCGGACCCAGATAATGCCTCAAGGCAGAATCTACGGTGGCTGTTATCGGTGTACTTGGTGACTTTTTGCATTTCAAGCGTTGTACAGTTGTACATAATTCTTCATATATATATAGGTATATATATATATAATGTAAATTAATGATATTTCTTAGATGTTAAACCATTACTTAATGTGTATTATTTAAATGTAAAACATTTCAAGCGTTGAACATTTGTACATTTCTTCATTTGTTATACATATTTATGATGTAAATTAATGATATTTCTAAGATGTTAAACCTTTATTTAATGTGTAAATTATAATTCTGTTATAATAAAGATTTTTATTTCATCATTCTGATGTTATGTTAATGCACAATTTATTGTTGCCCCAGTCATAAATAATATACAATTTATTAAAATTCATCTCACAATTAATATATTAATTATATTAATAAAAAAGGGCAACAAGTGCGTACCGCTCTGCTATACAGTAGGTTATAAATGGGTGGGTGAAAAAATAGCAATTGGATACCTAGTATTCAATTTGAATTCAATGATTTAATATTATTGTATAAGAAAAACTGTGTGTATAAAATATAATAATAAATTTAAAAGTTTGACACATACTATTTTAAATTAGAACTAAATTACTAAAATTGTTATTCTTGGTTTTAATTTGTAATTTAATCAAAATTTGAATTTTAAATGACTATAAAAAAACTGAAAATATAAAAATATATTTTTTTGATTTTTTGATCAAAGTATGAACTACTTAAATGAAACCTTTTTATGAAATTTCAATCCTTAGCTATAAAAACTAATAATTTTATGAATTTGTAACCACCAAATAATTTGTACATTTTCGAGATTTTTTTATAAATGTAAAAATGTTAACCTTAATTGTTTATAAAATCAACTCTTGCTTAACCTTGTATTAAATTTTAATACTTTTTAATTGAATTAAAATTGTTTAATTGATTTAGTAAAATCTAAAAATGGTAATATAGATTATAGATATACACTGTTTTTTTTTTTTAGTTTTTCCGGTAGTTACAAAAAGTACTGAGGTCTGAGCATTTTCAATTTTGACTTTCAAAAAGTACAAACTAGATCTAATTTGCTTTTATAACTCTTAAAGTTGAAAATCGAAGCATTTTTTGTACTTCTTAATCATTCTAATTCTAATAGGTACCATAAACAACAATACAGGACATTGTTGTAAATTGTTAAATAGTGGCGAACTATATATTATATTATTCTATGATTTTACTATATTATTATTATTGTTTGTGTTAATCCTTAAGGAGTAAATATCAAATAGCCAAGGACTTATACAAACATTGAAACTTATCTATGACTGAAATACTGAATGTTTATTGTTATACGATGCAGCCGAGAAAATAATACCTATCTATAGTAGCAGTAGTAGCACAATACTTTTCCGGTTATGCCTTGGTTTTTTTCACTACACGAGAGCAAACTGTTTGCACATTGTTTAATTTCATGCGGACAATGCTTACTATTTATTTGAACTGAGAATTGTACCTTTCATTTATTTGACCAGAAATAGTCTTTAAAGGTACAGTTAGTAGTTGCTCGGATTAATCTGTGGTCAGCGTTCTTGCTTTGATAATTTCTAAATAGACATATTATTTTATATCAAAAACTATAGTTATGTCGGGTTGCATAAAAATTGACAATTTGCTCACTATGGATTTGACACCGTACGTAGCGGCAACCAGTACAAAGTAAAAGGTATCTACCGCAGCGACCAGTCTACGCTTTTGTCAACCGCCACCACGGGCTACGAGCGCGACATCGCCAACTCTCCCACCAAGCCGCAAAGGCACACGGGAAGACAAGTCGCGCAAAACGAGTACCGGCCGCCGGCGGCTCTCCCTCGTTCGAACACCGTCGTACCGACAACACCCCGTGACCACGTCGCACAAAAATCGCCGTCTACAATTAATCTACATTTGTATCTGTACATTTATGTTCTACGTTATAATACCGTTTTTCACCAAAATAAACTATTAACTACGAATGACGTGTTGCGTTGTGTTATTTTTTTGAAATACCGTGACACCTACTACAGTCACTCAGCCACACAACCATCAGTGAAATAGGACCGGACTACCGTGATGCACTATACCGCTGTACCTCGCGTCAAATTGGCTCCCCGCAGAGGAATCGTCACCTCAAGTCAGCGCAAAGGTAAGAGTTTTCACGCTGACACATACCTCGGATTAATTGCTTATATTATAACTTTAGTCTTTAGATATTTAACCAGGAGTGTGTCTTCACGTTAGTTGTCCCAAGTTAGAATTGCGTAACAAGTATTTTAGTACGTAAAGGGGAAATCCGCGCGAACCAAGAATAAACGTGAGACGGCTGTGGCAAGCGGTTGTACCGCCACTCCGCGCAACGCTTACCTTTCTTCCCGCTGCACTACCGCCGATAACAACAGAGCGCGCAGGCCAAAAACCAGTTCAGTCGCCGCAGTCGACAGCTGCCGCCGCCGAGGTCGTTGACCCAGTACGGCTATTTTTGGTACGCAACGGAGGCACCGTCGACAGCTGATCTGTTTACGTAATCGTATATAGTAAATATAAATAATTTAAAACTTAATATTGCCTTTTAATCTATTTTTTTGTAAATTCAATGCGATAGTGAACATATACAATAAATTATACCCGTGCCCCGTTATTCCACCGATAAACGCAATAATGCCGAGACTGGCGCTTGTCCCGTTGTTCGGCCGAGCGCTTCAATTATCGTAGATATCGGGCGAAATTTACGTAAAACAAAAAAAAATCCCCTACACCCTACACGCCGCGCAGCAAGCACAAACCACCGACCATACAACAGTGTAACGACCACATTGGTAAGTAATTTTACACAATGAAAAACGTTACAACAGTTGTCGTCGGCGGAGCTACGTAGCGAGTACACTGCCCGCGGACTCGGCATATCTGGGTCGAAGTCGGACGTGTACGTCAGGCTTGCGGAGCACCTTAGGGAAAGCGGACTAGTCCCCGAGAACGTGAGGTCCGAAACAGTGCAGCCCCTAATCACAGGATTACAGGGCGGTACTGAACAACAATCACCCACCACGCCAACGCTGGAAAACACGAACGCCAGCCAGATTTTCGCACAGCCGTCCGGGGGTATTTTGACAAGCCCTACAGCAAGTCAAAAACCCACGGACAACCTGTCGGGGCTCTGCGGCTTCCAGTCGACCATGCAACAGGGCCAGTCCGCACCCCAGTTGAATTATGACATATTTAAAACCGCAGCGGAACAATTAAAAACGTTGACACAAACGTTGCCACTCAAAATCGTTCGAGGCACGTTTAAAGGCGCTTGAGGCAACCATGACACGTTTTTTTTACTGAAACGCGTCAGGCAGCAGCACAGCAGCCACTCAACAACCCAGTCCCGCGGTTACACAACCACCCGTCACCTGAACAGATAACAACTCGGACACACAAGGATTACCAGTCAGGCAGGTCTTATGGGTACAATGACGGCGGTGCTCAACAGAGCGCCAGCCACATTGCCGCCGCGAACAACAGACCGTTTTTCACACTCGAACCCCATAACGACTATACGCGCCATACGAAGCACGCACACATGAACGTTCGGTACTAATACCGTACGAGGACTTGCGGACAGCAAGAGCCTCGCTACCCGAGTTCACCGGAACAAGGGCCGAGGACCCCGTACGGTTTCTAGACAATACCGAGTCGATTCTGGTGCAAGCACGTGTACACCCCTAGAGTTGGTGCAGGGCGGTCGAGCCACAGTTAAGGAACGGCGAGTGAATGGTACACATCCATAAAAGTACTCGACCTAACCTGGGAAGAATTTAGGGTTGAGTTCTTAGAAAATTATAACAATACCGAAATCCAATCCCAACTGCGCGCCGACATCGTGTCAACACGACAAACTCCCAGACAGTCGCTTACGGAATTTGTGCTGGTTAAAAACCAGCAAGCGCGCCGCGTAAATACCGGCCTATCGGAATCGGAATTGGTAGGTATTATAGCAGGACTAACGCGCGACACATTCCGTACACACATCCGTCTACAACGGCCACTGACGTTCAGCGAGGTGCTACGACGCATCGCAGGCGTTTTGGACCCAGTAACGGACAAAACCAACCCACCCCCACAGCAATGGTCCCCTAAACCCGAAAAAGGGGTGGATACCCCACAAACAGCCCCCCGGTCAAAACAAATTTTTTTGCTAAAACTACAGATAATAGAAAGGTCAAAAATATGAAGTCAGGTTATATGTCGGTACGTGCACGAAACCACTAAACTCACGTCCTACCGACCCAATGCAACCATGGGAAGTTATCAGTGTCGATCTCATGGGCCCATACCCACGCTCTGGTAAGGGAAAATCGTACATACTGGTAGCAACCGACTGTCTTAGTAGGTGGACCGAGGCTTACCCCTTAGGAACAGCAACCTCTAAAACAATAATCGAAACGTTAGAGCGCTAGTTCTTCTCGCGTTTCGGTTACCCCCTCGTGTGTCTCGGTGATAACAGCCCACAGTTTGTGTCAAACGAAATGATAAACGCGTTAGAACGCTGGGGGGCACAGGGTTGGACGACTCCAGTCTACCACCCGAGGGCCAACCCAGTCGAACGCCGTAATCAAGATTTAAAAAAAGGTTTACGCGCACAACTAATAGAGGGCAAACATAAATCTTGGGACACAAAACTACCCTCAATTCTATTTTCGATACGGAACAGGTGTAACGAACAGACATGCTACCCACCCGTGGTCCTTGTCCTCGGCAGGGAATGCAAGAGACCCGGAGATTGGGCGCTGTCTAAAGCTGCGCCGGTACACATCGAAAAATCACAGGAAGAGAGGGTAGAGCGGGAAAAACGTATTTTAGGCAAAAAGGAAGTGGTAAAACCACGCGCGAACACCTGCACACCGGCGAAGTTCGACAAGGGCGACGTAGTCTACTACAAAGCACACCACTTATCTAAGGCACAAAAAGATTTTCATGCCGGGTTCGCACTAAAGTGATGGGGACCGGTAAGGCTAGCGAAGTAGGTGGGTAAAGGAGTCTTTCTAACCGACCAACAATCGCCGCGCAAAATACATGTGTCATGCCTGAAACGTGCACCAATAGGGCAGAATTAAATAAACATTTGTCTGTACTAACTATCATTTACAGACAACATGACCGGCCAACAGCAGGAGAAGTGGCAGCAGGTGAACGATCTTATCCAACGGCTGGGAGTGGGGTGCAGCGGTCAGAACCCCCCAAATCATACTACTACCCGCCAACTCCTGCAGGACCCAGTGCGGGCGGCCATCTACAACCGGGGCTGGGCGGACCGCACAGTGGACATCCAACGGAGGCTGCGGCCGCAGCGACCCACATCGACACCCAGCAGCCGCACTCCGCCACTGACGAGGCCACCACCACCGGCAACCACTCCTGCCCCCGTGACACTTGCGGAGTCGACACCGGTACCCAGACCAACGGGGGTACTCCCCGGTCCGACGGTAAGGGTGAGAACGCAGGCGCGGAACCGCAGGAAGTTCCAGCAGCTGAAGGAGAAGAGGAAGGCCAGGGAAAGCGAGGCAAGCCAACGTCATCGGCTTGTCAAGAAACCTGCGAAGAAACCTTAACTACGAATAACGTGTTGCGTTGTGTTCCTTTTTTGAAATACCGTGACACCTACAGTCACTCAGCCACACAACCATCAGCGAAATAGGACCGGACTACCATGATCCACTATACCGCTGTAGCTCCCGTCAGATTCATTAAATGATCAGTGATTGCTTATGCAACCTGGCAATTGGCGTTAGCATAGTCAGGTATATAATTAATTATTAAAGGTACCTTTGCGTAGTACATAAGTGCATTGGAAAACGATATTTAAAGTTTAAACCACTTAACCACAGTTGGTATTCATTATACCTTATTGCAGTCTGCAGCGGTTCCCGACCCATGGGCGGCTGGCAGCGTGGCACTGGGCCGTGGAGTGTGAACCATATTAATATATAATATTAAATTAAAATATTATCTATACTTAAAATACTATTATTATATATTTGCATTATATACCTGTAACCTAACCTAACCTAGCCCTTTTTTTATAATAATGTTTAATCATTATTAACTAGTAACTACACTACCTACTGTAAAGTGTACACTTAACGCTATCGAACGTTAGAATGTAGTTTTATCTCTTGTAGTTCGTTTATTATTAATTTGTTCCTGTCATTTGTCATTTTTATCGTATTTTGTCGTGCACCGTGTGAAGCAGTGACGCAAATTCGTTGATTGAACTTTCAAGTAATCAGACTCTAAAATCTTTTTTTAAAAGCACACCATTAGTGCCATTCTGGTTAAATGTTCGGCAAGAGCCAAGACTATCCAGAAATCACTAAAATTGCACTGAGAAACTTGATGGGCTTTCCGAAAAATGATCTGTGTGGGGTGTCAACGTGCTTTTTCAACTTGAATTATTTTTAAAAATGAATTACAAATATTTTATTATAATAATGTTATTACATTTGACTAAATTATTATAAATCTAAGATTATTAATTTATAAATGTACATAAAATGATTTTGATGAGTTTCTATTTATCAGCAATCAAATTTTAGCGTCGGATACAAACTCGATTCATCTGAACTTTCACATAGAATCGGTATTTGTCAGTATTTTCTATATTAAAAAATAATATTTTGTTACACGGCGTAGTGTAAAGGCAAAACAGATACATGACTGCGTTGGTGCGTTGGGGAACAACTTTTAATATTGTATTATACATTGCATTTTAATTATAATTTTACAATATTTATTTATAGAGCTATTATTAATTCCCTTGATTTTTCCAAAGATGTTTTATACCAATTATACTTTTACATTAATAAATAAGACTTAACTTGGGCATTGTAGTTTAAAAAACTATTGGTTGTAAATCACCCTAATATAAGAATAGATTAGTTATAAAATATCTGATTTGAATCCTAGTCCACTACCACGCCACCACTATAATTCATAATATCTGTAATCTCTGAATGACTAAATATAATCTTGCTATGAACCTACTTGAGAACACATTTTTGTATAAAAATGAGTTACATAATGTTTGAACCATGCTGGCAGGTAAATTTAGCACTTTAAGTTATTTATTAAAAGCGATGAAGAGTAATATTTTACTATACTCATTATTTTTTTAGAAAAATTAGATGTGTTTAAAATTATAAAATACTTGAAAATGTTCTATAATGGTTGCAAAATGCAGATTAACAGTATAAATAATATTATGTATACTTAGTAGGTAGGTTAGTGGTTGAGTGATTTAAAAACATTGTATGTTAGTAAATAGTATGTACTAAGGTCTAAGATGCTAAGATGTGGACATCTACAGTGGCAGATTCAGGTAAGTGGTATAGGAGCACGTGCCCCCCTGTCAATTTTCTATCGACAGTTTTTTTTATGTAACAACGAGTATCATATAAATGAAAAATTAATTTAATAAGAATAATAATTTTACCAACTATTAATTATTATTTATTATAATCATTATTGTTTAAAAATAATAGTAGGTTTGCAATATGTATTATTAATTAAAATTAAAATTATTCAATTTATATGCCCCCCCCCATTTATTAATTTTACGATTTTAAAGTCTTATTTCATATTTTCAGTGCATATAATATTACGATAAATATTATAAAAATGATTAGTCAAAATTCAACACTGGCTTACACCAGTTTAATTAGCGTTGATTAATTGATTCCTCAATGTGACAAATTACAACATATGTCGCAATCTGCGTATTCTAAATGGTTATTAAAATGCATATCATACTATCGTATACTGTTGAACACTGGAACACGGGAACGAAGTGGAATGCATTTACCGAATAATTATACATTCAATCCACCAGTGATTCAAATATCATTACCTAAAATATACCGCATGGAGTAATTATTTACAGTTTACACAAATTGAGCATAAATTATATAAATACATCACAGATACTCTCAGATATGGGTACACGCTATGTACATTCTATTTACAATCATCCTTGTTGTAATTATTTAATTGCATATACCTAATATGTACCTAACACTAATTATATGTTATAAGGTGAGTTGATAGGTATATTATAATACATATTATTATAAGATCTTCAAAAATGTTCAGTTATTGGTTTATTATACTATATAGTCTATAATATTAAGTTTTATATTGTAATGGATTTCAAAAATAATATATATCTATCAAGGGCGACAGGGCGTCCATATTTGAAAATCCTGAGGGGACACTGTATTTTTTCAATAATATTGACTTTTCTGTTAACCTGTTAACTGCTATATGCAGAGTTGGTGTATTTTTTGTTTTGAACAGAAAAAAACAGTTTAAAAAAAAAAAAAAAACAATATTCACTTGGATTTTACACTGTTTTATTCGTTTTATACTATTAATAACAAAACTTACAAATAGCTTAAAATACTAAATGTTCCATACATAAACGTGCATGATGGCCAACCATGATGTCAATGCCATTTTATGCATTTTTATAAATTTATTTTATATAAGTGATTTGTAACTTGTAAGTACTGTAAGTAATAACATTTTTGATTGTACCTACCTACCTAAAAAATAATTTAACAATGTAAAATTTGAAAAAAAAAAATTACTTTGAATCATAAAAAACAAACCGTAGGTATTAAATTAAATATTCAAAGACCAATATTACTGTCTTAATGACTCTTAACGACATAATCGTTTTAGAAACCATTACATCGGAGAATCTAATTAAATCCCACTATCTGATTGAGTTTACTGTGTAAAGGCACGGATACATAAGAAACAACGTAGGTAAATATATTCCTTGATGAGTACCTAGCTAAATTATATGTGTGCACTAAGATATCAGCAGAATTAATGTATACATAGGTGGCTAGGTATGTACTATAATTTCCAACCGAAACGTATCCATACAGGTTCACTGTAGTGTTCTGATTGTTCTGAACAATTTGAACCTAAACCATAATATTGGTATAAATGGTCTAGAACTCTGCTGTCGTATTAATTGTTATTATTAATAATATTAGCATTAGGACCTATAGCAAGGTAGGTTAGGTTAGGTCAGTATGAGGAACGCAGAGTCTATATACATGCATATTAAATCTATGGCTTTCATGAACATAATGTCGGACCACGCAATTCCGCATTTAGGGGGGGGGCAAAACTGGTCTCCATTATTTTAGGGGGGGGGGGCAAAATGTTGTGGTCAAAAATATGTTTATTTGTGAATTATTAAAATTTTATAATTTAAATTATTTTAATTACAGTGCTATATAATATAATTCAGTATTATATATATAGTATTATCATGTTTGACATATTTTAAATTAATATTAATTTGTATAGTTTTATATAATTTTATTTTATTTATTCATGAAGTACCTACAACCTAATTAAATATGCTTTAAAAAAACAATTTATATGATGAATTATAAGCAAAGTTTAAGTGACATAAATTCAAATGTATCTTTGCGGAGAGAGGATCAAGTAATTACTAAACAACATATTATTTAAAGAAAGCGCACATTGTAAAACAAATATTATTTTCTGTGCTCAAAATCTAAAAGGTTAATGAGGATCTATCTCCCATATTTTCCCTGGGTTGGCCCCTTAGGGGGCAGCAATTTTTTTTGTACTGGGGTGCAAAATGTCTAAATGCGGCACTGGGACCACGTGACTATTCTTAAACCAGCAATTTTGAAAAGTAACATGTAAATACTCAAAAGAAAAATTGTGAAAATTGCAATGTCGTTGTGGGGTCCGGACATGTACGTCATATTGTTACTTCGCCTTTCCAAGGCTAAGCTGTATAACACCATGTATAAGTATGACGCATTTTCCTAACGTGATACCTAAACTTACTATATTGCACTGCTCTCCGATAGTAGGTAGTATTAGATATAATTTATTACTTTTCGCAAGTGGCCGCTATAAGCTGCGAGGCCACATTCGTATTTTTGGCACTCCCTGGAGAAATTGTTTTTTTTTCAACACTATCTCAACGGTTGTTATTACTACAAGTCACATGCCAATC
The DNA here is from genome assembly GCA_949089665.1 of Macrosiphum euphorbiae. Classification (NCBI taxonomy): domain Eukaryota; kingdom Metazoa; phylum Arthropoda; class Insecta; order Hemiptera; family Aphididae; genus Macrosiphum; species Macrosiphum euphorbiae. The sequence continues at coordinate 39,002,781 of CARXXK010000004.1, forward strand.
AAATATCAATAATTATAATTAACAGTGAATCACTAAAAACTACTTATTAACAAAATTGTAATAATTACAATAGTAAATATACGTTTCAAAATTACCGATTTAAATAAATAATGGTTTACGGGAATTATCTACATAAAAGCTGCGCCTGATCATGGTTTCTATATATTACCTAAACAATTATTAACTCGTATGAGGAGTGGAATTTTTCTTAATAATTTAATTTTTGCAGCAGTCCATATTCTGACTTTGGTGTTTCATATGATAAAAATCATATAATTTCTACTCTTTAAGCTTGCATATTTTTTTCCATAACATTGCAATGATTTTGAGAAAATACTATTGTATCATTCAATAATGGGCTCGTATTGCACTTTGATTTTTTTTTTAAATGAAAATACTCCACTTTTAATTTGTCCGTCAAAAAGTTAAATAAAATTTAAAGATTTATCGACGTTGTTGATACACTATCCAGATAAATTATTTTATTTAATTAATTTGCAGTTTATTCATGATTATTTTCTGAAAATTAAATTTCAATATCTAAATGTTTAAAAATACACAATTTTAATATTTTCTATGGTGTAAAATTCAAGGTCAAATTAGTATAATTGTGCTTATTATATGTTTGGAAAAATGCTCAGAACATAATGGCTTGGAAATGTATTTGAATCAAAAAAAAAGAAAATAGGTCATTAATTTCGTAATAATAATATTATTATATTCATTAAAACTTAATGCGTTCACAACATAAATCAAAATACGTACCTTAAAATCTGTTCATTAAATTATTATGATACAATCTATTAGATTTTGATTATTTTAATATTAACTACATAATCCACTATCCAGTATTGCTGCTTTATTTTCGAGCACATCATTTTTAGATCATTGATATTTTAATATAATATCTTAAGGTGGTAGTAACTATAAAACGTTGTGAATCCCTAGTATACCTACATACGGTGTATCGGTTACAGATTAATACCAAATGGCGATTTTAATGTTAATAATTAGACAAGACACTTGGCAAGTACAACCGAGTACAGTTTAATGAATATATAAAAAAACGTCAGTATAATATATTTTACTTTACCGATGACTTATGGTAGCAATATACACACGGAGCAAACGATGAAACGAGACCACTTCTGCTCATGAAAAGCTGCCGGAGTAACTTCTCCAAATTTTCCCCTCTAATACGTCCGATGTGGTTGTCCTATGATCAATGTTTCGTACCGAGTTTCCCCATAATGGATATTAAGATTATAATAGACCTTCATTGGTTCATATAACAATTCATTATGGTTAAGTCAACTTTCCCGTTATTATTTGTACACATTATTTACACTTTTAAAAAAGAAGCCACTTGTCACCAATATTCACTTGTACCTATTAAATATCATATTTTATCTATGTTTAAACAAAAAGTAAGTAATAAACATAATATGGTGTATTATAATATAATACACTAGCAGACCCGGCGAACTCCGTTTCGCCACCAGATTCGTTTTATATATAATAATATATTTTGTTTGGTGATTAAAATATAAAGAAAAAAAATTTTTTTTGTTATATATTTGAAAAGGAAAATATTTATTTCATTTCACAACAGTAATAAATTCATTTCAATTACCTACTAAAATGAAGTGTTATTTAATTGTTTCATTGTAGTGCTCTTTGGTAAACCACATTTTTTGTTTTTTGGTTTGACGTTAACACAAACAAAGCGGATGGTTTCCCAACTCGTGAACACGCAACGTATAACTGTCCATGTGAAAAACAATGATTTTCCAAATTTATCCCGCAAACACTAAGCGATTGGCCTTGCGACTTATTAATTGTCATTGCGAACGCAAGGCGAACTGGGAATTGCAATCGTTTGAAGTCAAACGGAAGATCAGTCGGAATCATTGGTATTCGAGGAATACATACATTTTCACCTGCGTACTTTCCGTTAATAATGGTTGCCTCAATTAAATTCGGCATAAGTCTCTTTACCGAAAGTCGAGTACCGTTGCAAAGTCGCGGTGGATTCAAATTACGCAGTATCAAAATAACTGTACCAACTTTCAGTTGCAAGTTATGTGGTGGAAATCCTGGTATCTCCAGAGAGTTCAAAAACTCCGTTGGATAATTTACTACATCATCGGGATTTGTTATTGAATCAACGGATTTGTATGTCACCAAATCGCCAGCAATTTTTGATTGAATGGTGAAATTCAGTGCGTGGACATCATTATTCTTTGCTGCAAGAATTGCTCGTTGACTTAACCAAGCATAATTCTTATAATTCTCACTAATGTTTGGGAAAACATTTTCAATAAGAACTAATTGAGTGTCTACAAATCGGCAAAAGTCGTTGGTAAGAGTAATTAATCCAGATGTCGCATCAACTGGGACTTTTCCATTTCCAAGATCTAACAATTGTTTGGAAAATTGTGCAGCACTTTGATCATTTTGAAGTTGAACTCTCATATTAGTGGTTAGCGATAATGTTTTTACGTTATTCCATAAAGGTGATGCCTTTAGGCAAGCATTCAATTCATCTGCAGGCGTTCCACGGGGAACTACTGGCAACGTCTGCCTGAAATCGCCTGCCAACAATATCATCAAGCCGCCAAAGATGTTGTTATTTCTCCGAAGATCCTTCAGTGTGAAGTTAAGTGCTTCAAGTGATTTCTTATGTGCCATTGTGCACTCATCCCAAACAATGAGCTTGCATTGCATTAACAATTTTCCCATTGCACTGGATCGGGAAATATTGCACGTTGGAGTATCAATTGTGTTTAAATTGAGTGGCAACTTAAGCGCAGAATGTGCAGTACGACCGCCATCTAGAAGAGTCGCCGCAATTCCAGATGATGCTAACGCCAAAGCTATGTCACATCTTGATCGAATAGTGGCCAAAATCAATGAAATGACAAATGTTTTCCCTGTTCCTCCAGGTGCATCCAGGAAGAATAGACCACCAGTATTATTGTCCACCGCTTGCATTAATGTTTTGTATACTTGTTTTTGCTGTTCATTCAGCAACGGAACATTATTTCTAACGAATTCCTGCAATGTATCAACATTGTATTGCAGCTCTCGATTTAATTCTTGGTTGAATGCATCGTGCATCGATCGATTTGGCGCAATCATTCCTACTTCAATCATTAGCTTGTTTGCAATAGTCAAGCATTGATCCTCAATCAGAATCAATCCTTCATTGTAGATTTCATCGGTTATTTGGATGTCAGGATTATTCGTTTGAATACGCAAGCGATGCAAGATATCTTCACATATGGCGTCTTTGTATTTGTTCCATAACTGAATTGGTTGTGAAGGAAAACATGTGGTGATGATAATTGCGAACAGCGTTCGTATTTGGTACGCATTTGATGAAACAACTGAATCTGCAAGTGTTAAATCCCAATGAGAATCGTTCTCCATCAAACCCAATAGTTGACATGCTTCTCGATATGTTTGGCATTGGTGGCCATTCACAGTTTTCAAATGCGCAAATGATTTCGGTCCACGTACATTTACTAACAGCAGTCGCAAATAAAAACATTCATCGTTTCTAGGATGAACAGTGTACATACGACCTAGTGCATCAGTTGAAAACACCTGTGGCCAGTCTGGAACTGGGGTTCCTTGTTTGCGACGTTGGAATTTCTTTGTTGATTGATTCCAAGTGTAATACTTGGGCATTTCAACTATTATAGTCAACTATATAATAAACAACTATCCGTCAAACACTTTATCACGCACCGTTGCTATTGGTTTGAAGTACATGCTATGTATAATAGATGGCGCTGTATGTGAAAAACGATTTCCCCACTTTTCTGTTGAATTTTTCCTGAATTTTCCAGAATTTTCTTTGCTATAAACCTCACGGAGCCCAAGACCTTTCCAACGAATGCAAAACCGTGGAAATCGGATCGTGCGTTCTCGAGTTATAGCGTCAGGGAGGAAAACCGGACTTATTTTTATATAATAGATTATAATATGGGAATACGACACAAACTGTATTAACGTTATCAAGGTAACGATTGTTTTTTTTTTATGTTCTATTGTTTCGTATTTGATTACTTAGGTAGTTATGTAAAAAAACGTAAATCATACAAATTTATTAATATTTAATAATATTATTATTTTCCGCTAATATAATAACTATAACTTATCCACCAGCAACGTCATGAACGCAAATTCCGAAAAACCATTCGATGATTTTGGCTATCTGGAATTGTTATTTTTATACTACGACATCAGCAAAACCATCGTATTCTGGACGAATGTTTTCTTGATCTCTTCCACATTGATTAACGGTAAACTGTAGCTCAATTATGTAATGGCGATTGTAAATTCCACCAATTTATATAGGTAGTTGATTTACAACAGTATTACAAATAAAAATAAAAAATGTTATATCATACGTGTAGCGCAAAAGTAAATCAATTATAAATTATAATATACTTAAAAATGATTTTTTAAAATATTGAATAGAACCAAAGTTTTTAATTTTTAAGGTCTTTGCCTGTTACATCCTGCAGTATAATATAATAATATGTTAGTATACTTATGAATTATGATACATTATAATCTCAGAAGTGAGTGCGAGTCGCGAGAATCAAATCCAATCACGGTTTACCTACCACTACGCGGTCGCTAACCAAGCGATAAATCCTACACCACAGTATTTCCCTAATAATAACTAATAAGTATATTATCACGCTGTACCGGCCTTTGCCCCCCTCCCCCCATGTCAACATACATGAAAATCCCTAGCTTTTGATCGGAAATAATCAACGTGCAGCTTATCATCTATCATTATTATGTACTAATGTACTATATATATAAATGTAAACTTTTATTTTTGAAAATAATATCATAGGTGGTTACTGGTTTTATTGAACTATCAAACAAATCGGTCGTTTTTAGTCATTTAAGGAAACTATTTTTCAGGAAGTTTCGGTCAGTTGTGTTTCGCTGCGAGTATAAACGCCGAACTGGCGGTCCGACGAATCTGTTCTATGTTCCAGATGAAACCACTGGACATGAAGCACTTCCAGGAGGATACGATGCTAATGCGCCAACAGCGTCACCGCGAAAAGAATCACATCGACAAATTGGCGTGGCTGAAACGTAAAATGGTCGAAGAGGAGATACAAAACGAACGAGACGAATATTTCGATAACGAATGTTTATCTCGTCGCTTTTCCGATATTATAGATAGGTTGGTTGAAGCGTTAGATTTTGTACTGGGCACGAAATGCCGTCATCGTCAACCATACTGCTGCGAGCGCGGCGAAGAAGCGGACTCGATGCAGTTCGCCAAACCTACTACCAAAGGTCGGAGATCGTTCCGAAATCTAAACACGCCGATAGTCGGGTAAAAATTAAATAATATATATATTATAATTATTAATTATAGTATAATAGGCTATAAACACATAGAGTTTCATAAGGAAACACACGACATAAATACATAATATATGGTTGAAAGGAGTACATAAGTAGTTTAGGTATTTTTATGGGCAATAATAATAATTATGAGAATATTTTACTACTTATCAAACATTTTGGACACAGGCAGCAATATTTCCATAATAATATATCTATTTAACACTATTTTTAAAAATTTTTTTTTTACCACGCTTCTTCTGACCGAATCTCAAGTAAGCATTTTTTGTGTCCAACGCAACTAGTTGTTGTAGATGCGTTGGACACATCGACAGAGCAATTCATTTGCCAAAAATGCTTACTTGAGGTTCGGTTGGAAGAAGGGTGGTAAAAAAAAAATTTAAAAAAATAGTGTTAAATAGATATTATATTATGGAAATAATTGCTGCTTGTGTCCAAAATGTTTGATAGTAAAATATTCTCATAATTTTTATTATTGCCCATAAAAATACCTAAACTACTTATGTACTCCTTTCAACCATATATTATATCGTGTGTTTCCTTATGAAACTCTATGTATTTATAGCCTATTATACTATAATTATAATATATATATCATATAATTTTTACCTGACAGTTACTGTCGGCGTGTTTAGATTTCGGAACTTTCTCAGATCTTTAGTAGTAGGTTTTGCGAACGGCATCGAGTCGCAGCAGTATTGTTGACGATGCCGACCATTTCGTAATATGAAACGAAATATAATTTAATGTATAGTTACCATTTTTTTTACTGAGGATCTGTTAATGAACGGTCTCCTCTTCAAGTTAGTCATGTTTGTATATTTTTCTATGTTATCCTTATAACTTATTGTTTTTTTTATTGTTAACAGATTTTATATATTTAAATAAAAATAAAATAAACATTGTTACATAAATTCATACTATTTTAGTTTCATTAAATTCTATAATACAGCCATAGGTACGAACAAAATAAGACACCTAAGAAAAAGGGTCTTAAACAACTATGGTTTTTTTTTTTATTTATAATGTATTATAACTTATAAGACCCTCAATGTATGGGTACAATGCAACAACTCCAATATAGGTCCAGTGCCGAATAAATCACAGATGCAAACGGTGAATTGTCTACATTGAAATAATAAGACCCTTCTATATTAAGGAATACTAAATATGGATATCAATGTATCACATTATATATTTATATGATTACTATAGATAATGTTTGGAAATATTATGTTAAATATAGATTATTTATAGACAGCTAAAGACTTATTTAAAATTTGATATAGATATTGTAATTAAAAATATATTTATTTTTTAATAAAAATAATAAAATACCTACCTACCCGCTTTATGGCATTTTTCTTTTAATGTGCTTCAAAATCGTACTTCGCACCTGGTTTCCAGGAGTCCAAGATCCCGGTCTGCTTATGGTTCTATACATGAATACTTCTATTATCGTTCATTGGCGAATACTTAACGGCAATACATAACTTTTTACAATACATAACTTCTTACAATACATGGAGTTCCTTTGGAAACTTCAATGTATTATTGATAGATAGTTTGTCGTCACACCCGGCGTCCTATATGTGTAACGAACCGAATTGGGCGCGGAATATGTCTATATAAATCAGGTTAGGCCTTTTTTTTCAACAGCTAACCTTTACTTTCTTTTCTTGAGAAAAAAAGACCTTTTGTTTATTTTTCCTGACGTTTTGCGTTTGGCGTCAGAGTGGTGATGGACCCGCGCATTTGGCACGACCAACATAATATAAACGTGACATGACAACGATTTAAGTGCGGACTAGGACGGACTATGTATTTTAATACGCCGCTTAAATATACTACAATAGCGAGCGTGTTGTGGGGAAGCAAAACAAAAAAAAGCACCAAAGCTTTGTCGTCGCTGCGACTGAAGTGTCTGTTTTCATTGGCGAAATACCGCTATTATTATGGTGGAGATATTCATACATTATACATTACGACACTTCAGCAGCTGGCCGCCGGAAGAAAAATTGACGATAAATCTTTAAAATATACCAACAGACCTATAATGGCAGGAAGATTATTTTAAAACATTAACTTTCACTGTTAATTTGTCTGTTTTTGAAAAAAAAAATGTATTTAGTAATATTTAATATTTAATCAAATATGGTAGGTAAGTAATAAGTATAGGTACATAATATTTTAATTGATAGTTAATTTCAATAATAGAGACAATCCAATAGTAAAATAGTCAATAGGTACTTGATTATTAAACCTATTTATTAGACGTCATTATAGTGCATACATTTTTTTTAGCTTAAGCGACAGAGGCTATTAGCTATACATGATATTTTACTAGTTCTTGACAACAATTTGATTACAATAATTGATTGCTGTACTATATTACTTACAACTTTGTCTTTCTCTTTACAATTACATTTTATATAACTGTCGATATAAATGGTATTGTTAGGTCAAAAATTTTGAAAATTAAATTTTTTATCAGCATTCAAAGTTAAAATTATCACAAAAATTTACAAATGACTCTGTGCCTGGTTAAAAATTTATGAAATGTTCAATTTATAAACTAGGTAAGGATTGAAAATATAAAAATGTACTCTGCTGTACAGTAGGTTACAAGTGGGTCACTGTATAATGGATAGTATTAAATTTGAATTCAATGATGTAATATCATTGTATAAAAAAAACGAGCGGAGACGGTATGTCAGTCTAGGTATAAGACATATACTTATCTATAGTATTAAAAAAAATGACCTATAATAAATTCCAAATTAATCATATCACAATATCCATTAGGTACTTATAACGCGTTATACATCTACAACAAACCCTCATACTATCATAGATATATAATAGTGTACTTTAGAAATTTCAAGTACCTACGAATATTATACAATCACAACAAAATAACTAAAATAGTTATTCTAGATTTTTTAATTATGTAATTTCGTCCTAATTTGAACTTAAAATTACTATAAAAATAAACTGTCCTTCTGTATTTTTTTAGATTTTTTGGTAACAAAATAAACTACTTACGTTTAATCTTGTTTTAAATTTTCAATCCTTTGGTATAAAAGTCAAACGTTTTATAAATTTATTATTTAAATTTATTAATTAAACCAAAAACCATATTTGATTTTGTGAAAAATCGATTTTGCTTAAAAATTCCTGTTTTTCCTTCACTTTTCTTTTGTTTTTCTTGGCACTTTTGAAAATTACTGGGAATTTTAATTTTTTACCTCCCCAATGCACCAACGATATTCACTTTCCAATCGAACAAGATACTGAAGATGAAAATCTGTACACAGACACAAAAAAAAAAAACACACATCATTGTAAAATCAATACATTTATTGTTCCACTCAGAATAATCTAAAAAAGGTTTCTTATAAGTAATATAGGTTTATACTGTAATAGTAGTAGGTTCATGCTGTAATCAAAAACTTTAAAATATACAATCACAGTATTATTTATATAGTTGTTTTAAGTTAAAAATTTGGACGAAATTATAAATATTCAAACTAATTTTTTTCAGTTATTTTTTTATGCACAATAATATATATTGCCCAGTCCACGATAAATAAATAATCTTGTATAAGACGAAATATATATATATATAGTTAGACGAAGTATAAAATATAAATGTTTAATACAGACGTATATTATTACCAAACCTCTATCTTGTTTTTCTATCCGTTTTCTATTTTGTTTGTGGAAACGGAACAATAAAATCGTTTTTAAACGAGGTTTTTGAATCAATTAAATCGAATATTAAGACCACACGAACCGACGTTATTGTGCTTTTATAATATAATACTGAATAGCTAATAATAATAATAATAATAATAATAATAATAATAATAATAATTTGGCCTTTTGTGTTATGAGCGTACAAATGAATATGAAATACGTTTCAGGCATAATTAGTTCCACTTAATTTAAATATTATATATTTTTGGTTCGGAATGATAGAAATCCGACGTTTTTCACAATTGGCTACTATACGAAAGCTCACGATTTCTTTTAACTTAATAATAATCCATTTTAAATTTTTAGCCAGAATAAATAGTCGTAATTACAAGTTTGTTAATTTTAACACACATTATACATACTAATAAGTAGCCATTACTAGTTACTACTACAGTTGAACTGAAATTCGAAGCGTATAGCTTTCTTTTCAATAACCACACCTGGTATAAAGTGCAATATTATTAGACGATGAGTATATTAATATAAAATATAAAAAAGTTCCACGTAAAAATCATATTGCATATAGGTACGAGTCTGCAATGAAGTACCACATTTTATGTCTTTGTTGTCCTTGCTATCACATATCTATCACCTATTCACCTAACAATCGTGTGATAAGCGCGTATATCGAGTTTGAATCTCGGATTAGAAAAATGAGATTTGCAATTTGTTTTCGTAACATAACGTTTTTTTGTAACGTGAAGTTTTTCGAATTCGATTCTATGTGCCAAAGCAAAGACATAAAATGTCAAAAACCAAAATTTAATGTTTTCACATAGCTCTTTCGAGACTGTTTTATAATCCAATATAAAAAATATAATATGCATATAGTTTACTGAATATAAACAAATTACGGACAGCCAATTTATTATTACCTACCTATTCAACATGACGTATCGGATTCAATAATCACTATACCAGATATAATATACGTATCGTACGTTAATTGATAATCTTATAACAGTTATTGTGTAGGTATCAGAAATTTTAACGAAAACACAGCATCAATAAATGCCTATGTATAGTTACTAGTTACATTTTCACTCAGAATCTTAATAATTATAGTATATTAGTTGTATATGCTTGCAGTTGTAGGTATGCTAATGCCAGTATACCAGGTATATACTTAGTATACTAATACGAATCTATTCATAATACCATTAACTTTATTTTTTTTTCATTAATTCCAACGTCATCACTACAACATCATAAACAAATAATGTGAAATAAAAATGTTTACTTAACTTCTATCACCAAGCATTAAATAAAGAACTAAAGAAAAATTACGCCCACTAAAATTTTACGCCCGGGGATCAATCCCCGGCTTCACCCCCCTAGTTCCGCCACTGCACTATACCGCCTTTACCTATATATATATATTGTATTTTAGTAGGTATTATATTATTTTTTTCAAAATATAATTTCGAATTCCGTTTCACCGTGATTTATCGACCAACTTGATACAGTATATGTAGTTGTTTCAGACCTCGAGAAGTCCACTTCAGCCTAAAGGTAATAATAAAATACCTATCTATGACATACAACGCCGACAAACCGGAATTAAACTACGTTGTTGCAACAATATTATAATATTATGCCTATTGCCTATGCCGTACTGCAGTTGGAATATTATACGTTTTAGAATATTTAATAGAATTAAATTTGACGTTGTGAACTACTAGTTACTACTAAAAATGACCCGAAAACCCACATAAACAAAATATATCGTGATATTATACATTTATACTGCGTAAATGAAATAATTTAAATATAAAATAAAAACAGAAACGACATAACATTAGGCTGACTTTATAATATTATTATACATTTTTGGTAAATACTAAATACAAGGAGGTAATATGTGTATGGGTGACAGTTTAAAAGTGTGTCAAAACTCAAAAGAGTATAGGTTAGCGCTGTCATATTCGTCATGAATATAAGCGTAGGTTGGTGTATTTTGTTTAGATTATATAATAAAATAAAATATTATATTAATATGTATTACGATAACAATAGTTAAAAGGATAATAATGATTGGTACCTACCTACCTACCTACATAAATTGTATTAAAGAATTGTATTTTGAGTTTTGACACGAATAATCGAATTTTTGTTTGTTGTTTTTATCGGTATGCAAACTGCGAATCGTTGTATTCTACAATGATATTATAGCCTATAGGAGGTACCTATATATTGGTACCTATTTTATTATGTTTAATATTATGATTTATCATGTATGTCGTACAAGGCAAGCAAGCGCAGCTATCGTATTCATATCAGAACGTCTGTTTTGATAATTTTATTGTTATTGTTTACATCACGACATGATTAGATTATTTCGTTCTTTATTCTTTGTTTGATTCAAATGTGAAATAAAATAAAAATTGCAAAAACACAGTATAACAAATTGAGAATTATTGTTTTATTACCCCCAATACAATGCTACACATTGCAGATTGCTATATTATCATTATCTATTTATGTGCTACACAATATGTATTGTACTGCACATTATTACAGGGTGATTCACCAAGCATGCTCATCCCCATCATATCCTTTAACATTGAGCATATTTTCATTCAAATTCTAACTGTCAGAATTATTATTAAATATACGATATTTTCAAATACATATAGGTACTTAGATTTGTATGAAATTTAATTATGGAGCGATAAATATTATTTTTATTTTTTAAATGATAGCCTCCATGATATAATAGATATTTTAGTATTATGGTATTATTATTATTGTTATTTTGTTTCGTAAAACCGGAACATCCAGGGTCTAATAATTGGCCCCACGTAGAAACGACAATATAATTATACACACAACATGCACACACACATATATTTGTGGATAGTATATATACATATGTATATACCTGCAACATTCCCCGTGACATAAAACGATATATATGTATATATAAATGTGTTTGCGTATCTCCTCGAGTGCTTAAACGATTATACTTAACGGGCCGCGTCTTATGATTTATATGTATCATAACGTATAATCCCGAAATGAAGAGCACCAGCAACTACGCAATTACAGACGCAATTATGCTGTACACATATTTGTTTAGCTTGCAGCAGATATTAATTATAGGCATATAGCTGGCACCTAGGTGTAAGTGTCCTAAACATTATATTACCGAAGTGTAGATAGAAACAATCGTCGCTATTAATAATATATGGTGCTTGACAAAAAAAAAAAAATCACTTCAAATACGTCTTCATCGATGTATAAGTTTCAGTACAGTAGAATATTAGATTTATAAGGGGTAGCAACAAAAAACTTTATCAATCTACGTTCTAATTTAATTTTTTTTCAGAAATAAAAATTTTCTGGTTTGGCTTAAAAAATATCTTAAGTGTGATGTTTAGTACAAAACATCTATCTAAATACATTTAAGTACCTACTTACATTAAAACATAATTTTGTAAAGTGATTTTCGTCAAAACCTATACTAAATCCAAACAATAGTTCATTTTTACATAATTGTGGGTATTTTATTTTCGTAATAGTAAGAACTTATTAACTTTTGTGTTATGGTCTTAATCATTTTTCATCATTCTTACTATAGTTTTAGTTTAAAATTTTAAATACAAAGAATATGAAAAAAAATATAGAGAAAACATGGGTAATTTTGGGTATTCATGTGAAATAATGGACGCATTATACGAACTTTAAAGCTCCGATATTCAATGATGGGAACAAAACTTTAAAGTAGAGTCTTTCAGTTGTACAATTATAAGTATGTAAAGAAAATAAAATAACGTACCTGATTTTAGATTTTAAGCGGATCAAAAACTGTATCGGTTTTACAATGATGTTTCTGTCATCATCTATAGGATCAGTAAAAAGCTTAGATTTCAACTCCATTATCTTTCCTGGCAGGAATCTAGGTAATCCTGGTAAATGTAGAATGGTACCTACTTGGATGTCTAAAATGAAAAATCACAGTACTCTTCTTAATAATATATTGGAAGAAAAAAAAAATAGGGAAAGTCAGTGGCGGAACCAGAGCTTAATTTTTTTTTTTTTTGGGTTGGGGGGGGGGGTTGAGGGAAGTACAAAAAGTACAAAAATTGGCTACAAAATTGCACAGTGTAAAACAAAGGGAAACTACAAGATTTGGGGGGGGGAATGGCAAAATTCTTTTTATTAGCGTTGAATTTAAATTGCTGGCGAAAATTGTAAACTACTTTTTTAATTTCTGTACCTACTATTAAAAAAAATCATTGAAAAATTAGGTGGAGGATCAGACTGGAAAGAGAGAGCAACCGATAGAAACTGCTGGTTGGATGTTTGATGTCCTAGCGGCCGGCTACTTTTGTATTGAATGGTTTATTAATTATTATTGAGTTCCAATGTAATACAGTATTACAGTAAACTACCCAGCTAATAATCTACAATATCACAAAGAAACTATAGAAATACATAGTAGGTTTACGTATCAAATGCATGTCCACGGCAGTTTTATGAGTGCAAAGGAGGATCCAGGGGGAAGGCAAAGGGGGCATTTACCTAAACTTTATGATCTACGCAAATTCGAATAGGCATCGAAGACCGTACTAATGTACTATACTACTATACATATGTATTTACGATTAAGGTGTGCCTATGTAAATATAATAAACACAATAATTGATTATGGTATAGTATAATAGTAATATTATAATATATACCAGTACATGCTCTCGTTAATACAAATAACAATTAGATTGTCGCGGGCACGTGGTTTCGATACTCCAAGCCTGTGCAATGTGCACAATGCACATTAATAATTTGTCATATTTTTTTGGTTTTTTTAAATCTCAATATATATTTATTATATACAAATAATATGTGTGCATCATATTCTCTTCGCAGGGCTTTTCGTCGATTATTTTTCAAACGATCGACTAGAATTAATCATTACAGTTTGTGTAGGGTTGCGCACATGCGTCGGACGACGTCCGTTTTCCACTTGAAATCAATTTTCCACGATGCGTATATAATATAATATATTATAATAATATATAAAATAAAATACATATCAACCGACAAGTGAGCAAAACATCAAACGCAGTCTATTAAAACGAGGTTTTTATTTTTATATAGGTTATAAAAACGAATCACAGTACGGCGTATGTATGATTATATTAAATATGAATAATGTATATATTATTAGGTACGCAAAAAGTGATTCACCTAGTAAGTTTATCCTCAATTTAATTATAATTTATTCAAAACCTTTATTTTTAGATTTTTTAATTAAATATTAAAATGTTAACGTATCTAACTAAAAATTCGAACAGGTTATTTCTGATTATTTTAATTACCCTAACATTAATTGTCAATACTTTATCACCCTCTTGGATTCTTCTTAATAATATTGTTTATATTATTTTACAGTTAAATACCTAGGTCCTGGGTATACTTGAAATGTGTGTTAAAACTTATAATAAATAATAATAATAAACTATTATTTAAAGTTTTTACCGGCCTAGATATTATAATATTATGTACGCGGTATAGATGTTTACGAAACATTTCAATGTTTACAAGCAAATTTTTAACCAGATTACCGACAAGTGTGCAAAGGTTAAGACCGAATACGCAGGTATAATATTATGTTAAAAATCGTTTTAATTATACTGTTTACTCGTTATAGCTGTTCATTTGATTTAAAATATCAATCGAAATCAGATATAACATGTGTATTATGTATAGGTACGTAATAATTACTACACGTTAAGATTAGTTTCGGTGTTTACTAATCCCATCAAAATAAAATAATCAAATGTATATAAAAAGTACTATTATTATATCTCTAAAAATAAATCGAGTCCGTGGACTTTGGTCGAAACGCGTTTCACAACCAATATTTGTGCATGACTTTCGTGATCTTTCAACTATTGACAGTCATAGGCCAGTAATTATAACAACACGATATTAATTGTAGATATAGGTACAAAAGTACAAGTGTACAATTATTGATTAAGTATACTCAACACACGTGTATAGTGATCAATAGAGAAGGATTTTGTTGTTTCCGTTTGAAGACTTTTTAAAAAAAATAATAATTTTTACGAACGAATTATCAATAGGAGGATATCATATTGTTATATAAAATGAAAATGTAATAGGTATACTATCGTATTAACTATATATTATATTATTATTATATATCTGTAGTAACCTTTGGGCGTGACACGATTAACTCGTTTTTAATTGACAAGCGTAATTATTATCATGGTTGAGCAATGCGCTATAATATGTAATAAAATAAATTATAATATATTATATTAAAATATTGAAAACTCTGTGACGGTTATTGCACGTAATAATTAATAAACGATATCTGCAACAAACACTCCTGGGTACGTGTAACAATCGCACTGGGTGAAGAATAAGGCTAAACAGTGGAAAGGGGGTGGACGAGGGAGAGGGGAGATTGACGTCGTTGATCTACTTAAAAAAAAAATATGAATTTTTTTTTATATCTATAACGGAAGCGCTGCGATTCTACGACGTAGTAGAATAGACGACGTCGCCGCCGCGAGGGACTTTAGCATCGGGTTCGGAGATTTTGTCGAGTGAGATGAGATTCTATAAATGCGGGCTGCGTCACGAAAACCGGACGCAATGTAATACCGTAAATGGTATATTATGGTATAATATGTATATAAAATAAATAATAATATATGCGTTATGCACAAAACGTATGTATGAAAAATGTACACAGCTGCAAATTTCCCCGACGCTTAAATACGTATTACTGCCACCGTATTCGGTGAATCGCGTATTCTCGTCCTACCAAGCCCACGAGTTTAAACTTATCGAGATATCGTTACACGTGCTATTTTATATATAAAAGGTTTGAGACATTTTGCAAAACGTAAACGGTCTGACTATACAGACGCTATGGTGCGTGGTGATATCGTCACATTTCGATTAACTTTTCGAGCCACTATACGATTATAATATTTTCTGACCTGTGAGATTTTTTTTTACCATTTATTCGACTCAAATCTGTGTTCAAAAGATTCCGAGATGCAGAGGAAAAATAACTGCAATCACAAAAACTGGAGCACCAATCGAACTCAATATGTAAATATGGTTTCGATGTAACTTTCATTATAGATTATACCGAGTACTAACAAACGCAGAAATGAAGAATCATTTATGTTTCATATAATATCGTATTATATAAATATAAGTGAAAATGTCTGTTTATATATTAGTATTATCGGCGTATTTAATCTATTCTGAGGTATAATTTGTATCTATTATTTATAACTGTATATAAGTAGGTACCAGTCACCAATAATCAAATGCGAGTAATTTACCAATATTGTGTTCCAACGACATGGTATATGTCTGGTAAGCAGGTATATTCAACTGTTCGAGTATATTGACCGTTTATTGGACCTGTGACACATTTACCAACAATCCTCAGGAAACACACAAGTAACAAATGTGGACCATTCCAGCAGAAGTGCAGCATTGCAATTTGCAAGTATTCACATGCGTGACAAACATTTATAGAGTATACCACTGTCGTGTGAACTTGCTATGTTTCGATGAATTTTATTGAGACTATATAGGTAGGAATACGAAAACCAAATTTTAAATTTTTATCCGATGTGATACATGGTGACATTATGGTAATAAGTAATATTAAGGAGCCGTTACAGTTACATTTGTTTTCTCTGTCTTACAAGTGCGTAACATAGCAAATATTACGCTCAGCAAAACACGTTTATCTCCCGTTGGTTCATAAATTAGAGCGAATTGACCTCTTATACAATTTAAAGGTAAGATAATTATCTAGACAACGACATAGGCTTTTTATTATATTTTAATTTTAAAGCGAGTTATGAGTATTTTAAGATGTACCAACAGCTTAAAATTTTAAAATACACATAACTCGCTTTAAAATTAAAATATAATACAAAAGCCTATGTCATTGTCTAGATAATAATATTACCTTTAAATTTTATGAGAGGTCAATTCGCTTTAATTTTTAAACTAACTGGAGATAAACGTGTTTTGCTGAGCGTAAAATTTGCTATGTTACGCACTTGTAAGACGGAGACAACAAATGTCACTGTAACGTCCCCTTAATTTATCGAATTTGTCGCGAACACACTCAGTACAGTGTCGAGACCATAGGCTTATAACTATGGCGTGTTTTTTCCCCTCTGGACTTCAAAAATGGGTGAAAATGAAATATACCGATTTGGTTTTATTCAATATAACAGATGGTAAAACTTTGTAAAAATAAAAGTAGGTTCCAGCTATGTCCTATATATTATCATAGTTATAAGTTATAACTGATTCCATAAAAGAATTATATATTCAATTATTCCAATTTATAGTTTAATAAGATAGTTAGGTATGTTGTATTTGTCTGTAATGAGGTTCATAACACGTGGTAATTGTTGCAGTTATTATCGGCTATCTTTTTAGAAATTTCTTTCACGTCAATTATGACTAATAAGTAATAAGTAACTGAGACGTTTGGAGCGTGCCAAACTAGGTACTGCATTACTGCAAGTATAGTGAGTTCACAAGAATAATAATATTATACTTGGTCATTATTCACGGCATGTTATGTTTAACCAATTTTTAGTTAAAATTGGGTTAGGGTAGTCGCCTCACGACGTACCCCGGAGTTATAATTAATATAATATTTTAATAAATGTTACAAAATATCGAACGTTTTTTAATCGTCACCGAGAATGTTAAATAATATACAATGTACATCCAGGTTCTCCCGCGACGGGCCTCCGGTATGCGTTATTGTGACACGGTGACTCGCGTTATTATAAAACATTCAGCAGTTATTATAATAATAAGTAAGTATTATTAGTAAATTACACGACTATACCGTAAATTAGTTATTAATTACGGAACATACGATAAATTAATTTCGTTGGTTTTTATGAGATTAGCCCTTATCACCCGAAAACCTCGCCGTTTTGTACACGGTGACTTAATATTAGTATAATATAGACAAACAGATAAATTATTGTATAGGTACCTACCATAATATTATAAATACTTATGTAATATAATATTATATTATATCGTTTTGAAACGCAGATGGCTCGTGATTTTATTTTCATGTGGTCGCTATTTCACCATTTCGGACGATTGCCATTTTATAATACACTAAAATAATATATACACAGTTATTATTACAATTATTATTGAATTATCTGTTGGTCACGTCATGCTTACCGTAAATAAACACAATTCACGTATGATAAAATGTATCTTATTTCGTCATCGAACGGGACGAAAAGTGCAATAATGTGTCTAACATTGACCCTAGTTATAATAATATACATTTATATTGTACTTCTAATGTCTTGTATTGTGTTTCTAAACATCTGTCGAAAACGTCAAAACGGATGCTATAAATTATATCAATGGTATAATATATTTTATGGTTACAGTTAAACCTCCTTATAACGGACACCCTATAAGACTGAAAACTCCCTAGAACGGAAAATAACAACGTTCCCGAATAACTTATGTATCGTATATTGTCTCCCTGTAACGGACAATTCTTTACAACGGAACAATTTGTCGGCCCAAGCGATTCCGTTATAGGGAGGTTTTACTGTACTTAACTACCTACATAAAGTCTGCAGATTTGTCGATAACATCGCTTAATTTGTTCAATTGTGTACGTGACCATACGTTGGACATTAGTCTTCTTGAAACCACTGCATTTGATCTATCTTGCAAGAAATCTTGAAAGAAGTAATTTCCCGATCTAGTGTTACAAATTTATAATTCACTGGGTTGGATATTATTATTTTAATTATATTGTTGAGATGGTTTGGAGAGAGCAATAATGTATTCTAGCTATACAACTTACAATATAGAAACTCTTGAACAAGGACGACAAATATTTCATTATATTTAAATTTAATTTAAAGTTATGGTAACAATGTTAAAAATAATTTTTTTAATTTAATTGTTTTCAAATAAATGAACAAAGTCGTTCTGAAGAGTTCATTTTTCGTTGCCACATTTTATTTTCATAATTTCCTATTTTTAATATTTTATTTTAGTTTCTTAAAAAATTGTGAATTATTAATTAGTACTCAATATAATATGGTCATTAATTTTAGTGTTTTGATATTATTATCCTGTCTTGCTTTCAGATAAAACTTATTTAATCATTTATTGTTCAAAATTAAAAATCAAAATTGTTCTTAAAACCAAAAAAAAATATTATAAATCATGAGGTTAATGAAAATAAAATATTAAAACGTCAAAATGTTCAGAAAAATTAACTCTACAAACTGGCTATCTTTACATGTTTGAACTTTTTTACCAAATCATTAACTTCAAATAAAATATGTCATATTTGAAGTCCTTGTCCCTGTGAGTCTTTAAAATAAACAGAATCATGATATCTCCAATATTTCAGGAGATATTGCAATGGGCAAATTCTCACTGGACACCCTGCATGTATTTATATATTAATTGTATACTTTTATATTATGTATAATGTATAGTGTATACAGACATGCAGTGAATTGAATTCGCCATATTTTGAATGTAAGTTATATTATAGTATATACCTTTTAATTAACTAGCTATAACATTTATCGGGAATCCAATGATGATATTTTGTATAATTATCGTTTCAAGTTTAATTGCGAGTAATAAAGTTATTTAGTAGGTAAGTATTACCTATATTATATTACGATATTTATAAAATATACAGAATAATACTAATCTAAGTTCATAAATACGTAAATAGTAACGTAAATACGTTTTTAAACTGTTACAGTTGTAAATAAGAAAACTGTTTATGCCCAGGATTTATATTGTTCATTCTTTATTTGTTCATTCATATTATTTCTTCACAATATATTAAAACTGTTTATAAGTGTATTATTTACTTTATACACAAACCTATACCTATAGGTATATAAATATAATATTTACCTATATAATATTATACTCGAAATATGTGTGCAAAGGTGTGTCTCATAAACTTAATATTGCGTATTGTATTGTTTACTTGTGTTAGATCATTATTATCATGAGCGTGTATAGCGTAAGTAGAACGTCAGTAGTAGTGGATTTCGACGTCTCGTCACGGTGAAGCATTTTGATAATAATCGTGATTGATAATATATATTAAATTATGACTACTATGGGGTCGTGTGTGAAAACGATCATCAGTTTTTAGTTTTGCTACTGCACCTACTCGCCATGTTAAAGGTTTACACTTCAAAATTAAAAACGGTCGGTGATCTTGTATTTCCCCAAATATATCTTGCAAACGACCAACTACCAAATGTACATTACCAATTACCGTTATATACCGAATCGAACTACGGCACAATATTTTTCAAACTTGTATACTATTTTCGCGTATCTTTCGAATTATCGTCGTTACCTTATAACACTTTAATACGTATTATGGTAGGTGTATAGACGTAAAGAGTATTCATCTACAACAGACTGATATGAGCAAGCATATGATAAGATATCTCATATATTATTATTGTTGTTGTTGTTATAGACAACGCCCAGCAGTACTGTACTGTTTTTCACCTATAGAGGCTATAAGACTAGATAGGTAGTCTTGTATTAAATGTTTGTTTTAGAATTACGCCAAAAACCAAAACAGTTTTGTCGAAATCCGATTTTGAGTACAAATTACCGTTTTTCCTTAATTTTTGTTTTGTTTTTCCCCGCGCTTTTGAAAACTATTGAGAATTTTAAATTTTGACCTCCATATATCGAACAAAAGAAGATGTTAAAGAAAATCGAAGCCATGTTATTACCCCAAACGGTGTTGACAGACACAAAAATAAAAAAAAACACACATCATTGTAAAATCAATACATTCATCGCTCCGCTCAGAATCTAAAAAATAAAAAAATACGAGTGTTGAGTACCTACAGTGCATAGGTGCAATTTCAACTTTTGGCTTGGGGGGGGGGGCTAAATATATTAAACGCAAGCAGACCATTGCAGTATAGCATATTAAAATTGTATGTCCTAGGTTTGGGGGGGGGGCTACGGCTAAGTTTGGGGGGCTTAGCACCCCCAAGCCCCCCCAATTTGCGCCTATGACGTACACTAGGATATTATACACTATAGTCTATATTGGACGTCAATCACAAAGACAATAAAAACGTGAAAAAATGTGATTATATGCTCTGTGATTAATATCCGAGTGAGATGTGCACAACAAAAACAAAAACGCGTAAGACAAACAATTTATTATTTATACAAGATTAACGATAACTTTGACATTTTTATCGCCAGTAGTTCCGAATATGTTCACGAAACTACGCAAGTCTTTTCATCCGGATGACTATTCAACGTGTTTTATTTTTAGGTTTATGGTAAATAAGTTACACCATGATGATTTTCGTTATCTAAACCGGGTGTAGGTTTGCATAGTATGCATTTCGATGATAAGGTGTATTTGCGTACCACATATCAATTTTTTTATTTCTCGAGCCACCAATTGTATAACTTATGTATCGAATTTCCTTTACAAGCCACACCATTTATCAGAAAGGAAACTTGTTATAATATATTAATATGTAGTATTATTTCTATCTGAAATACAACAATACTTTGATCTTAACTCATAATTAATTTATTAGTAACAATGCATAACTCATAGTATGTAATTAATATTGCATTTGATAATGCAAAATAATCTGAAACCTAGAAGTCATAGATATCCTACACTAACACAGGTATAATAATAATACCATAAAATATCTATATATTTTATTTGGTTTTTTAAAAAAAAAAAAAATGTGTATCAGAGAATTAAAGGCAAGCATCACATATTTTTTAGTTGACATTTTTCTACAAAATAGTGAATACAATATAAAACAATTCATTATAATATATTTGGTACAAGACAGTTGCAGAACACGTTGGTCATATATATTTAGATGCGCAGTAAAACGTACATATAATTTTTTAATGGTTTTGCATCCAATATTTGGTCTAGATTACATACGTTCGATGCAGGAGTTCGTGACACGGCCTCGGCCATGGAATCGCATATTAATGAGGGATACCGTGTAAGAGATATTATTGTATTATTATGTTTTCCACTGAAAAGACGGAATTATCACTACAAATGGTTCGGCCGACAATTGCAATTTCTCGACCAATATTATTTAATATAAAGTAATTGTGTTGCGTAAGCTTCACGTGCGTATCATCTGCATAGCAGGCAGCAGCTTATAATAAGAATTTACATTATTAAAATAGCTGAAATTATGACAATAATAATGTAGGTACTATTGTTTTTATTTATTCTTCAAGAAGATAATGGCGGTCCCCACTAAAAATGTACTATAAGGCCTATACCACGTTATGATTTATTATCTATGTACAATAAAATAAGACAAAAACGTAACGTGTCACTAGATATTATCTCCACTGCACGGAAAAACATTGGATCATAATTTATATATTACATAATATTTATATATATTTTTTAACATAAATAAATTTTTGGGCTGGTCACCGATATTTTTATTTTCTAACCGATTTTGCGTAACGCTTTGTTTATCACCATAGAAACGATTAAAATGTAAAAATTACTTAAATCCCACTAGGTAAATTATATACAATTAATGGCTAGGTACCTACTTATTAATACATATTTATGATTCATAAATTCTCTTCGAAGTGGAAAATCTCGAGTAGCGTGCTACGTTTATGTCACACGATCTCCACACCTGAATTTGTAGTTTATTGGCTTCAGTATAAACTACGTATGAGAAACCATGTTTTGAATTTCAATCCTTCTGAGTTGGAGGTAGAGTTATTTTGTGATTTAGTTACATTTTAGAACATCTATTATGTTATCATCAATTGCTAAGCATTTTCTTCTTAATTATTAATTGCCTTATTACCCGTTATTAATTTATTTATTAATTTCCATGTAGGTTTTTGAATATGCGATACTGAGTTAAATTTACTTTTGTAAAAATAAATTTTGGCCCCTCTTATAAGTGAATTAAGTTTATTCCTATATAGTTTATAATATTTAAATGTTGAATTATAAACACACGGTTTTTTATTAAAATTTTTATTGAAAGCTAATTTATTTTCGTATGGAACACAACAAACCTGCAGTTATCCATTATTTAATTCTTTTTTTTGTTTGATACTATCTTTGTTTCACTTGTAAATTTTTCAATAATGCAATTTATTTTGTCATAAAAATTCTTAACTGAGACCTCAATATTAACCTCATCATAAAATATAAACACAGTCCCAAGTCTCCTTCTCCAGATAATATTTGATTAAGCCGTAATTTATATTTTTTATGATATTAATATTTTAATGGTCATATTTTACTAATGGGATTGATGCAATTATTGGACAGTGGTCTGTTATGTCGATTTGAATAACACCTGTTTGAATATTATTTAGAAAAGTTTAATCACTACATTTAACAAATAAATGTGTGACTTGTTTAATGGGAGTCCTGTAGGCTTTTATATACATTGATAAGTGAGCCAAAGCCATTTAACGATAGCATATCTAAATATTCATTATTTATGTGTTCATTACCAATAATATTAATATACACATCTCTTATTATTAATGTTCGGTCTTGTAGCTATTTATCATTATTAATTATTTCGTATTTAGATCCAAAAATGCATTATTATTAAGTGACGGTGATCTATAAAAATATAAAATTAAATTGAACATTGCATGATTTATCATCAAATTTTAAATTAATAACATTTGCTACTTCATTACTATTGCTACTTCATTCATTCAAATTTAAAATCTAAGAAGACTTTTTTTTAAGACAATTATACGATCACTTTTGTTTCTTTTCACATTAGTGTAGAACATTTGGGAACTTGGCAAATTATAAGCACATTTATTTACATCATGCCCAGTTTCTGTAAGAACAATAAATTACAACTAAACAAAAAAAAAATTAACATTATTTTCAAAAAATATTAGTAAGTACTAAGTAGTCATTGATAAAAATTAGCATTAATGCTCCTTATATTAATATAAAATATATTTTAAAACTGTTTTCGTACATATTGAAAGTATTAATAAATTCAGATTTAGAGTTAAATTATTTTGTTTTATAGTTTAAATATTAGTTCAATAGTTCATAGAACTTCATGCATTATTTTTATATTCTAATTATTTAACAAATAACAATATAAATTTCAGATTTCTAAATAAGTACCAGATTTTAACGAAACAAGAAAAAAAAACATTTAATTTTTTTTATAAAACTAGAATCAAAGTAACATATTATACCCTCAATTGTATTATTATTTAAATTCAAATTAAACGCAAATTAGCATCATTATATAATCGAAATTTATGTTACCTAATAAATGAATAAATATATTATATAATTATAAATCATACACAAGTGTTAAACTGTTATGGCACATCTCTATTTTTTTTTATTTGGCACAATACAAATTAGGCTGTCCACCCCAAACCACCTAGGTTCTGTAACGCAAAATAGGTTGTGTAACGTTATTATATTGGGCATCGGCCGTTAAGGGTAACCTAGTTACTAAACGCTAACTATTATAACGTTATAAACTTACAACATAAATTTCATCTTTGTTATTGTTTGGATTCCATGGGAGCTGCAACAGTCAGAATAAATTCAGTCTGTATAAAAGGTGGTTTATCCATCCTCAAAACATGTGTAAAAAAGCAAATCTTGGAATCCAAAACCTTATAAAAGCTAAAGTTGTAGTCTTTAAATCACTTAATCTCTATGGCTTAGCCTATGCACACAGTCCATGGCTCTTAAAAAAGGAGTACCATTCCAACACATTCCTTCATTCTTTCGAAACATGTGGCTGTGCAAGAACTTAGAACCTTCCACCCTCATGGATTACAACACCGTTATAAAATTAAAAGTTTAAAGTAATAATAATTACCTATTTAAATGTATAGATACGTACCACTTTAAGCCCTGAACTGAGTGAGACATAGCTGATAATGATGATGGTGTATAATAATGTACAGTCCACCCTAATTTGAAAAAAGTTAGGGAAATGCTTACATTACTTAACCAAAAGCTAAAATTTCGTTCATACCTATCATATAATATTTATCATAAAAGTATATATACTTATATTATGCTTATGCTTATACAAACATACCAAAAATACCCCATATCTGCATTCTGCACCTTGTGTATAACCACACCAATACAATATAAAAGCGGGGTTAATCGTTAGATTTACCGGGACAAATTTACTGAACTAAAATTAAATAAAATACAACCATTGGATTATATTACTGATTATATAAAATACCTAATGAAGAAAATGACGCATTTTATGACGAAGTAACACAGTTATAATCTTATTATCATATAATTTACAAGTTGTTTTTATGTGTTGTCCCTGTTTTTAGATTCTGAGCGGAGCGAGGAAGCTAGTGGTTTTACAATGGTGTTTTTTTTTTTTTTATATCCTGTATACAACATTTCTGCCAGAAGGAGTGCTTCGATTTCAACATATGGTAAATTATCTTTTAGTAAATTTTATCAAGATGGTACTTTAGAGAGGTAATTTTTCGATTTTATCAATAGTTATTTAATGCCACGGGAAAAAGTACCGAAAAATTACGAAAAACCGCTAAAAATGGGATTTTAATTTCCAACGCTTTGTTTATCACCATAGAAACGAATAAAAAGTAATAATATTATAATATTAATTCAACTTACATGATATAATAAATAATAACAATATAAAATATCCAGACTGACAAACCGTCTCCTCTCAGAATCGTTTTTCTTATACAATGATATTATATCATTGAATTCAAGTTCAATACAATCCATTATACAATAACCCACTTGTAACCTACTGTACAGTAGAGCGACATCCACTTACACAATTTTTTTTTGATTTTTTCATTATTATTGTAAAATGACCCATAATTAAATATAATTTTAAATGGTTTGAATTTTAAAGGATGACGAGAATAATTTATACACATTTTATTTATGTTTATGTTATGTTTTATATTATGCATAATATAATATTGTAGATTCATATTATAATAATTGTATTCAGATGTATTCATATATTGTAATTATTAAGTGATGGTAAAAGTACCTACTTGATTAGGTGAACCATGTTTAGTAGTAAATTACCTACCACAGTAAATCATTGCTTTTATTTCATAATATAAAACTTGTTTTTTACACGATTTCATAAAAATTAAAAAATTAAAATTTACAGAAGGTATTGGAACATTTTTAAATTTTTTTTCAGTACCTATACTGTTTGCTTGGAAGTCTATTAGACTTACTTGTAATAGTTAGCGCGTTAGGAAAAATAGCAACAAGAGCATGCAATCCATTTTTAAAGGGGGATATTCACATGTGAATGAATGGATATGCACATGATCATCTTACACAGTCGTTAATTTAATGTAAATAAAAATTCAACCTTGAGGAGTTATAGCTCTATTATTTTCCATAATTTGTAGGGAAATAAATTCCGGTATGCTTTATTTTTTCAAATCAAATCAAGTACTCAGAAACACAAATATTAAATTATTTAATATCATTTTTTTTTTAGTACCTAGATGTTTCGAACCAATTTATTTTCATCTTGGTTATCTTTATTCAAGATTTGTATGGTTATACTAAAAATCGTCAATTTCATATAAGCTGTTATAAACTGTTAATATAATAAGTCCAACCAATATTGGTTGTTTACTTGTTTTGTTGTTGACAAAAATAACAATCCCTGGACATATAATAAGTGTGCAGATTTATGTTTACGTCGAAGGAAAACTTTTTAAAAATGTACATTGTATGTTATTTTTCTGTAGGGTACAATATAACATTTGAGCAGTAAAATGATTGTCTATATACAGATATGAATGGTCAACATTTGAATTCTAAAACGTATATAGGTCAGGTATCTAATAGCGCGTAGCGCGTTTAATGTCTTTTTAGTTTTATTTATCTTGCAAATTTCGTTCATAACATCATCATATTGTTATTATTACGATTATTGGAATATCGTATTAAATACCTGTTATACTTACCTACATCGTCTGCAACGACATGTGATTAAAACGAAAACAATAGAATCTCCGTCTAAACAGTGAATTATGCATACATCTATTAACTAGGTAATAGGTAGGTAATAGCACTTTATTACTATAGTACCCATTATGCCTATTATCATGGTACCACAATCTAATAACACGCACCTTGCGCTTATATCGGTATAGGGCACGCGCGAGTAGATCGTATATTATACGACACAGCGTTCGTCGGGAGTCTGTCTGGTCACGTGTTGAAATTGGAGTTGGAGGTGGGAAACGATAACGCAGTGTAAACAGATTACGCTGAGCGTACACTTAAAAACGGATCGTCCGACAGTTTGATGTTTAGTCGATCGTCAGCAGCCCATCACCACAGGTTCGTTTTACCATAATATGATAATATTATATTATTACATTAGCACGTCGAATCCCGATGAAACGTGACACCTGAAGTCGTCGTCTGATTTGAATCCGTGGTCACTTTGTTTTTTTGACGTTGTTTTCATATCTCGTATCGCTATTTAACAAAAAATTAAAATGCCTGATTTCGACAGTATCGGAGAGTAAGTACATACCTGATAATATTTATCCACTCCGTGGAATTATAATAATAATATAACGGTTACGTTATTCATATTTTCTTTTTTCACAGGGACATTTCACACTGCCGGCCAAAGGTACATTTACAGTGGGCTTCCGGGTCGCAGCCGGTCAGGAAGTTGAGCGTTGTATCGTTGCTGCCCCAAAAGGTACTAACAAAAATGATATTATAATGTTATTATAACGCGTCTCCCTCGTATGGCCACTGCCCTATTTGTGTTGTGTGCGCCATTGAATAAATATTATAAGTCTTTGTTACAATATTTTGTACGACAATATCGGATATACATAATATCTATGGATTCTATAAGCTATAATCTGAAATTCTATAGAACGATGATAATATTGTAACAATCAATTCAATTTAAAGATCTGAACAACAAATTATAATACCAACATCATATTATGCGAAAACCCTGATCCCATAATTAATATAAAACCATGACGTAATTCTGTGATTTAACGACAACATATTATTTTGTTGAATTGCTAAGACGCTAATAATTGTACCTCATAAACACCAAACCGTACAGTAAGATAAGTACTGTTTTAAATTACAATTTTTTTTAAAACAATTTTTTATAAGTATTAAATTTTTTTTTGTTATTTAAACCTAGTTTGATTATATAATAGACTATGTTACAGAATTACAGATGAACTAATTTAGTACTTGTATAATGCATTTAAACATTTTTTATTATTATTTTCTATTGATGTATGGTCATTAGGTAGTCATATAGGCTAGTTTATATTATTGTATTTTTAATTGTTATACCTGAATATTATAATAACTATGATGATAATGATTACACAGCTAAAGGATTTCGTCGAGGACAGTGTTCGGTTGTGCAGGCCTTCGAACGTGTACGTTTGCGATGGATCTGAAGCAGAGAACTCGATGCTCATCGAACTTTTGCTGGAAAACCGCACCATCGTTCCGTTGCCAAAGTACCAAAACTGGTTAGTCTGATATATAATAATGACGAAACGTTATAACAATTTTTCTTTTTTTTTGATGACGGTGGACAGTCTACTTCTATGGTTTTATCATTATTATTATATTATTATAATAATTGTCATCGTTTATCTCATCAAAATAGTTACTTGTTGAGATCACTTTGTATCGTAAGAATTTTTAAAAGTCCTCATTCATAATGGTTTGTTTGAATGAATTCCTATTATACTGATTCAACGAATTTGATAGTACTCGAACAGACATCTAAGACAGAACATAACTTCATGATTATCGTTATGTATGATATAAACCTTCATCTTCACCTAATTGATATCGATATGACACAATTACGAACAGTGGCTTTCTCTTTATCTAGAGTAGGTATCTATATTCTATTATTATGTCGACCAATATTATACATTCTTTGGCACCTTATTCTGCGTATTTCCGGTTTCCCTAGGGTCCTACGGGGTAGTCTTTTTCACACCGCCATCACTGATCAAAGTCCATCACCACTACAGCGTGGTAAATTTGAATTTCGATTAATTTAACGTCCGGATCGCGGAAATTCGTTTATAGTGCTTTAAAAGTGATCGTCGGTTATAAACTCTCTCTCTCTCGGAAAACGTGCGCAACAGTTTTCCAGATGAAAACGGCAACCCACGTTTAGAAAGACGGAAAATTAGGAAAACGGTTAAATAAAACAAACAATTCTATTATAAGCGTGCACTGCGTGTACGGACAGGAATAATCAATAACTGCACATACGACGTGTGGGGAATTCATTTTCTCCGCTAACTCGAAAGTCGCACATCAAACACGTGTAGCTACTGCTGTTATACGACTACGAATCGTTTCTTTTTTTATTTTGAATGACCGAAAATGCCACTGACTTATTTTCAAATATTATAATATTGTAACAGACTATAGGTGGATGGTAACTTTTTGCGTTTAAATAAAAAAACATTTTTTTTTTACGTCTTAATTTTTTTAATTTATCTATTTTAATCACTATACCTGTATATCGGGTGGTTATATAATGTTATTACTATATATATATATATATATATTTGTCCGTGAAATAAATACGCACGTTGAATAATAATACAGCAGCATCGCAATTTCTGTTTATTACGCTGAAAGTTGTTATTTTACTCGTTATTTTACGATGTCGATGTACAAATAAATTTCCAAAACTAATTTCGTGTAACGTAATAACATAATAAAATGTGTATAGATGAAAAAAAAACTGATATTGGTTTTATGTACTTTGTTTTCGTGTTTTGAACGCGATGCGTATTTTGAGTTGGTGAAAAAAATACGATTTAACTAAAACATAAACGCGACATACTTCACGTTTTATATTGTATTGTATCGAAAACATAAATATATAATATTGTAAAATCCATATAAAATGGAACGGCAAAGGATCGAGCAAATTTTCGTTTCGGACTAGATTTCAATTTTATTCAGTGACATAAAAAGTCCAATATTTAGCTCCGTGGAAATAAAAAATATTTTCGACTGAACTCCAATTTTGTGCGTGGAAGTTTTACGGTAAATTTTTTGAGAATCCACTGCAAATCGAATAATCTAAGTCCCGCGAAGAGCAAAATAGTTTTTATAGTGAGACTATAGCAGCTGATTTTAAAACGATGTTTGGAAACAATTAAATAACACTCACGGAGCGAAACTCTAAGTTCCAAAAATGTTAATTGAAACCTGTTTCAAAACATTTAAACGATTCAATAGAATTTGATAAGTTAACGAAATATTAGCTCTAGATTACTAACATTAAAATTTGCTATTATATAATATCACTAATTGATAATCGATAACATTTAAAATATTGTTCGTTTTACTTTTCAACTTTGTGATATTCAAAAATAATTATCACATATTAATTTAATATATTTCGTGAATAATTATCGTTTTTTGGATTATGTGTCTACAATCTATGAATCTCATTCGATGTCCTTAAGCAATTATAGCTGTTGAGTCGTAAGAATGATAATATAACTGACGTGTTTATCGAAAACAAATTATACAATTAATCAATAAAATAAGTTAATTATATTATAATCGTTGATTATTAATTATTTAAAGTAGATAGGAGAATAATATAGGTTACACAAGCTATCATGGACGGCGGATTATTATGATGATAATAATAATAATGTAATGTTGATTTAACAATGAGTTAAAAAATGTAATCTGAGAAATAAGGCGGATTTTATGTAATTACGCGCCAAAGAATATTAGCTGACATTTCACCTCGCGCGCGCGATAGAAACACAATGTGTTCGATCCAAATAGTAATAATAACTATTATTTAATTATTTATTAATGTAGTAAAAGACGCATTTCGAAAATTTCACACTTCAGTTTTTATGGTTTGTTGTCTAATATGACACTATATTTGGGCTTACAACCCGCAAAATAAGTGCAACAAAGTGAACTCGTGTCTCGTGGTAACCTCGTGTTAGTGTGTGAAATCGAAAACTATTATTTTAAGTTTTGTGAATTTGAGACTGTTCAGAGCACCAATATTATAATCAGAAAAAAAGGACATAAATTCATTAGTTTTAAAACACACCTATTTATTCGAATAGAAAAACATGAAAGAAATGGATGTACTTTTGTGTTAAAGGACAATTAATAACTTTCTTTTGAAATGTTGCCATGGAAACGGAATACTATGCCGAAAGAAGGGAAAACCCCGTTCTATACCTATCCTAACCAGCAGACATTCTAATTAGCCACCTGTACACACTTTATAGAGGTTCTTAACCGTGATCTAACACATGACAATTTTTTTTCACAGCTTTTTGGCCAGGAGCTGTCCCAGGGACGTGGCCAGGGTGGAGAGCCGGACGTTCATATGCACCACGAACCGGAGGGACGCCGTCAACGTGCCAAGGGGTTCGGCCAAGGGGATGCTGGGAAACTGGATGAGTCTGGAGGATGCTGACAGTGCGGTGGCTGAACGGTTCCTGGGATGCATGGTGGGTAGAACCATGTACGTAATACCGTTCAGCATGGGCCCCCTGGACTCGCCGTACTCAAAACTTGGAGTACAGCTTACTGACTCGGCATACGTCGTGTGCTCGATGCGCATCATGACCAGGATCGGCACCAAGGTGCTTGAAAAACTCGACTCGCTTGACGACGGTGGCAACGGTGTGGGTTACTTCGTTAAGGCCCTGCATTCAGTTGGCCGTCCTGCCGACGGTCCCGTCCAACACCCACACTGGCCCTGTGATCCTGACCGTACTATCATCCTGCACAAGTCAGTATACTTATTATAATGATATAATGTTTATTTGTTAAATTCTCATATTATGACATTGTCATACACTCATACCTTTGAAATATTATACTCCATACAGTATACATCATAATAGCTTTGGGTGTCTCAGTTCCTTCAGTGAATCGATATCGTTAGTGAGGCAGAAATGTTTAATTAATTACACTAATTATGACGATAAACACTTTGAGTAAAATAACGAAATTACACAAACTCTGTGAAACGTTGTATGCATTGTACCCATTTAGGCCCTCCTTACATCAATGTTACAACGAAACTAAGACGGCTTTTAATGGTATCCAGGAATCCACTTTAGTTATTTTTATATTAGTATACCTTTTAGTTTGCAATTCCTAGACATGTTGTGAAATCATTATGTATGCAGGTAATATGTAAATGGTAAATAATATTAAATACGGAGTCCATATTGGGCCCGTTTTAAAGTATCATCGCGGATCATTGAATTTATATTTTTCCTAGATATTTTGAAAATAAGAAATTATTTAGAATTAAGAACGTAAATGATAAATCTTACGTTTGATTACCATGAGTCGAGAAATTAAAATACATTACTTCCCACTGGCTTAAAACTTTGGTTAGTTGATTTTGGAATTTTCGTGTGGTTAGGTGATAGATCAGGTTAGTATGCATCAGGTGAGGTTAACGCTTGTGGTATTTTGCAGGCCTGAGATGAACGAAATCATCAGTTATGGGAGCGGATACGGCGGAAACTCGCTCCTGGGCAAGAAGTGTTTCGCTTTAAGAATCGGTTCGTCGATAGCTCGCCGTGAGGGTTGGCTTGCAGAACACATGCTGGTTAGTATTTAGTAATAAATAATAATATACGGTGTATTATAATATTAAAATATATTATATTTAATGATTTAAGAAATGCGATTCTTCAATGATAAACAAATTATACTTCCCTATTATCACGACCGCCACAATTCACGTATTATAGGATCGCATGAGCTTATTTTCGATTCGTTTTCTCATCTCTATTCCCCTCGGAACCATCCGGGATGTTATTATATTGCTGGGAATTCATGAGAAATATATTATTTTACACGGCAGATCTTAGGCGTGACTAATCCGAAGGGTCGGAAACGGTACGTAGTGGCCGCGTTCCCCAGTGCCTGTGGCAAGACCAATATGGCGATGATGCAGCCTACACTGCCGGGTTACAAGGTGGAGTGTGTAGGCGACGACATCGTATGGATGCGATTTGACCGGAATGGGCAGCTGAGAGCTATCAACCCAGAATTCGGGTTCTTCGGCGTGGCGCCTGGCACATCCAGGTCCACAAATCCTGTGGCCATGGACACGGTGTTCAAGAATACGATTTTCACCAACGTAGCACAGACCAGCGATGGTGGTGTATATTGGGAAGGCATGGACAAATTGGAGCCCGGAGTAACCGTCACAGACTGGCAGGGCAATCCATGGACACCCGGCAGCACACCGGCTGCGCACCCGAACTCCAGGTGAGTGTTTATATCAAAGTAAAGCGAACAAAAGTGCATATATCGTATGGGATGCCAAAATCAATTACAAATTTCCATGTGAAAATTCAGATTTTCTAAAATTTCAGATATCCACATTACAAATTCATAATTCTTGATACTCACAATATCTCGATTTTCGAATTCATACATTTCCTAGTATTGAGATGCTCTTAATGGAAATATTGACCAAAAATTATAAAGTTGTAAAGTTTAAGAAAATATAACTTGAGTTTATTAAGTTAAGTCAACGATAAGATAATATCGTTAACAAATAACATATTGAACAATACAATTTTGAATTTTATAATATGAAGAACAATAATAACTTAACCCAGTTTAAAAAATAATAATTGATTTTATTTAATTACAACCTAAGTGATTGGGTCACTATTATAATTATTTAACAACTTTCAATTTTTAAATTGAATTGTAAACTATTTTATTAAACATTCATTCTATTATAGTCGTAAGATAATCCACATGTTTATTAAATAAATTACTGAATGAACAAACATAGTTATTAGTTTATCTATATACATATATTGTTATTAATTAATAATAAAATAAAATATTTGATTAATTTTCAATTTTCGATACGTGATTATAGATGGATACCTATCTTTAAACATAACTTTAAATTCTTAACGAAAAAGCAACGATATAAAAATGTTCATTAGAACTAGTTATGTTATTCAGTTAACTACAACAAATAACTATTTACAATAAGCTAAAAATAATAACTCCTATTAGGGAATAGTCACCTTAATAAATTGCCGTACTACAAAGACCCTCATTATCTTTATAGGTTTTGCACACCAGCCGAACAATGTCCGATTATCGACGCAGATTGGCAGTCCCCGGAGGGAGTGCCAATCGACGCCATATTGTTCGGGGGCAGACGTCCGGCTGGCGTACCTCTGGTGTACGAAGCATTTGACTGGAAGCATGGCGTCTACGTCGGTGCTTCCATGAAGTCCGAGGCCACCGCAGCCGCCGAGCACAAGGGTAAGGAAATCATGCACGACCCGTTTGCCATGAGGCCGTTTTTCGGATACAACTTTGGACACTACCTGCAGCACTGGCTGTCAATGGAGACCGCCTCACCCAACGTCAAGGTGCCCAAAGTATTCCACGTCAATTGGTTCAGGAAAGACGACCAGGTGAGTGTATTGATATAATATCCACAGCCTCATATAGGTAGTTTAAGGCCAGACAAATCATGTCGATTTTGACCATAACTGAAAATAGAAGTGCCTACGGCTTTTAATCTATTCAACGTCGTCTTGTAAATTAAAAACCCCCGGTTAAAAGTTCCAAATACATTTCATTTTAAATATTATTATGCCTTACGGTACTGCCAATGAAAAAAAACATTAATTTATGCTATAAACTTCAATATACAGATGAATTCAATTTATAAATATGAATTTAGAGATTACAGTTTTTTGATCATATACTTGACTACTTGAGACTTGCCGTTTAGGTACTCGTACGATACGTTGTGAACCAAGGTTCGCATTACTACCATAACCCAACTTAAATCATCATTCTTAATTCAATTGTATACTAATGACACATGTCCAACCAGGGAAAATTCATGTGGCCCGGATACGGTGAAAACTGTCGCGTATTGGACTGGATTTTGCGCCGGATAGACAACGAACCTGGTACGGCCCAACAAACGCCTATCGGTATTGTGCCTACCCGTGAATCGTTCGACGCCCGTGGACTCGACGTGGACTTTGACGGACTTTTTTCCGTTCCCATCGACTTTTGGACTGAAGAGGTGAGTAGTGGTCCACTTTATAGTGCTACGTTGATTACTTTCGTTTCGTCTGGCTTTTTGAGTATTACCTATATTATGTTATTTCGCATTTTCAGGCCAAAGAAGTAGCACATTTCTTGTACGAACAGGTAGACGAAGATTTGCCAAAAGACATACAAGACCAAATCAACAACCTATTCAGTCGGCTAAGTTTGTACCCAAGAAACTAACACTTTACACCTAACCTAACCAACAGACTATTCAAATGTTCTAATTTTTAAATTAATGATAAACTATTTTAGTTATAAGTTTATTTATATGTTTATTTATATGTGTAATATTAAATTATTATGTTTATTTTTATAATTATATTTATATACAATACTGAACTTATATGTATTTAATTCGACCCGCCGTTGTCTTTATAATTCCAGCTTAAAATCACGTGGTAATGTGAAGGTTATATGAATACATTACAGGTACCCAATAATATGCCTGATAGTCCGAAACTGCGTTTAATTTTTACAAGATATATTGTAACATTAATAACAACGAGCCAAAGAGTACAATTCTGATTTGACATGACGTTTACGAACAATTATTATCGACTTCTAGGACGGCTATTATTCCAACAGGTGCCTAACCCCAAGTCGAGAACTGCAGTATTGTAATCAACTAAAATAACGACAAAATCCTATGAAATCGATGACGAGTTCAGGTTTCACAGTTACCACAGTATGCATATTACACATATTAAAGTATGGTAAATAATAATTGATAATTTACGACAGTCAGGGTAGTTGACCAGCTATATTAGAAAGTACTGAAAAAAATTGGGTCAAAAGTCTTTTGACTGGATTACAAGTATAGTATTTATAGCTATTATAAGCAGTATCAACTTTATTAATAATAATAATAATGATCATATTATAACTCAAACGCTACAGTAAGGTACTACGAGAAATTATTAACTTCTGTTAAAATCTGCAATAGTCACAGCACAGTGTCTAGATTAGTGTCAGAATCGTATGTTAGAATAGTATGTTTTTAACGCATTCACTTCACACCTCATCGACGTACCTACTTTATTTATAATTATTATAGTTGCATACGATCGATTTACATATTATACCAATATAATATCGTAACGTATAGTAAATTGTGGGTGCGTTTGCGTATAAAAAGGGAATTGCGCAGCAACCGCCCAGGGCGACCATAATTATAAATACTATTATTATTATTGATATTATGATTTTACTTGCGCAAACAATAATATAACAAATATAACGTAATATGGACTTTTGTACTAAGATCTAAGTCTAAAAATTTAGAGGAAAAACACTACATTTTATTCGTATAAAATTATCCATTAATTGATTACAGTACCTATCACTGTGTGGCATATATTATTATTAGGTATTATTTATTTCACTGCGACTTATCGCAATAATACTAACCTGTCGTCCGTCGACCATAACAACAACAAGGTGTGGATGAAGGTCTTTTGAAGGTATTATACAACTGTGCACTTATCTACTTTTTCGAGACACAAGATTTGCCAGACACAATATGGTTATGATTGTTTTTTTGCCGGTTTTATTTAAAAATGTCCTAGTTGAAATTATCAAAACCTATAAATGTGTTGTATGGAGAAATTAGATTTAGCTTTTATTCTACTCACAAAATGTCTCAACCCTGAAAAAACGAGTAATTGCAGTGAAACTATACAATATAATAATATAATCTGCTACTTGGATCATTTGCTCCGATCGGAATGTAAAAAATAAAATAAAAAAAATTTGCTCTAATAATCACACGGATAATATCCTCCCCCCACCCTCTCAGATAAATATAATATAATATTATTGTTTGACGTGTTGTACTATCGTTAGTACGTATACTTAAATGTTCAACATCATTTATCGTAAGGTATCACTAATACATCGCAATATAAATTGTAGAGGTACTGAATGTAATATAATAATATATTATGCCATTAAAGTGTAGCACGCCAAATCGAGTGTAGAATAAAAAGCACACCGGATATGGTCCACCTGCGATTCGCAGAAGAGATTTATCGAGAACAATTCGGAAATCCGAGTGCAAAGAAAGTGCATCGATTCTACACTTCTACTAATTGCTATCAGTCCGACATAATATTAATGTTACGAGCATCGTTCAAAACCGTACATTCTGTACACCTTTAAATACCACACATAATTTGACTGTAATGTTAAAAAGATAATTTTGGCAGGTGAATAACTCAAAACTACACACATTTCAATGATAGTTGATGACTAAATATTTATTCTTATTAAATAAATCGTATCTGCAAATGTCCGCTTTTTAAATTACAAATTTTGTTGTTTCAGCAAGCTATTCAATTGTCAAACAGGTCATCAAAATATGAAAATTGTTTTTCATCCGAAAAAGTAGCTATTATATTCACAAATGCATCAGGAACTATATTGTTCAATCAAAAATCAAAATTAATACTTACAATTTAAAAGTATAGACAAATCAAATCCGTCCAAACCGTTATCAATGAAACTGTATGTCATTGGCAACAGTGGTAACCAAATAAATACACTGTGAGAGATGGTAACAAAAGTTGCTATAATATATATATATTATATACTACATTCATAGTTACCATAGAGTATTACTTAATGGTACATTGGTGTCTATTACCTACCTAATATCACGTCTTGTCATATATCTTATCCTCATAGACAGAGCGTGGGTGGTAGTTGAGCGGTCAACGTGACGTAACACTGATCGTGTTGTTCTACACTTCTGAGCATGTTTGTAGACCACCCCAGTTTCTTCATAGTTAAAAACAAAAACATCATAAATACTTAATCATCGTATTATATCATGATTATTGCACATTGTCCTTACAAGTTTCTAACGAATTAAACGAATCATGAATAAACTTGTACTAAGTATTATTTGTAACTTTTCTGGTTTTTGGTTTTAACGTTTTCGTTATATCGACTTATTATGATAATACATCACTGTAACGCAGTTTGCCGTGCCCGCTCCATCCAACCCCGCGGACCTAGCATGTTCCATCTACCTATGAGTTTAAGGACCATGCGTCTTATATAGTATAGGTTAGGTTAGATTTTGCGAATTTTGGGTAGCATAATATCCTTATTATTAAGGCTCGGATTTTGTAGCAAAATAAATCCTTAAAAAAACATTTTAAGTTGCCAAAAAAGCATTTATTAATTTAATTCTAAAAAAACAAATTTCAATCACACATAAAATTAAATATTAAAAAAGTAATTTACGACCATATATTTAGTCAAGTTACTTTGATTAAAACTCATTCTATTGGGTGTTAATATATTTTTATACATAGAAAAAGAAATTTCCACGTCAACCGATGTAATCGGTGCATATTTCATATAAACTAAATCATTTGAATCATACTGTTCCACATTTACGTTTAGTGCAGTGCCATTATGAATACTGTTGACTTTTTGAAGTTCTGCCCATCCATTATTCTTTAAAAAACACTATTGCACTTTTCTAAAATCAATTTCGCTACTTCAACATTAGCTTCCTCTAACTTTTGTTTTGCTTTTAACACAATACCTATCCTTTTTGCCAAGGTCTCACCAAAAAAAAAATAATATATATATACACCAAATACTTGAAACAAAAATAAAAAATACCTCTTTTTTCTAATTGTGTAATTGCATGTGGTATAAATCCAAAATTTGATGTAATGTAGACGAGATTTGAATGTATTTTATCAGTCATACATTAATTACTGGTTTTTTCACTGGTTTTATTATTTCTGATTATAATAATAAAGTCCAAGTATAATATACATAGAAATAAGTTACATTTTCAAGTAAAATATTTAAAAATCAAGAAAAAAGAACCAAATAGGAGAAAAAGCAATAAAAATGATGGTTTTGTGGAAAAAAAGCAAAACAAAGTTTACTTCATTAAAATCGGAACGATTCAAAACGTATTTATGTATAAGAATTATCTTTCTATGACACTCCTCTCAAAATAAGCATTTTTTACAAAATCCGAGACCTAATTATTATATAATAGTGTCTTAAAAGGATCAAGAACATCTTACTCGTTTCTCATTTTGAAAACATTTTGTTACAATTTAAGAAATCAATAATTTTTTATTCAACTTTATGAGAAAAGAAATGCAGTTCAAAGTTCTGAATAATGTTATACTATCAAAACATTTATACTATATTATATATTATGAGAC
Organism: Macrosiphum euphorbiae; assembly: GCA_949089665.1. Taxonomy (NCBI): domain Eukaryota; kingdom Metazoa; phylum Arthropoda; class Insecta; order Hemiptera; family Aphididae; genus Macrosiphum; species Macrosiphum euphorbiae. Next base: position 39,042,399 of record CARXXK010000004.1, read on the forward strand.
CCTCACATAAGTTACATGAGTCAGCTTACCGGTTTACCAAGCACATAGCAATGACAATGATTCTCATTTCAAATTGCTTAACAAGTTAATACGTTTGAAATTAACCCTTGACCGATTAAAATATTGAAAATTGTAAACGCAATTTGTATCGCTATATTGCACGTTTGTCAAGATAATGAACATAACAAAATAATAATAATAATTAATAGTTGGTAATTGTTTTTTCAGTAATTAGTGATAATAATTATTTTTAATTTTATCGTTTATTATGTCATATTTTGTGATAACACTATAAATAGGAATAATAATACAATAGTCTTAGATCATCTAATATATAGGTAGTTTATAATATTATGATCTAAGAAAACAGTTGAATCATGGTTGCAGGAAATTGATAAAAAATAAATTAAAATGTTTTAATAGTTGTTACTAAGTTTTGTGCCACGTTACATTGATTGCCAATTTATTAAATACCTATTAGGTTAAAGGCTATAGACAAAAAACAACACTCTCTCAGGAATATTATGATATATACTGCTTAGCCACCTATGTGTGATTAGGTTTGGACATTGGTGTTTATTTTGCACAAAATTAAAAATGTGTATCAACACAACCCAATATAATATATTAATGGGTAATTATTACCCTCTTATTATGATATTTTGAACATGTATAAAATAATATTAGAATTTAAACCGTAATAAAAAACTATTACTGTTATATTATTATTATTTATTATCTATATATATAAAAATGAATGTATGTCTGTGTGTCTGTGTGTCCATGTTACCATGGTTACCAAGGTTGCCATGGTTACTAAGGTTACCAAGATTTGATATCAATCTATATATATAAAAATGAATGTATGTCAGTGTGTGTGTGTGTGTGTGTGTGTCCATATTACCATGGCAACCATATCTGTATATAAAAAACAGTAAGCTGATTGACTGCTATCAACGCACAGCTCAAACCATTGGACGGATCTGGCTGAAATTTGGCATACAGATAGCTATTATAATATAGACGTGCGCTAAGAAAGGATTTGCCAAAATTCGCATTTTAAATAGGTGCTGAAACAGGGACATTGAGATTCACGATAGAAATTGGAAATTTTATTTTTATTTATTTATAGTTGCCATTGGTTACAGTCTACATTAGAAATTAGCATTTATTTATTGGTTGCCATTGGTTATTCGGGCAGATCAGGTACAAGCTTGCATCAAATCGAATTATTGAACAATGCTTACCAGGGTGGCAGAGTTGCACTTACCGCAGAAAATTACACCCAAAAGGAGTTCAACAATCATAATTTTTTTAAGAGTTGCGATTTTTTACGAGCAACCAAATTTATTATATTAATCCACAGTATTACATCAAAATAAACTTGGTATAACTTTGATACTTTAGAGTTAAATCATACACTTCCGTACAAACAGCACGGGGTCCGCGATCTACCGCAGGTAGATTGCCTACCTGATAATGTACTGCCGCGATTCAGAATTTTTATTCAGGGCAACGGGAAAGATAAGATAAATTTTGAACACCATACACGTTAATGAATTGAACAAAGTTTGAGTAGGTAGTATTGAGTTGATCCATTTAACGGGCGACGAAGTGCACGGGATCAGCTAGTTATAACATAAAAATATAGTTCAAGATTGTAAAGTCATAAAATTATCTAAGTAAATATATTTATAATTATGTCAAGAAAATATAAGTGATATTATTATGTTGTTGAAAATGCATTAAAAAGTTTTCATTAGAAAAAATTATGTCTCATTTATTAATATTATATTCATTAGAACTTAATGAATGTTCTGTTAGGTATATATTATAATTTATAACATAATGAATATATGACAACTAAGAATTCAGCCAAAAAAAAGAAATATGTTTATACATATTATATTTATATCAAACAATATAATTGAAAAACTTAATGAAACTCACCAAAGTGATATTGTTTGAAAATGGCTTCGCTGTATGTCGGAGAATTGAATGTTTATGATCCAATATAAGTAATAATTGGTAAGTGACAAGTGTGATGATAAATTAATTATCAAGTTGGCTATAGTCGATCTGCAGGCCGGGCAAAAAAACCATGTGTGCCCACCACAACGAAACGTTATCGTCAAGTACGAAGGTATATGCTGGAAGGTCCACCATATACTGCTTATTGTACTCATCACTGTAGGTACTAAATTAGGTTATATAGCATATTTTGTAGCGGTTGGGATAGATGGAATATAACTACGGATATTTGTAATTTGAAATGACCCCTAATTTATATGCGAAACCCTGTACAGTGAGACAAGAACGGATAATATTCTACGTTAATCCCGACCAAAGTTCTGAGGGTGCAAACATAGTTAATAATTATTAATTTGACGTAAATTTCATATTATTCCCCTTCAACTGAAATAGAGAGAGAGAGTAAGCACCACTTGGTCGAACGTAATGAAACTTTGAGTACTTACAGCTCTATCATCGTAGGTACACTAGGAAACTAAAAAAAAATGTTTTAAAAAAACTTTAAATTTGACCCTAACCACTCAACCCCCCCCCCCCCGAGACTTAAGGACTCTGTGATGAAAATACAATATCGTTAGGCCCACTAATTTTCTAGTTGTTCCAGCAAATACCTAGCCAATAAATATAATGACGGGTCCAGTTATGTACGTTGTTTGAACCTCAAATACTGATTTGAGTTGGTACATGTCACATTTTGTGTATGTGTGTATGCATATTAGGTTAAATTTATTAGCTCGGTGGATATTAGCGAATGCGAAAAAACACGATTGAACCTTGATATACCTTTTTAGCAACACGATATAAATCATAGAATATTTTGTGCGACGTTGCCTCATTCACAAACGAAAATGATTTTATTAATTATTTTCACGTATTATTACATCAATAATTATTATGATGCCGAGCTTACACAAAACACGAGCCGTCGCAGCCGAACCCAGTTTTATCGACTATGTTATCGATTAATAAATTAGTTCCGCAATAAAGCAATAAATATTAATTCTTATCCGTGATACTGACCGTTATAAATGTGAAGTTTTAAACATTTATAGCACTGGGCAAACATTTAGAATGAGCATTAAAGTTTTAAGATATGTAACTGTTTTTTTTTTTTTTTGTTACAAAGTTTTCCCGGCGAAGTCATCCAACTTATTGTTGTTACAGTATTTTATTTTTGGCAAATTTAACAACTGTCAATTGATAATATATTAAGTTATTTACAAAAATGTACACGTGGATAGTGGATACCATAGAAATATAGAATAAATGATACATAGAATAATATGATACAGTATGAAAATAATAATATACAATATAATATACCATTTTTATTTTAGATTCTGAGCAGAGCGAGGAAGCTGATGGTTTTACAATGGTGTTTATTTATTTATTTATTTTTTTTTATATCCTATTTACAAAATATCTACTAGAAGGAGTGCTTCGATTTCAACATATAGTACCTTATCTTTTAACAAATTGGATCAAGATGGTACTTTAGAAATTTCATTTTTCGATTTTCTCAATAGTTATTTAATGCCACAGGAAAAACCACCGACAAATTACAAAAAACAGCTAAAAATGAGATTTTAATTTCTAATGTTTTGTTGATCCATAGAAACGAATAAAAAATAATAATAATATAATATTAAATCAACTTACAGAATATAATAAATAATAACAATATCCAGACTGACAAACCGTCTCCGCTCAGAATCGTTTTTCTTAAACAATGATGTTATATCATTGAATTTAAATTTAATATAATCCATTATACATTGACTCACTTGTAACCTACTGTACATCAGAGCGACATCCACTTACCCAATTTTTTATTTTTATTTCAAAAAGATAAAGGTCCAAACCGACAGGTTTAAAAAAAAAAAACTATACAAAGCTATTGTTACTATATGGGCAGCGTAACTGTTTGAATTATGTTTAGTTCCTATTAATTCAGTAGCTATATTCGGTTATAACATTCATTGATTATAATACAGTGTACAATTTTCGTATAAATTGAACTTATCCTTTATAACATTAACATTATGCCTAATATTACAGCAGTGAATCCTTCCTCTGATCCCAAGATACAGTCCGCTACTGAAATCATGAACAGGTGTTTGACGGTCTCCGGGGAAATCACCCCACAAAGTTCGAGGACCGCGATCTCTCCAGTTCAAAGTTGCATAGGCGATATTTATCGTTGCCGAGCATGCCAAAGCAATTTATTTCGGATGGCGAGGCCGTTGAGATCGATTTGCAGTCCTCCACCGCTTTGATGGTACAAGTATTCAACGATCTACGAGAAAACCGCCCGATAACGGTCGACAGTAACGGTCACAAAGGTTTGAAGGCTCAAAAACGACGGAAGTCGATGCCCGATATGGCATTTCAAACAAACTCCGCAGTCGACGAACAAGATGAGATGCCGTCCGTCCCATCCACTGAAGTTAACGTTTTGACGGATTCTCTGTATGCGGTATCGACTAACAGCGCACACAGTGAATCCGTCAAAACGTTAACTTCAGTGGATGGTACGGACTGCGTCTCATTTTGTTCGTCGACTGGAACCACAGAACTTATCGATATCGACACGATGTTGTCCGTCTCGCAACACTTTAGTTCAATACAGCTAATTCGGAAATACTGGGTCAAAAAATAGCTTGATAAAACTGCCGGGCCACGAGACTGTCAGCGTACTGGAAATGGTAACCGGTGGTGGCCGTGGAGATGCTGCAGAAATGGACATGGCAGTAACCACGGCCACACATAGACGTCGCTTAATGTGGAGACATGCGAAAAGATTCGCTAGGCGAATATTATGCTGTGGGGCTAACAGTGACGTAGACTATTGAGGATTTGTGTCCAGCTGCCGGCTGGACGCCATTTTGTTCGCCGGACAATGTTTTGTAAACAACGTATATACCCATCTATAAAATTATAAATTATAACTATGTTATTAAATGTATATGTTAATTGTGTAATATGTAAATTGTATATTATGTAAATTAACTTGAATAAAATTGTGTGTTATGTTATATAATAATATTTGGTTTTTATTTGATAACATTATTAATAAATATGTCAACAGGCTTGTGTAAAGTTAAAATGGGGCTTGTGGAAATTCTATGTATTTTGTTCAGGTGTACTTACGGGTTTTTTTAACCAGTGTAAAATCTCACGAGGAAATTTGTATTAAATTATTATTGTTGAGTTAGAACATCATGATTACTCAACATAGCTGTTCCCAAATATTAATAGAAATAATTCTGTTTATGTAATGAGTGTTTGATCACCTATAGTGGCTAGTCCTTCACATGGTTTTAAACGTGTTTAACTTTTACTATTATTATTTTTATGGAAGGTATAAATAATATACAAGTTATTTTATTGGAAAGAGTCAAAGTAAATCTGTACAACTATAAATTAATTAGCGAGCGAAAAACAAACAATCTTTTGAGATGGAGGTTAGTTTAGGACCATAAAATAGTGTTATTTTTTAACGAATACCATTTTTGTATTATTGTAATTATTTAGTTAATATTTTTTGTATAATATAGGTAATTAAAAATTGTAGCAAATTACAACATCGTATAATTTTTTATGCTCGATTGTAAAGGTTTTCTTTTGTATTTTTATTTTCTTTGATGAGCCGACAAATTCGCTCAGTCGTGTCATGAAAAAGGCGTTTTATGCTGAACCGTGTGATAGCCATCAAAATATGATACCGTGTTAGTGAAACAGTAAAATAATATGATAGGAATAATCAAGGCGAGTATTTATTGTTCCATAACAAAATATTAAATAGGTAGTTTTTAGGTACGTTTTTCAACTACCTAATAATATTTACACGAGTACTATAGACATAATTAATTTAGTGTTCAGTATAAAAGTTTACTAATACCCTACCAAAAATTAAAGTAAACATACACAACTATCACAACTTTGTATTAAAAATTAATTATTTATACAATAAAATTTTGTTTTCTAAGTTATAAATAGGAGGGGGGTGGAGTTGCAATCCAGTGGTGGCTTGTGGTAATCCTTACATCTACCTATGTAGAATAATATGTAAATAATAATTAATATTATATAACTATGACAAATAAAATAATATCATACAGTTCGCTTAAACGTATTAAAAGAGGTAAATCGGGTGTTGAGACGGATGCAAGCATACACGCTGAAATGTGTATATTTAATACATTATTCAATGGTGAATACAAATAATAATCCCGTAAATAGTAAATTGTACAGTGCCGCTCTAACCACCAATAACGCCCTAGGGCAACAATATTTGACGCCCCTCACCCTCCCACCAAAAAATCTCGACTTCGCATTTTTAGCTTATAATTAACCCCATACCTTAAATATGTTTAATACTTATTATTAAAGGTTCCTACTTATTTTTTTAAATATTATTATTGGAATTATATTTATTTTGTTTCTAGTTGAACACCGATTTCATTATTCTGGGAACACTCGTACATTACAGAAAGAAAATATATATAACTATTTTCAAATTAGTACCTAGATTTCATTATAAATCATACGTTCTGCGTTTCTGCGTGTGTAATAACAATGTAGTATAACAGTCAACATTGTAAACTGCACAAGTGAATATAAGTGATTATAAAATTCAATGGTGGGCATTAACTAGTTGAAAAGTTAAAGTTAATTTTTTTTTTAACTTTTTAACTTAACTAGTTAGTTTATTTTCTAATCAACTTATGAACTTAAATAGTTTAATTTACAATTGAAATAACTTAGCTTTTCTCAGTTGATTTAAAAAAATCCATTACGTTAAAACATTTTGAAATTGTTCGTTTATACTTAAATATTACGAATTTCGAAAGCTCATAAAAATTTAATTTGACTTTCTAATAGATATTTTTTTTTTTTTGATAAAGGTAGATAATCTTATAAGAAATATGGAATTAAATTTTCAAATCTTCAAAAAAAAAGAAAAATTTTTACGAATTCTTAACTCAAAATAATTTGCTAATTTTCGTGATTTTTCCATATTTTGTCAATTTTTGAACTTTAAATGCTTTTAAAAAAAAATTGTGACTTAGGATTTTTAATATTTTTCATCTACCTTTGAAACAATATACTAGAAGCCTTCTATTAAATTTTCAACTTTTCGCAACCAACTAATAAATTTTTATTGATATTTTTAGAAAAAAACTAAAAAAAATGGAAAATGAAAATGTCCCTAAACAGTTCAAAATAAATCAAAATATTTTGAAAATATTATCGTGTATACAAAATGTAAATATAAACAACCAGTGAAAATTTCTTGTATATACGTTCATTTCTTTTAGAGTCACACAAAAAATCAAAATCGATTTTTTGGAAAACCGATTTTGCGTAAAAATTCCCGTTTTTCCTTAATTTTTATGTTGTTTTTCCCGGTGCTTGTGAAAACTACTGGGAAATTTTTACTTTTGACCCCCCCAAAGTACCAACTAGATTCACTTTCGGACTGTCCGAAAGATACTGTTGAAGAAAATCCAAGCACTTTTACCGTCCTAAAACGTGATGACAGACACAAAAATAAAAAAAGGTACTAGGTACTATAGGTACCAAAGATATGAATTAGTTTAGTTTATAAGTATATTACAATTACTTAATTATTGTAATGATGCATATACATATTTAAAATATATTTCATGTGCCTAAATAAATTACTATTGTAATCTTAATAATCTTATAACTTATAAGTATTAATATTTTTATTTGTTTTTATAAATATTGAATATATTATTATTGAAGTTATGTCGCATTAAGATTTAACACATTATTTACATATTTGTATACCTACTTAATAGTATACAATTTGATAGATACTCATCTTTGATATTACAGTATAAACAAAAAAATAATACCTAAAATAAGAACACCAAATTTTTCTTTTTATCATCCATTTCTAGTACGCCCCCTAAATTCATAATACTTTAGACGCCCTAGGGCACTTGTCCCATTTGCCCCCCCCCTTGGGACGGCTATGAAATTGTAATATGCATCATGGTAAAATATAAAAACCATATGCGGTGGAGGCACAGACATTAAATTGAACATTTCATCACCATCCTATAGCCACTCCTCATCACCACCCTCTACAACTATACTCGTAATTTGTTCGGAACGTTAAAATATAACACGGGATAAAACTGCAATCACGCTAAATGTGAATGTCAGAGACGCGTTTAGAGTTTTTTTTTTTATGGGGAGTCCATTTTTCCAAGAACAATTTTTTTCTCGTTTCACCAGAAATATCTTTTTATTTGAAATCATTAAACGAACAAACATTTAGTTTTCAAATAATTGTATATTATTTTGTGTTGCAAGGGCTGAATTGCCTTCCCACGAGAGCCATAAAAACTAATCTAGATTCTGAGTGGGGAGATAAATGTATTGGTTTTACGAGTTAACGTCAATTGGTCCGCCATTTGGTCTTATGAAAATGGTAGTGGTACAAATTAGACGTATACTTTTGGATGATAACTCACAGAGCTTTTCGCGACAACTGGTTTAAGAATGGCTGCATACCTACAAATATTATACAAAAATCATTTTTTTTTTTTTTTAATTAACAGCCATGGCCATCAAGTTATATTACAGCTGAAGATTGTCTAAATTATAATATTTCAAAAGATATTTACATTGATAATAATCATGATTATATTATATGTTATATAATAATAATATAATATATTGCAATATCGTTTAGTAGGTACATACACTAACATTTGATGAAGATTTTCAGGAATAACTCTTCAGTTATAATTAGGGCTGGAATTTTGATGCAAAGGCATCTTTTTTTCTGATGTTTTGAAACGTTGATCCGTAAGTATAAAATGTGTTTTGGGTGATACTGATTATTTTAAAGTATTTTGTATTTTGCATTTTTTTGAATTTTTTGACAAAATTAACCTTGAATGCATTTCTAATACATATTTTGACGTTTTTAGTTTATTTTCTTAGTTTTTAGAGCATTTTTCACAATTTCTTCATAAAATGAACGAAAATTGTTGCGATTCATAAGAAACTTTCGGAAAACTACGAATAATGAATTATATAATATGGTATCATATATTCATATATTTCATCATAATTTTTTTTTAAATTATTATTTTAGAATGAATGATTAACAAAACAGAAGCATAAAAACAAGTACAACTAAACAATAATTTAAAATTTTTTCCAATTGTTAAGCTATAATAAATATAATTTAAATGCATTTTTTTAGGGCATTTTTTGAGTTTTTTAAGTCATTTTTGCATTTTTTTAAGTACATTTTTTGAAATTTTTTAGGGCATTAAAATCCCAGCCCTAGTTATAAAAGAACATTTTAAAACGTGTATAATTTTTATTTTTATTTATTTTTTAACTTTATTTTAAAAACAAACACTCTGTAATTTATTTATTACAATAAGCCTGTGTGCAGATATATAATATATTTATGACATAAGACGCGTGAGAAAAGTAGCCAACCAATGACAACACTTTACAATAGTTCTTACGGTAGAAATATTCCATTACAAAGGCCCACCTAATTAATGTAATATACAAACCTAGGCCATAATGATATCGTTAGTAGCCGTACCTACTTAAGTTTGACAAGGTGTTTACTTTGATTTATTTCGAAAAGAGTTTTGGAAAGAATATAACAATATATAATATACACAATTTAGAATAATAATTGTATCGAATATTCATTACGGTTTGAAACTATTAATACTTAGTACTTACCTTTTTGAAAGGGTTCATTAGACCGTCACGGTTGATAATGTGCAGTGTAATACATCATACTTAATTTAGGTACTTATTAAAAATTGTACATACTATTTAATTGTCTACTAAGTAAGTAGACAATTAAGGGCCTTACAAAGCTAACACATGGCTACAAGTCGATAGATGTAAGTGAACCTCCTTTTTACATTTTTAAGCTGCAGAGTAGAGCTAACGGAGTGAAAACCAAAGGTGGGCAAGTTAATGAAAATAATTATTAACTGTGGCAATAGTTAAGTTAATTCAATTAAATATCCTTCAGTTAAGATAATGGTTAACAAAAAAAAAATTAACTATATAGTTTTAAGTTAAGATAGAAAATAAAATTAACTTATCTCAGTTAAAAAAAGTTTATTTTTTTCAAGGTACAATATTTTTATGTCTAAACTGCCATAGTATTTTGTTATACTTACATAAACATTTACCAAGGCGTTTAACACAGTCTAAAAAATTAGATTATAATAATATATGATTCAAAAATAAATGACCAGTCAGTATTGTCTAGTTGATTACGCATGAATCGAAAAGAAAATTAACTTAACTGCACGAAAATAATAATTAACTATACAAAGTTAAGTTACAACAGTAAACATTTTAACTGAATAAGTTAATAAGTTAAAAACAATAAAAATTAACTAGTTAAGTTAAAAAGTAAAAAAAATTAACTTTTTAACTTAACTTTGTGAAAAACATATTAATATAGTGTCGTCAATGTGATGACTGATGGACAAATAAAACGGATCAAAAATATAACTGTTCAACTACACAAAACCTAAAACCACTCATTTAAGTAGAAAATAATATAATGATGTTAAAAAAAAATTGTGTAGCTACTTACAAATTAATTTTAACATTAAACTATAATATACGACTACAACGTCTTGATAGCTTAAGAAACAATTTTTATTTTAAATGTAATACGTACACAGGCCAATGTTTTTTTACAAACAAAGCTATTATTATATCATATTGTTATCACATCTTAAGAAAAAATTAGCATACAATTATACTGCATTTACAAATAAAGTAGAATTAATTTTACCTTTATAGAGTGGCGATGAAGTCCAAAACTGTTTGTTACATTGTTACAATACTAAGCGACTTCGTGGAAGATATATTTCCCGAGCTTTCGATTAGCAGCTGTTAGGGTTTAGCACATATAAATGTCTAAAAAAAAACAAAAACCACTTAATTTTGAGTGAACGGCTACGCTCTAGAGATATTTAGTATGAGTGTTAGAACCTCTGCGGTTTTTTTTTTTAGAGTTTGGTTATAAAAATCGATGTGGAACCGATATGTAGTCTGCACAGAAACCAGAAAACTCATTAGATAAGTAATCGTTGCTATATATAATGAATAATGATGAGTATTACGATGCAGTGTTGTACTATTTCTGAAGATTTAAGATTAAAAAAAAATGGCATAAGCTTAAAGTTCAAAAATAACCATAGCTATTGTAGATAAAACATAATAATTTTGTGTTATACATTAGGCTTTATCTTCATATATATATATTATATACTTTTAAATATTATGTTGTATAAACATTTCAAAAGATTGCCCGACATGTAATAAATATATTAATGTTTTGTATTTACAACATGAGTACGCTTTTAGTTAAATAAAAACACAAAATGTTCATAATATTTACTTTGCTAAGCAAATACGCAGTTCGTATACAATTATTATAATGTTGTACACGTCAGTGTCAAACGTTTATAACCTCAAACGTTTCAGTGTGTAAATGTTTTAATATTACAGACAATATTATTGTGAAATAACGAATTTCAATCGACGAGACGGTTAAAAGTTTTAACAAATGATTTTGTTAGGTATTTAATAATATAATACTAAAAGATTGTTCTATTTTTAAAAATTTGTAATACCCATCTGATGTTTAATTCTCGATTATAATATTATATTATACTGGACTGTCGGGACTGCATAAATATAGTATACCATGATTACTTTCTAGAACACGTGAACCGTTGGAAACCTATCTGTTTTCTGATTTTTGTGTAATCATTATGACGTGTTCATATAGTGGATTAAAATCGTTGCTCTGGTTTGACCAATACGTATAAACAACACATTATTTTAATGCAGCCATCACACTGGCTCTGACAAGTTCCCGGTTTATCCGTCACTTCTGGTCTTCATTCATGTTTTACCAACAGACTCGTCAAATTGTAATTATTAAAACTATAATAATATCATAATATGGTAATGAGTAATATATTTTGAAAATGTTTTCATAATTTATACGACATAATTTCGATACGAAAATAATGGTGACTTACGTGTTTTTACGCTATTACCGCAGTCACATCATAAATGAACATTTCGATATCGTACAATACATTTTTTGTACCTATCCATAAAAAACGTATAACTGTTCCACCGTCGTAATCTACCTAATACCGATACGATAATATTTCAGGTGATAATATTGGATGTTATTAGTATTTTATACAGGAGACGACCTCCACCGATGGATAAGACGTTCTGCACCTGTAATGTGATATACGATATTGCAGCAACCATGCGATATCGCATATTAAATAAATTGTAGTCGATAGAGTTTGCTGTACGCCACCATTAAGGAACTGCATTTCACTAATCGGCATTCGTATCTACGTCGGATGAATACATATCGCCGATAATAAATTGTAATGTACCCATGTCACACCCACACAGTGAAATTGATTGCTTCATTAACTGGATGTCCAATTAATATTATACTATTTTCAATTTTGTACACTCGGTTTGCAATCTCAAACCTTAATATTATATTTATATATTTCTTACCTCTACTCTCTAGTATTTATCCATTGCTCTTATCTTATATAGGTAATAATAAATTAGCGTTAGATGTATATAATATTGATTATAATAACTATAGTCTATAAAAAATTTCTTAATAAGACCTGCCCATACTATAGTTTTTGTTGAGCAATAATTTCTATACTAATGAATTTGAGAAATTGCCTAGCCCATTTTTGATATCACAACTTTTCTGACTTGAAGTTTTTTTTACACGTAGTTGACGGTGTGTTTTTGTTGGGATAATTATAACAAATGTTTAATAAGACCCATACAATGATTTTGGTTAATATATTCATAGGAATCAGCATTATCTTACAGACAATTACAAATCCAAATTATGGTCATTCGTTGAAATAATAATACTACCTCACTGTTTAATAATACATATTTTATTTTATCATCTTAAATGTATTGTTTATCTTAATCTTAATTTATTATTATTATAATAATTACTTACATCCGCGTCGCTGCGAATTTCCCAAGTAAAATCAAAACTATCAGAGGAATATGCATTTTAAGGAGTTGACAACATTAATAAAATGCACATTTGTTAGCATATCCTGAGCGCCGTGTAAGTGCAATCGTCATCGTTTCAGCAGTTGTTTGAAACCGTTTGATTATAAATATTAATCAATCGTCAAACAGTGAGATACGTCACAAAATAATTCTGTCCAATTCGCTAGGGAACTAATTATATAGGATTAAATATTAATATTTAATATAATATTATCGGGGCAATAATGATGTATTATTATTAGATAATAGTATTATACCTACGGTTTGTATTTGTTTGTCGCAAATATTATAATACTATTATATTAATGTCTTTGAAGCCCGTTATCATTATCCTGTCCAACTGTTATATTTCCTTCGATCCGATACGAATTTGATATAATAAGGGTTTGACATTCGCATGCAGTGGTATATTACCATAATATAATAATAACGACGCAACACCAGTCATTGTGTACAATAGAATATTAGGTATGATTATATTAATTAGCGCTTCTGCAGGGGTCGTGTACCATGCAATTTAATATTGTGGTCTACGATCGCTTTCAAAACGGTATACCTACCCACACAAGCCCCAACATTTCGGGAACAACTTGTTTCTCTGATTTGATTGTTTGTATCGTACTAGAAAATTGTGTTTAGTCATATCCAATATAATTTTATTTTGATATCACAAACATCAAATTTTTTAATATTAAAACATTTTAACTTAAATTTTTGTTCATTGCCTAAATTAATTGTATTATATAATAACGTACTGAAATCGTATACTGATAATTAATTTATTACATTTAGGCTTTAGTTAGTGCACAAATAAAGTTAAGTATTGTTATTTTTTTTTTTAAACGGACAGGTGACGACGGGACGTGTTTTATTAGTTATAAATATACGAGGTTAATAATGTTTGTATACATTTTAAGTAATAATATTTCAATAATAATACAATAATATTAGATTATAATTTAAAATAACCTTCAATAATACATACATATAAAGATCAAATTGTATTCATCGAAAAATAGAACCGTTTAAATTACGTATCTATTTTTTTAAATCAATGGCAATGGCGTTGAAAATCGTATAAATCATAATATAAAGATATTGTTGTATAAACTTAAATTGTTTTGTCACAAAACGATGTGTTAAACGTGGCCGAGTACCAATATAGGTACCTATAATAGGTAATTGGGTATCACCGAAACAAAAAAATTGAGGCCGTCATCACCAATCATTGTAGTTATTGCCATGATTATTAAGTCAATTTAGATGACGGAAAACTACAAAGTAAGAATTTAGCTCAACCTAGGTACAATAGTACAATACACACACCCACACACGCCTACATAATATTACAATTTATCGGTGCAGTGGGCCTCACTATACCAGTTCACTATTTACTCAAATAACTTGTTTACGATATTAGCTACAGAGGCGAATATGGTATCCCATATATGACTATAGGACAGAGTTCGTCGACATACCTCGCCTTGAGTGCCAAACCTAAAACACATCACAGACGCACACACCCGCGTTATTTGCTGGACGTTTAGATACGTAAATTCGTATTGGATTTGAGTTCAATACTCACCCATGTGAAAACATGGAAAGGGCAATAAAAAATGTCATACACACATATAATTATACAGATACCTACAGGAGCCATTAAACGGGAGTATTGACCTCAATTTTAAATTATCTATAAATATTGTAGTTGTCATGAAATATATTATATTATTTAAATGGTAGCTGTGGCCACGTTGAACGCATACGTTTTATTTTACGAGGCACACGCGTATAGGACACGACTCGTAGTGGGTACGCGTCGACTGAAGAAGGATTTTTAATAATAATTGACAGTCCGAGTAAACAGATATGCCGGCAACTCTCTGATAAGCATAAAATGGGGGGCTAAAATGGGTGAACCTATTCTGTGCTTGATGAACAAAGCTTAGATAACAAAGAAATTGATAAGGCATAACGTCTTGTCAGCGATGAATGTAATTATGCGAATTGAGTCCAACTGTAAAAATGTGTATACCTATATAGAGTTTCTCACCAGAAACTAGACTAAGCCGGATCTATATACAGAGTGATTTTCTAAGCATGCTCACCCTATAATGCTTAAATGATGAGTGTCTTCAAATTCTGGTTTTCGGTAGTTTTAAATACACTTGAAGACTATATTTTCGGATACTTGATATTTTTTGATGATCCTGTAACAATACGAATTTCCCTTTTTCATATAGGAACAACTCTTTTAATTTTTAATAACTACCCAAGCAGATTTCTTTTTAGTCAATTTTGATGTACTTGCCTATCTAAATCAAAATTCAAGCAAATAGTTTTTATTTATATAACTTTGTAGGCTATGGATAATAATATATCTGTAGTAAATGGTAAATGGTTTAAGTAGATATGGGATCTTAGCCGAATTGAAAACGTTAATATAATTTCTATTGGTATATCAATATGAATAAATAGTAAAAATGATAAAAGTACAATAAATACTTCATCAAATATTGGATATATTTTATATTTTTATAAAACCATTTTTAAGGATTATTATTTTTAGTAGGTATATACATTTTAATAACTTAGAAGTTACTCATTAGAATATTATCATCCACTAAATAATTTGGAGTACACCCTTTGTGTTCTCATTTGAAAAAAAAAGTTTGGATCGCCACAGGACGCTCCTTAAGTAGTACAAAAAATATCAAAAATTTGAAAATATTGTTTGTAGAGGTACCGGTGTCATCAACTATCCATACTCCTAAGTCAAAGGAATGTGGAATCATAAAATATTATGCAAACGTAAAATCGGATTATTAGGACAGATTGTTAATTAGAAATTATTTTGTAGTCTCTTTTTATGACCAAGTATAAGAGTCCAGTGCCTATCAAAAATATATCGGTTTTATGCTTAAATAATAATATATAAAATAGTATATGATCTGAGCCCTCAGGTTTAATGATTATTCTATCTACCTGTTTACATTAACTTGTGAAAGCCGAGAGAGGTAGCCTGGTCATTCGTCACTCGTGAGCACTCGGGTGTATATCGATGAGACCCTTAAATCAAATCGTATAACATATTTAGATATTTTTTGAGATACGTCATATTGCTTTATCAACGACGACATTGTAATAATTTTATGATTTAAGATAAGACCACTGTCCGGTATCTCGATGGACGCCCATCACCACACGCATAACTACAATTGAAACGGCTATCTATTGTCTTTTAACAGTTTTCAACCCGTTCAACCACTACAGTTAAAATATTTGAAATTTTTTTTTGCCAAAAGTGTTACTCAACGATGGTTTAAACTATGTGTATTAGATTTGAAGTTCGATATCAAATCCTTCAATCAAAAAATATAATAAGTTAAATTTGTAGTAAAAAATCCTTCAACAGGTATGTCGCCCACACCTATGTAAGTAAAAAGTAACATTTTCCGAATTTTTTTTGTATCAACGTTAAGACCGCTATTTAAATATAGAGTTCCGCCCATTTGCAAAAAATAAAATAAGCTCCTTCTACCTAATAATCTAAGTAACAGAATTGTCGTTTTAAAACAGTTTTCAACCCGTTCAAAAACTATAATTAAAATATTTGAAATTTTCAATCAAAAAATATAATAAGTTAAATTTGCAGTAAAAAAGCCTTCAACAGGTATGTCGTCCACACCTATGTAAGTAAAAAGTAACATTTTCCGAATTTTTTTTGTATCAACATTTAGATCACTATTTAAATATAGAGTTCCGCAAATTTGCAAAAGAAAAAATAAGCTCCTTCTACCTAATAATCTAAGTAACAGAATTGTCGTTTTAAAACCGTTTTCAACCCGTTCAGCCACTATAATTGAAATATTTGAAATTTTTATTTGCCAAAAGTGTTACTCAATGATGGTTTAAACTATGTGTATTAGATTTGAAGTTCGATATCAAATCCTTCAATCAATAAATATAATGAGTTAAATTTGTAGTAAAAAATCCTTCAACAGGTATGTCGCCCACACCTATGTAAGTAAAAAGTAACATTTTCCGAATTTTTTTTGTATCAACGTTTAGACTGCTATTTAAATATAGAGTTCCGCCCATTACAAAAGAAAAAATAAGCTCCTTCTACCTAATAATCTAAGTAACAGAATTGTCGTTTTAAAACCGTTTTCAACCCGTTCAACCACTATAATTAAAATATTTGAAATTTTTATTTGCCAAAAGTGTTACTCAATGATGGTTTAAACTATGTGTATTAGATTTGAAGTTCGATATCAAATCCTTCAATCAAAAAATATAATAAGTTAAATTTGTAGTAAAAAATCCTTCAACAGGTATGTCGCCCACACCTATGTAAGTAAAAAGTAAAATTTTCCGAATTTTTTTTATATCAACGTTTAGACCGCTATTTAAATATAGAGTTCCGCCCATTTGCAAAAAATAAAATAAGCTCCTTCTACCTAATAATCTAAGTATCAGAATTGTGGTTTTAAAACCGTTTTCAACCCGTTCAACCACTATAATTAAAATATTTGAAATTTTTATTTGCCAAAAGTGTTACTCAATGATGGTTTAAACTATGTGTATTAGATTTGAAGTTCGATATCAAATCCTTCAATCAAAAAATATAATAAGTTAAATTTGTAGTAAAAAATCCTTCAACAGGTATGTCGCCCACACCTATGTAAGTAAAAAGTAACATTTTCCTAATTTTTTTTGTATCAACGTTTAGACCGCTATTTAAATATAGAGTTCCGACCATTTGCAAAAGAAAAAATAAGCTCCTTCTACCTAATAATCTAAGTAACAGAATTGTCGTTTTAAAACAGTTTTCAACCCGTTCAACCACTATAATTAAAATATTTTAAATTTTTTTTTGCCAAAAGTGTTACTCAAAGATGGTTTAAACTATGTGTATTAGATTTGAAGTTCGATATCAAATCCTTCAATCAAAAAATATAATAAGTTAAATTTGTAGTAAAAAATCCTTCAACAGGTATGTCGCCCACACCTATGTAAGTAAAAAGTAACATTTTCCGAATTTTTTTTGTATCAACGTTTAGACTGCTATTTAAATATAGAGTTCCGCCAATTACAAAAGAAAAAATAAGCTCCTTCTACCTAATAATCTAAGTAACAGAATTGTCGTTTTAAAACCGTTTTCAACCCGTTCAACCACAATAATTAAAATATTTGAAATTTTTTTTTGCCAAAAGTGTTACTCAATGATGGTTTAAACTATGTGTATTAGATTTGAAGTTTGATATCAAATCCTTCAATCAAAAAATATAATAAGTTAAATTTGTAGTAAAAAAGCCTTCAACAGGTATGTCGTCCACACCTATGTAAGTAAAAAGTAACATTTTCCGAATTTTTTTTGTATCAACGTTTAGACCGCTATTTAAATATAGAGTTCCGACCATTTGCAAAAGAAAAAATAAGCTCCTTCTACCTAATAATCTAAGTAACAGAATTGTCGTTTTAAAACCGTTTTCAACCCGTTCAACCACTATAATTAAAATATTTGAAATTTTTATTTGCCAAAAGTGTTACTCAATGATGGTTTAAACTATGTGTATTAGATTTGAAGTTCGATATCAAATCCTTCAATCAAAAAATATAATAAGTTAAATTTGTAGTCAAAAATCCTTCAACAGGTATGTCGCCCACACCTATGTAAGTAAAAAGTAACATTTTCCTAATTTTTTTTGTATCAACGTTTAGACCGCTATTTAAATATAGAGTTCCGACCATTTGCAAAAGAAAAAATAAGCTCCTTCTACCTAATAATCTAAGTAACAGAATTGTCGTTTTAAAACCGTTTTCAACCCGTTCAACCACTATAATTAAAATATTTGAAATTTTTATTTGCCAAAAGTGTTACTCAACGATGGTTTAAACTATGTGTATTAGATTTGAAGTTCGATATCAAATCCTTCAATCAATAAATATAATAAGTTAAATTTGTAGTAAAAAATCCTTCAACAGGTATGTCGCCCACACCTATGTAAGTAAAAAGTAACATTTTCCGAATTTTTTTTGTATCAACGTTTAGACCGCTATTTAAATATAGAGTTCCGACCATTTGCAAAAGAAAAAATAAGCTCCTTCTACCTAATAATCTAAGTAACAGAATTGTCGTTTTAAAACAGTTTTCAACCCGTTCAACCACTATAATTAAAATATTTTAAATTTTTTTTTGCCAAAAGTGTTACTCAAAGATAGTTTAAACTATGTGTATTAGATTTGAAGTTCGATATCAAATCCTTCAATCAAAAAATATAATAAGTTAAATTTGTAGTAAAAAAGCCTTCAACAGGTATGTCGTCCACACCTATGTAAGTAAAAAGTAACATTTTCCGAATTTTTTTGTATCAACGTTTAGACCGCTATTTAAATATAGAGTTCCGACCATTTGCAAAAGAAAAAATAAGCTCCTTCTACCTAATAATCTAAGTAACAGAATTGTCGTTTTAAAACCGTTTTCAACCCGTTCAACCACTATAATTAAAATATTTGAAATTTTTATTTGCCAAAAGTGTTACTCAATGATGGTTTAAACTATGTGTATTAGATTTGAAGTTCGATATCAAATCCTTCAATCAAAAAATATAATAAGTTAAATTTGTAGTCAAAAATCCTTCAACAGGTATGTCGCCCACACCTATGTAAGTAAAAAGTAACATTTTCCTAATTTTTTTTGTATCAACGTTTAGACCGCTATTTAAATATAGAGTTCCGACCATTTGCAAAAGAAAAAATAAGCTCTTTCTACCTAATAATCTAAGTAACAGAATTGTCGTTTTAAAACAGTTTTCAACCCGTTCAACCACTATAATTAAAATATTTTAAATTTTTTTTTGCCAAAAGTGTTACTCAAAGATGGTTTAAACTATGTGTATTAGATTTGAAGTTCGATATCAAATCCTTCAATCAAAAAATATAATAAGTTAAATTTGTAGTAAAAATCCTTCAACAGGTATGTCGCCCACACCTATGTAAGTAAAAAGTAACATTTTCCGAATTTTTTTTGTATCAACGTTTAGACTGCTATTTAAATATAGAGTTCCGCCAATTACAAAAGAAAAAATAAGCTCCTTCTACCTAATAATCTAAGTAACAGAATTGTCGTTTTAAAACCGTTTTCAACCCGTTCAACCACAATAATTAAAATATTTGAAATTTTTTTTTGCCAAAAGTGTTACTCAATGATGGTTTAAACTATGTGTATTAGATTTGAAGTTTGATATCAAATCCTTCAATCAAAAAATATAATAAGTTAAATTTGTAGTAAAAAAGCCTTCAACAGGTATGTCGTCCACGTCTATGTAAGTAAAAAGTAACATTTTCCGAATTTTTTTTGTATCAACGTTTAGACCGCTATTTAAATATAGAGTTCCGACCATTTGCAAAAGAAAAAATAAGCTCCTTCTACCTAATAATCTAAGTAACAGAATTGTCGTTTTAAAACCGTTTTCAACCCGTTCAACCACTATAATTAAAATATTTGAAATTTTTATTTGCCAAAAGTGTTACTCAATGATGGTTTAAACTATGTGTATTAGATTTGAAGTTCGATATCAAATCCTTCAATCAAAAAATATAATAAGTTAAATTTGTAGTCAAAAATCCTTCAACAGGTATGTCGCCCACACCTATGTAAGTAAAAAGTAACATTTTCCTAATTTTTTTTGTATCAACGTTTAGACCGCTATTTAAATATAGAGTTCCGACCATTTGCAAAAGAAAAAATAAGCTCCTTCTACCTAATAATCTAAGTAACAGAATTGTCGTTTTAAAACCGTTTTCAACCCGTTCAACCACTATAATTAAAATATTTGAAGTTTTTATTTGCCAAAAGTGTTACTCAACGATGGTTTAAACTATGTGTATTAGATTTGAAGTTCGATATCAAATCCTTCAATCAATAAATATAATAAGTTAAATTTGTAGTAAAAAATCCTTCAACAGGTATGTCGCCCACACCTATGTAAGTAAAAAGTAACATTTTCCGAATTTTTTTTGTATCAACGTTTAGACCGCTATTTAAATATAGAGTTCCGACCATTTGCAAAAGAAAAAATAAGCTCCTTCTACCTAATAATCTAAGTAACAGAATTGTCGTTTTAAAACAGTTTTCAACCCGTTCAACCACTATAATTAAAATATTTGAAATTTTTTTTTGCCAAAAGTGTTACTCAAAGATGGTTTAAACTATGTGTATTAGATTTGAAGTTCGATATCAAATCCTTCAATCAAAAAATATAATAAGTTAAATTTGTAGTAAAAAATCCTTCAACAGGTATGTCGCCCACACCTATGTAAGTAAAAAGTAACATTTCCTAATTTTTTTTGTATCAACGTTTAGACCGCTATTTAAATATAGAGTTCCGACCATTTGCAAAAGAAAAAATAAGCTCCTTCTACCTAATAATCTAAGTAACAGAATTGTCGTTTTAAAACCGTTTTCAACCCGTTCAACCACTATAATTAAAATATTTGAAATTTTTATTTGCCAAAAGTGTTACTCAACGATGGTTTAAACTATGTGTATTAGATTTGAAGTTCGATATCAAATCCTTCAATCAATAAATATAATAAGTTAAATTTGTAGTAAAAAATCCTTCAACAGGTATGTCGCCCACACCTATGTAAGTAAAAGTAACATTTTCCGAATTTTTTTTGTATCAACGTTTAGACCGCTATTTAAATATAGAGTTCCGACCATTTGCAAAAGAAAAAATAAGCTCCTTCTACCTAATAATCTAAGTAACAGAATTGTCGTTTTAAAACAGTTTTCAACCCGTTCAACCACTATAATTAAAATATTTGAAATTTTTTTTTGCCAAAAGTGTTACTCAAAGATGGTTTAAACTATGTGTATTAGATTTGAAGTTCGATATCAAATCCTTCAATCAAAAAATATAATAAGTTAAATTTGTAGTAAAAAATCCTTCAACAGGTATGTCGCCCACACCTATGTAAGTAAAAAGTAACATTTTCCTAATTTTTTTTGTATCAACGTTTAGACCGCTATTTAAATATAGAGTTCCGACCATTTGCAAAAGAAAAAATAAGCTCCTTCTACCTAATAATCTAAGTAACAGAATTGTCGTTTTAAAACCGTTTTCAACCCGTTCAACCACTATAATTAAAATATTTGAAATTTTTATTTGCCAAAAGTGTTACTCAACGATGGTTTAAACTATGTGTATTAGATTTGAAGTTCGATATCAAATCCTTCAATCAATAAATATAATAAGTTAAATTTGTAGTAAAAAATCCTTCAACAGGTATGTCGCCCACACCTATGTAAGTAAAAAGTAACATTTTCCTAATTTTTTTTGTATCAACGTTTAGACCGCTATTTAAATATAGAGTTCCGCAAATTTGCAAAAGAAAAAATAAGCTCCTTCTACCTAATAATCTAAGTAACAGAATTGTCGTTTTAAAACCGTTTTCAACCCGTTCAACTACTATAATTAAAATATTTGAAATTTTTTTTTGCCAAAAGTGTTACTCAATGATGGTTTAAACTATGTGTATTAGATTTGAAGTTCGATATCAAATCCTTCAATCAATAAATATAATAAGTTAAATTTGTAGTAAAAAATCCTTCAACAGGTATGTCGCCCACACCTATGTAAGTAAAAAGTAACATTTTCCGAATTTTTTTTGTATCAACGTTTAGACCGCTATTTAAATATAGAGTTCCGACCATTTGCAAAAGAAAAAATAAGCTCCTTCTACCTAATAATCTAAGTAACAAAATTGTCGTTTTAAAACAGTTTTCAACCCGTTCAACCACTATAATTAAAATATTTGAAATTTTTTTTTGCCAAAAGTGTTACTCAAAGATGGTTTAAACTATGTGTATTAGATTTGAAGTTCGATATCAAATCCTTCAATCAAAAAATATAATAAGTTAAATTTGTAGTAAAAAATCCTTCAACAGGTATGTCGCCCACACCTATGTAAGTAAAAGTAACATTTTCCTAATTTTTTTTGTATCAACGTTTAGACCGCTATTTAAATATAGAGTTCCGACCATTTGCAAAAGAAAAAATAAGCTCCTTCTACCTAATAATCTAAGTAACAGAATTGTCGTTTTAAAACCGTTTTCAACCCGTTCAACCCCTATAATTAAAATATTTGAAATTTTTATTTGCCAAAAGTGTTACTCAATGATGGTTTAAACTATATGTATTAGATTTGAAGTTCGATATCAAATCCTTCAATCAAAAAATATAATAAGTTAAATTTGTAGTAAAAAAGCCTTCAACAGGTATGTCGTCCACACCTATGTAAGTAAAAAGTAACATTTTCCTAATTTTTTTTGTATCAACGTTTAGACCGCTATTTAAATATAGAGTTCCGACCATTTGCAAAAGAAAAAATAAGCTCCTTCTACCTAATAATCTAAGTAACAGAATTGTCGTTTTAAAACAGTTTTCAACCCGTTCAACCACTATAATTAAAATATTTGAAATGTTTTTTTGCCAAAAGTGTTACTCAATGATGGTTTAAACTATGTGTATTAGATTTGAAGTTCGATATCAAATCCTTCAATCAAAAAATATAATAAGTTAAATTTGTAGTAAAAAAGCCTTCAACAGGTATGTCGTCCACACCTATGTAAGTAAAAAGTAACATTTTCCGAATTTTTTTTGTATCAACGTTTAGACCGCTATTTAAATATAGAGTTCCGCAAATTTTCAAAAGAAAAAATAAGCTCCTTCTACCTAATAATCTAAGTAACAGAATTGTCGTTTTAAAACCGTTTTCAACCCGTTCAACCCCTATAATTAAAATATTTGAAATTTTTATTTGCCAAAAGTGTTACTCAATGATGGTTTAAACTATATGTATTAGATTTGAAGTTCGATATCAAATCCTTCAATCAAAAAATATAATAAGTTAAATTTGTAGTAAAAAAGCCTTCAACAGGTATGTCGTCCACACCTATGTAAGTAAAAAGTAACATTTTCCGAATTTTTTTTGTATCAACGTTTAGACCGCTATTTAAATATAGAGTTCCGACCATTTGCAAAAGAAAAAATAAGCTCCTTCTACCTAATAATCTAAGTAACAGAATTGTCGTTTTAAAACAGTTTTCAACCCGTTCAACCACTATAATTAAAATATTTGAAATTTTTATTTGCCAAAAGTGTTACTCAATGATGGTTTAAACTATATGTATTAGATTTGAAGTTCGATATCAAATCCTTCAATCAAAAAATATAATAAGTTAAATTTGTAGTAAAAAAGCCTTCAACAGGTATGTCGTCCACACCTATGTAAGTAAAAAGTAACATTTTCCGAATTTTTTTTGTATCAACGTTTAGACTGCTATTTAAATATAGAGTTCCGACCATTTGCAAAAGAAAAAATAAGCTCCTTCTACCTAATAATCTAAGTAACAGAATTGTCGTTTTAAAACCGTTTTCAACCCGTTCAACCACTATAATTAAAATATTTGAAATTTTTATTTGCCAAAAGTGTTACTCAACGATGGTTTAAACTATGTGTATTAGATTTGAAGTTCGATATCAAATCCTTCAATCAATAAATATAATAAGTTAAATTTGTAGTAAAAAATCCTTCAACAGGTATGTCGCCTACACCTATGTAAGTAAAAAGTAACATTTTCCGAATTTTTTTTGTATCAACGTTTAGACCGCTATTTAAATATAGAGTTCCGACCATTTGCAAAAGAAAAAATAAGCTCCTTCTACCTAATAATCTAAGTAACAGAATTGTCGTTTTAAAACAGTTTTCAACCCGTTCAACCACTATAATTAAAATATTTGAAATGTTTTTTTGCCAAAAGTGTTACTCAATGATGGTTTAAACTATGTGTATTAGATTTGAAGTTCGATATCAAATCCTTCAATCAAAAAATATAATAAGTTAAATTTGTAGTAAAAAAGCCTTCAACAGGTATGTCGTCCACACCTATGTAAGTAAAAAGTAACATTTTCCGAATTTTTTTTGTATCAACGTTTAGACCGCTATTTAAATATAGAGTTCCGCAAATTTGCAAAAGAAAAAATAAGCTCCTTCTACCTAATAATCTAAGTAACAGAATTGTCGTTTTAAAACCGTTTTCAACCCGTTCAACCCCTATAATTAAAATATTTGAAATTTTTATTTGCCGAAAGTGTGACTCAATGATGGTTTAAACTATATGTATTAGATTTGAAGTTCGATATCAAATCCTTCAATCAAAAAATATAATAAGTTAAATTTGTAGTAAAAAAGCCTTCAACAGGTATGTCGTCCACACCTATGTAAGTAAAAAGTAACATTTTCCGAATTTTTTTTGTATCAACGTTTAGACTGCTATTTAAATATAGAGTTCCGACCATTTGCAAAAGAAAAAATAAGCTCCTTCTACCTAATAATCTAAGTAACAGAATTGTCGTTTTAAAACAGTTTTCAACCCGTTCAACCACTATAATTAAAATATTTGAAATTTTTTTTTGCCAAAAGTGTTACTCGAAGATGGTTTAAACTATGTGTATTAGATTTGAAGTTCGATATCAAATCCTTCAATCAAAAAATATAATAAGTTAAATTTGTAGTAAAAAATCCTTCAACAGGTATGTCGCCCACACCTATGTAAGTAAAAAGTAACATTTTCCGATTTTTTTTTGTACCAACGTTTAGACCGCTATTTAAATATAGAGTTACACCCATTTGCAAAAAATAAAATAAGCTCCTTCTACCTAATAATCTAAGTAACAGAATTGTCATTTTAAAACCGTTTTCAACCCGTTCAACCACTATAATTAAAATATTTGAAATTTTTATTTGCCAAAAGTGTTACTCAACGATGGTTTAAACTATGTGTATTAGATTTGAAGTTCGATATCAAATCCTTCAATCAATAAATATAATAAGTTAAATTTGTAGTAAAAAATCCTTCAACAGGTATGTCGCCCACACCTATGTAAGTAAAAAGTAACATTTTCCGAATTTTTTTTGTATCAACGTTTAGACCGCTATTTAAATATAGAGTTCCGACCATTTGCAAAAGAAAAAATAAGCTCCTTCTACCTAATAATCTAAGTAACAGAATTGTCGTTTTAAAACAGTTTTCAACCCGTTCAACCACTATAATTAAAATATTTGAAATTTTTTTTTGCCAAAAGTGTTACTCAAAGATGGTTTAAACTATGTGTATTAGATTTGAAGTTCGATATCAAATCCTTCAATCAAAAAATATAATAAGTTAAATTTGTAGTAAAAAATCCTTCAACAGGTATGTCGCCCACACCTATGTAAGTAAAAAGTAACATTTTCCTAATTTTTTTTGTATCAACGTTTAGACCGCTATTTAAATATAGAGTTCCGACCATTTGCAAAAGAAAAAATAAGCTCCTTCTACCTAATAATCTAAGTAACAGAATTGTCGTTTTAAAACCGTTTTCAACCCGTTCAACCACTATAATTAAAATATTTGAAATTTTTATTTGCCAAAAGTGTTACTCAACGATGGTTTAAACTATGTGTATTAGATTTGAAGTTCGATATCAAATCCTTCAATCAATAAATATAATAAGTTAAATTTGTAGTAAAAAATCCTTCAACAGGTATGTCGCCCACACCTATGTAAGTAAAAAGTAACATTTTCCTAATTTTTTTTGTATCAACGTTTAGACCGCTATTTAAATATAGAGTTCCGCAAATTTGCAAAAGAAAAAATAAGCTCCTTCTACCTAATAATCTAAGTAACAGAATTGTCGTTTTAAAACCGTTTTCAACCCGTTCAACCCCTATAATTAAAATATTTGAAATTTTTATTTGCCAAAAGTGTTACTCAATGATGGTTTAAACTATATGTATTAGATTTGAAGTTCGATATCAAATCCTTCAATCAAAAAATATAATAAGTTAAATTTGTAGTAAAAAAGCCTTCAACAGGTATGTCGTCCACACCTATGTAAGTAAAAAGTAACATTTTCCTAATTTTTTTTGTATCAACGTTTAGACCGCTATTTAAATATAGAGTTCCGACCATTTGCAAAAGAAAAAATAAGCTCTTTCTACCTAATAATCTAAGTAACAGAATTGTCGTTTTAAAACAGTTTTCAACCCGTTCAACTACTATAATTAAAATATTTGAAATTTTTTTTTGCCAAAAGTGTTACTCAATGATGGTTTAAACTATGTGTATTAGATTTGAAGTTCGATATCAAATCCTTCAATCAATAAATATAATAAGTTAAATTTGTAGTAAAAAATCCTTCAACAGGTATGTCGCCCACACCTATGTAAGTAAAAAGTAACATTTTCCGAATTTTTTTTGTATCAACGTTTAGACCGCTATTTAAATATAGAGTTCCGACCATTTGCAAAAGAAAAAATAAGCTCCTTCTACCTAATAATCTAAGTAACAAAATTGTCGTTTTAAAACAGTTTTCAACCCGTTCAACCACTATAATTAAAATATTTGAAATTTTTTTTTGCCAAAAGTGTTACTCAAAGATGGTTTAAACTATGTGTATTAGATTTGAAGTTCGATATCAAATCCTTCAATCAAAAAATATAATAAGTTAAATTTGTAGTAAAAAATCCTTCAACAGGTATGTCGCCCACACCTATGTAAGTAAAAAGTAACATTTTCCTAATTTTTTTTGTATCAACGTTTAGACCGCTATTTAAATATAGAGTTCCGACCATTTGCAAAAGAAAAAATAAGCTCCTTCTACCTAATAATCTAAGTAACAGAATTGTCGTTTTAAAACCGTTTTCAACCCGTTCAACCACTATAATTAAAATATTTGAAATTTTTATTTGCCAAAAGTGTTACTCAACGATGGTTTAAACTATGTGTATTAGATTTGAAGTTCGATATCAAATCCTTCAATCAATAAATATAATAAGTTAAATTTGTAGTAAAAAATCCTTCAACAGGTAAGTCGCCCACACCTATGTAAGTAAAAAGTAACATTTTCCGAATTTTTTTTGTATCAACGTTTAGACCGCTATTTAAATATAGAGTTCCGACCATTTGCAAAAGAAAAAATAAGCTCCTTCTACCTAATAATCTAAGTAACAGAATTGTCGTTTTAAAACCGTTTTCAACCCGTTCAACCCCTATAATTAAAATATTTGAAATTTTTATTTGCCAAAAGTGTTACTCAATGATGGTTTAAACTATATGTATTAGATTTGAAGTTCGATATCAAATCCTTCAATCAAAAAATATAATAAGTTAAATTTGTAGTAAAAAAGCCTTCAACAGGTATGTCGTCCACACCTATGTAAGTAAAAAGTAACATTTTCCTAATTTTTTTTGTATCAACGTTTAGACCGCTATTTAAATATAGAGTTCCGACCATTTGCAAAAGAAAAAATAAGCTCCTTCTACCTAATAATCTAAGTAACAGAATTGTCGTTTTAAAACAGTTTTCAACCCGTTCAACCACTATAATTAAAATATTTGAAATGTTTTTTTGCCAAAAGTGTTACTCAATGATGGTTTAAACTATGTGTATTAGATTTGAAGTTCGATATCAAATCCTTCAATCAAAAAATATAATAAGTTAAATTTGTAGTAAAAAAGCCTTCAACAGGTATGTCGTCCACACCTATGTAAGTAAAAAGTAACATTTTCCGAATTTTTTTTGTATCAACGTTTAGACCGCTATTTAAATATAGAGTTCCGCAAATTTTCAAAAGAAAAAATAAGCTCCTTCTACCTAATAATCTAAGTAACAGAATTGTCGTTTTAAAACCGTTTTCAACCCGTTCAACCCCTATAATTAAAATATTTGAAATTTTTATTTGCCAAAAGTGTTACTCAATGATGGTTTAAACTATATGTATTAGATTTGAAGTTCGATATCAAATCCTTCAATCAAAAAATATAATAAGTTAAATTTGTAGTAAAAAAGCCTTCAACAGGTATGTCGTCCACACCTATGTAAGTAAAAAGTAACATTTTCCGAATTTTTTTTGTATCAACGTTTAGACCGCTATTTAAATATAGAGTTCCGACCATTTGCAAAAGAAAAAATAAGCTCCTTCTACCTAATAATCTAAGTAACAGAATTGTCGTTTTAAAACAGTTTTCAACCCGTTCAACCACTATAATTAAAATATTTGAAATTTTTATTTGCCAAAAGTGTTACTCAATGATGGTTTAAACTATATGTATTAGATTTGAAGTTCGATATCAAATCCTTCAATCAAAAAATATAATAAGTTAAATTTGTAGTAAAAAAGCCTTCAACAGGTATGTCGTCCACACCTATGTAAGTAAAAAGTAACATTTTCCGAATTTTTTTTGTATCAACGTTTAGACTGCTATTTAAATATAGAGTTCCGACCATTTGCAAAAGAAAAAATAAGCTCCTTCTACCTAATAATCTAAGTAACAGAATTGTCGTTTTAAAACCGTTTTCAACCCGTTCAACCACTATAATTAAAATATTTGAAATTTTTTTTGCCAAAAGTGTTACTCAACGATGGTTTAAACTATGTGTATTAGATTTGAAGTTCGATATCAAATCCTTCAATCAATAAATATAATAAGTTAAATTTGTAGTAAAAAATCCTTCAACAGGTATGTCGCCTACACCTATGTAAGTAAAAAGTAACATTTTCCGAATTTTTTTGTATCAACGTTTAGACCGCTATTTAAATATAGAGTTCCGACCATTTGCAAAAGAAAAAATAAGCTCCTTCTACCTAATAATCTAAGTAACAGAATTGTCGTTTTAAAACAGTTTTCAACCCGTTCAACCACTATAATTAAAATATTTGAAATGTTTTTTTGCCAAAAGTGTTACTCAATGATGGTTTAAACTATGTGTATTAGATTTGAAGTTCGATATCAAATCCTTCAATCAAAAAATATAATAAGTTAAATTTGTAGTAAAAAAGCCTTCAACAGGTATGTCGTCCACACCTATGTAAGTAAAAAGTAACATTTTCCGAATTTTTTTTGTATCAACGTTTAGACCGCTATTTAAATATAGAGTTCCGCAAATTTGCAAAAGAAAAAATAAGCTCCTTCTACCTAATAATCTAAGTAACAGAATTGTCGTTTTAAAACCGTTTTCAACCCGTTCAACCCCTATAATTAAAATATTTGAAATTTTTATTTGCCGAAAGTGTTACTCAATGATGGTTTAAACTATATGTATTAGATTTGAAGTTCGATATCAAATCCTTCAATCAAAAAATATAATAAGTTAAATTTGTAGTAAAAAAGCCTTCAACAGGTATGTCGTCCACACCTATGTAAGTAAAAAGTAACATTTTCCGAATTTTTTTTGTATCAACGTTTAGACTGCTATTTAAATATAGAGTTCCGACCATTTGCAAAAGAAAAAATAAGCTCCTTCTACCTAATAATCTAAGTAACAGAATTGTCGTTTTAAAACAGTTTTCAACCCGTTCAACCACTATAATTAAAATATTTGAAATTTTTTTTTGCCAAAAGTGTTACTCGAAGATGGTTTAAACTATGTGTATTAGATTTGAAGTTCGATATCAAATCCTTCAATCAAAAAATATAATAAGTTAAATTTGTAGTAAAAATCCTTCAACAGGTATGTCGCCCACACCTATGTAAGTAAAAAGTAACATTTTCCGATTTTTTTTTGTACCAACGTTTAGACCGCTATTTAAATATAGAGTTACACCCATTTGCAAAAAATAAAATAAGCTCCTTCTACCTAATAATCTAAGTAACAGAATTGTCGTTTTAAAACCGTTTTCAACCCGTTCAACCACTATAATTAAAATATTTGAAATTTTTATTTGCTATAAGTGTTACTCAATGATGGTTTAAACTATGTGTATTAGATTTGAAGTTCGATATCAAATCCTTCAATCAAAAAATATAATAAGTAAAATTTGTAGTAAAAAATCCTTCAACAGGTATGTCGCCCACACCTATGTAAGTCAAAAGTAACATTTTCCGAATTTTTTTTGTATCAACGTTTAGACAGCTATTTAAATATAGAGTTCCGCAAATTTGCAAAAGAAAAAATAAGCTCCTTCTACCTAATAATCTAAGTAACAGAATTGTCGTTTTAAAACCGTTTTCAACCCGTTCAACCACTATAATTAAAATATTTGAAATTTTTATTTGCCAAAAGTGTTACTCAATGATGGTTTAAACTATGTGTATTAGATTTGAAGTTCGATATCAAATCCTTCAATCAAAAAATATAATAAGTTAAATTTGTAGTCAAAAATCCTTCAACAGGTATGTCGCCCACACCTATGTAAGTAAAAAGTAACATTTTCCTAATTTTTTTTGTATCAACGTTTAGACCGCTATTTAAATATAGAGTTCCGACCATTTGCAAAAGAAAAAATAAGCTCCTTCTACCTAATAATCTAAGTAACAGAATTGTCGTTTTAAAACCGTTTTCAACCCGTTCAACCCCTATAATTAAAATATTTGAAATTTTTATTTGCCAAAAGTGTTACTCAATGATGGTTTAAACTATATGTATTAGATTTGAAGTTCGATATCAAATCCTTCAATCAAAAAATATAATAAGTTAAATTTGTAGTAAAAAAGCCTTCAACAGGTATGTCGTCCACACCTATGTAAGTAAAAAGTAACATTTTCCGAATTTTTTTGTATCAACGTTTAGACCGCTATTTAAATATAGAGTTCCGACCATTTGCAAAAGAAAAAATAAGCTCCTTCTACCTAATAATCTAAGTAACAGAATTGTCGTTTTAAAACAGTTTTCAACCCGTTCAACCACTATAATTAAAATATTTGAAATTTTTATTTGCCAAAAGTGTTACTCAATGATGGTTTAAACTATATGTATTAGATTTGAAGTTCGATATCAAATCCTTCAATCAAAAAATATAATAAGTTAAATTTGTAGTAAAAAAGCCTTCAACAGGTATGTCGTCCACACCTATGTAAGTAAAAAGTAACATTTTCCGAATTTTTTTTGTATCAACGTTTAGACTGCTATTTAAATATAGAGTTCCGACCATTTGCAAAAGAAAAAATAAGCTCCTTCTACCTAATAATCTAAGTAACAGAATTGTCGTTTTAAAACCGTTTTCAACCCGTTCAACCACTATAATTAAAATATTTGAAATTTTTATTTGCCAAAAGTGTTACTCAACGATGGTTTAAACTATGTGTATTAGATTTGAAGTTCGATATCAAATCCTTCAATCAATAAATATAATAAGTTAAATTTGTAGTAAAAAATCCTTCAACAGGTATGTCGCCTACACCTATGTAAGTAAAAAGTAACATTTTCCGAATTTTTTTTGTATCAACGTTTAGACCGCTATTTAAATATAGAGTTCCGACCATTTGCAAAAGAAAAAATAAGCTCCTTCTACCTAATAATCTAAGTAACAGAATTGTCGTTTTAAAACAGTTTTCAACCCGTTCAACCACTATAATTAAAATATTTGAAATGTTTTTTTGCCAAAAGTGTTACTCAATGATGGTTTAAACTATGTGTATTAGATTTGAAGTTCGATATCAAATCCTTCAATCAAAAAATATAATAAGTTAAATTTGTAGTAAAAAAGCCTTCAACAGGTATGTCGTCCACACCTATGTAAGTAAAAAGTAACATTTTCCGAATTTTTTTTGTATCAACGTTTAGACCGCTATTTAAATATAGAGTTCCGCAAATTTGCAAAAGAAAAAATAAGCTCCTTCTACCTAATAATCTAAGTAACAGAATTGTCGTTTTAAAACCGTTTTCAACCCGTTCAACCCCTATAATTAAAATATTTGAAATTTTTATTTGCCGAAAGTGTTACTCAATGATGGTTTAAACTATATGTATTAGATTTGAAGTTCGATATCAAATCCTTCAATCAAAAAATATAATAAGTTAAATTTGTAGTAAAAAAGCCTTCAACAGGTATGTCGTCCACACCTATGTAAGTAAAAAGTAACATTTTCCGAATTTTTTTGTATCAACGTTTAGACTGCTATTTAAATATAGAGTTCCGACCATTTGCAAAAGAAAAAATAAGCTCCTTCTACCTAATAATCTAAGTAACAGAATTGTCGTTTTAAAACAGTTTTCAACCCGTTCAACCACTATAATTAAAATATTTGAAATTTTTTTTGCCAAAAGTGTTACTCGAAGATGGTTTAAACTATGTGTATTAGATTTGAAGTTCGATATCAAATCCTTCAATCAAAAAATATAATAAGTTAAATTTGTAGTAAAAAATCCTTCAACAGGTATGTCGCCCACACCTATGTAAGTAAAAAGTAACATTTTCCGATTTTTTTTTGTACCAACGTTTAGACCGCTATTTAAATATAGAGTTACACCCATTTGCAAAAAATAAAATAAGCTCCTTCTACCTAATAATCTAAGTAACAGAATTGTCGTTTTAAAACCGTTTTCAACCCGTTCAACCACTATAATTAAAATATTTGAAATTTTTATTTGCTATAAGTGTTACTCAATGATGGTTTAAACTATGTGTATTAGATTTGAAGTTCGATATCAAATCCTTCAATCAAAAAATATAATAAGTAAAATTTGTAGTAAAAAATCCTTCAACAGGTATGTCGCCCACACCTATGTAAGTCAAAAGTAACATTTTCCGAATTTTTTTTGTATCAACGTTTAGACAGCTATTTAAATATAGAGTTCCGCAAATTTGCAAAAGAAAAAATAAGCTCCTTCTACCTAATAATCTAAGTAACAGAATTGTCGTTTTAAAACCGTTTTCAACCCGTTCAACCACTATAATTAAAATATTTGAAATTTTTATTTGCCAAAAGTGTTACTCAATGATGGTTTAAACTATGTGTATTAGATTTGAAGTTCGATATCAAATCCTTCAATCAAAAAATATAATAAGTTAAATTTGTAGTCAAAAATCCTTCAACAGGTATGTCGCCCACACCTATGTAAGTAAAAAGTAACATTTTCCTAATTTTTTTTGTATCAACGTTTAGACCGCTATTTAAATATAGAGTTCCGACCATTTGCAAAAGAAAAAATAAGCTCCTTCTACCTAATAATCTAAGTAACAGAATTGTCGTTTTAAAACCGTTTTCAACCCGTTCAACCACTATAATTAAAATATTTGAAATTTTTATTTGCCAAAAGTGTTACTCAACGATGGTTTAAACTATGTGTATTAGATTTGAAGTTCGATATCAAATCCTTCAATCAATAAATATAATAAGTTAAATTTGTAGTAAAAAATCCTTCAACAGGTATGTCGCCCACACCTATGTAAGTAAAAAGTAACATTTTCCGAATTTTTTTTGTATCAACGTTTAGACCGCTATTTAAATATAGAGTTCCGACCATTTGCAAAAGAAAAAATAAGCTCCTTCTACCTAATAATCTAAGTAACAGAATTGTCGTTTTAAAACAGTTTTCAACCCGTTCAACCACTATAATTAAAATATTTGAAATTTTTTTTGCCAAAAGTGTTACTCAAAGATGGTTTAAACTATGTGTATTAGATTTGAAGTTCGATATCAAATCCTTCAATCAAAAAATATAATAAGTAAAATTTGTAGTAAAAAATCCTTCAACAGGTATGTCACCCACACCTATGTAAGTCAAAAGTAACATTTTCCGAATTTTTTTTGTATCAACGTTTAGACAGCTATTTAAATATAGAGTTCCGCAAATTTGCAAAAGAAAAAATAAGCTCCTTCTACCTAATAATCTAAGTAACAGAATTGTCGTTTTAAAACCGTTTTCAACCCGTTCAACCACTATAATTAAAATATTTGAAATTTTTATTTGCCAAAAGTGTTACTCAATGATGGTTTAAACTATGTGTATTAGATTTGAAGTTCGATATCAAATCCTTCAATCAAAAAATATAATAAGTTAAATTTGTAGTCAAAAATCCTTCAACAGGTATGTCGCCCACACCTATGTAAGTAAAAAGTAACATTTTCCTAATTTTTTTTGTATCAACGTTTAGACCGCTATTTAAATATAGAGTTCCGACCATTTGCAAAAGAAAAAATAAGCTCCTTCTACCTAATAATCTAAGTAACAGAATTGTCGTTTTAAAACCGTTTTCAACCCGTTCAACCACTATAATTAAAATATTTGAAATTTTTATTTGCCAAAAGTGTTACTCAACGATGGTTTAAACTATGTGTATTAGATTTGAAGTTCGATATCAAATCCTTCAATCAATAAATATAATAAGTTAAATTTGTAGTAAAAAATCCTTCAACAGGTATGTCGCCCACACCTATGTAAGTAAAAAGTAACATTTTCCGAATTTTTTTTGTATCAACGTTTAGACCGCTATTTAAATATAGAGTTCCGACCATTTGCAAAAGAAAAAATAAGCTCCTTCTACCTAATAATCTAAGTAATAGAATTGTCGTTTTAAAACCGTTTTCAACCCGTTCAACCACTATAATTAAAATATTTGAAATTTTTATTTGCCAAAAGTGTTACTCAACGATGGTTTAAACTATGTGTATCAGATTTGAAGTTCGATATCAAATCCTTCAATCAATAAATATAATAAGTTAAATTTGTAGTAAAAAATCCTTCAACAGGTATGTCACCCACACCTATGTAAGTAAAAAGTAACATTTTCCGAATTTTTTTTGTATCAACGTTTAGACCGCTATTTAAATATAGAGTTCCGACCATTTGCAAAAGAAAAAATAAGATCCTTCTACCTAATAATCTAAGTAACAGAATTGTCGTTTTAAAACAGTTTTCAACCCGTTCAACCACTATAATTAAAATATTTGAAATGTTTTTTTGCCAAAAGTGTTACTCAATGATGGTTTAAACTATGTGTATTAGATTTGAAGTTCGATATCAAATCCTTCAATCAAAAAATATAATAAGTTAAATTTGTAGTAAAAAAGCCTTCAACAGGTATGTCGTCCACACCTATGTAAGTAAAAAGTAACATTTTCCGAATTTTTTTGTATCAACGTTTAGACCGCTATTTAAATATAGAGTTCCGCAAATTTGCAAAAGAAAAAATAAGCTCCTTCTACCTAATAATCTAAGTAACAGAATTGTCGTTTTAAAACCGTTTTCAACCCGTTCAACCCCTATAATTAAAATATTTGAAATTTTTATTTGCCAAAAGTGTTACTCAATGATGGTTTAAACTATATGTATTAGATTTGAAGTTCGATATCAAATCCTTCAATCAAAAAATATAATAAGTTAAATTTGTAGTAAAAAAGCCTTCAACAGGTATGTCGTTCACACCTATGTAAGTAAAAAGTAACATTTTCCGAATTTTTTTGTATCAACGTTTAGACCGCTATTTAAATATCGAGTTCCGCAAATTTGCAAAAGAAAAAATAAGCTCCTTCTACCTAATAATCTAAGTAACAGAATTGTCGTTTTAAAACCGTTTTCAACCCGTTCAACCACTATAATTAAAATATTTGAAATTTTTATTTGCCAAAAGTGTTACTCAATGATGGTTTAAACTATGTGTATTAGATTTGAAGTTCGATATCAAATCCTTCAATCAAAAAATATAATAAGTTAAATTTGTAGTAAAAAATCCTTCAACAGGTATGTCGCCCACACCTATGTAAGTAAAAAGTAACATTTTCCTAATTTTTTTTGTATCAACGTTTAGACCGCTATTTAAATATAGAGTTCCGACCATTTGCAAAAGAAAAAATAAGCTCCTTCTACCTAATAATCTAAGTAACAGAATTGTCGTTTTAAAACCGTTTTCAACCTGTTCAACCACTATAATTAAAATATTTGAAATTTTTATTTGCCAAAAGTGTTACTCAACGATGGTTTAAACTATTTGTATTAGATTTGAAGTTCGATATCAAATCCTTCAATCAATAAATATAATAAGTTAAATTTGTAGTAAAAAATCCTTCAACAGGTATGTCGCCCACACCTATGTAAGTAAAAAGTAACATTTTCCGATTTTTTTTGCATCAACGTTTAGACCGCTATTTAAATATAGAGTTCCGACCATTTGCAAAAGAAAAAATAAGCTCCTTCTACCTAATAATCTAAGTAACAGAATTGTCGTTTTAAAACCGTTTTCAACCTGTTCAACCACTATAATTAAAATATTTGAAATTTTTATTTGCCAAAAGTGTTACTCAACGATGGTTTAAACTATGTGTATTAGATTTGAAGTTCGATATCAAATCCTTCAATCAATAAATATAATAAGTTAAATTTGTAGTAAAAAATCCTTCAACAGGTATGTCGCCCACACCTATGTAAGTAAAAAGTAACATTTTCCGATTTTTTTTGCATCAACGTTTAGACCGCTATTTAAATATAGAGTTCCGACCATTTGCAAAAGAAAAAATAAGCTCCTTCTACCTAATAATCTAAGTAACAGAATTGACGTTTTAAAACAGTTTTCAACCCGTTCAACCACTATAATTAAAATATTTGAAATTTTTTTTTGACAAAAGTGTTACTCAAAGATGGTTTAAACTATGTGTATTAGATTTGAAGTTCGATATCAAATCCTTCAATCAAAAAATATAATAAGTTAAATTTGTAGTAAAAAATCCTTCAACAGGTATGTCGCCCACACCTATGTAAGTAAAAAGTAACATTTTCCGAATTTTTTTTGTATCAACGTTTAGACCGTTATTTAAATATAGAGTTCCGACCATTTGCAAAAGAAAAAATAAGCTCCTTCTACCTAATAATCTAAGTAATAGAATTGTCGTTTTAAAACCGTTTTCAACCCGTTCAACCACTATAATTAAAATATTTGAAATTTTTATTTGCCAAAAGTGTTACTCAACGATGGTTTAAACTATGTGTATTAGATTTGAAGTTCGATATCAAATCCTTCAATCAATAAATATAATAAGTTAAATTTGTAGTAAAAAATCCTTCAACAGGTATGTCACCCACACCTATGTAAGTAAAAAGTAACATTTTCCGAATTTTTTTTGTATCAACGTTTAGACCGCTATTTAAATATAGAGTTCCGACCATTTGCAAAAGAAAAAATAAGCTCCTTCTACCTAATAATCTAAGTAACAGAATTGTCGTTTTAAAACAGTTTTCAACCCGTTCAACCACTATAATTAAAATATTTGAAATTTTTATTTGCCAAAAGTGTTACTCAATGATGGTTTAAACTATGTGTATTAGATTTGAAGTTCGATATCAAATCCTTCAATCAAAAAATATAATAAGTTAAATTTGTAGTCAAAAATCCTTCAACAGGTATGTCGCCCACACCTATGTAAGTAAAAAGTAACATTTTCCTAATTTTTTTTGTATCAACGTTTAGACCGCTATTTAAATATAGAGTTCCGACCATTTGCAAAAGAAAAAATAAGCTCCTTCTACCTAATAATCTAAGTAACAGAATTGTCGTTTTAAAACCGTTTTCAACCCGTTCAACCACTATAATTAAAATATTTGAAATTTTTATTTGCCAAAAGTGTTACTCAACGATGGTTTAAACTATGTGTATTAGATTTGAAGTTCGATATCAAATCCTTCAATCAATAAATATAATAAGTTAAATTTGTAGTAAAAAATCCTTCAACAGGTATGTCGCCCACACCTATGTAAGTAAAAAGTAACATTTTCCGAATTTTTTTTGTATCAACGTTTAGACCGCTATTTAAATATAGAGTTCCGACCATTTGCAAAAGAAAAAATAAGCTCCTTCTACCTAATAATCTAAGTAATAGAATTGTCGTTTTAAAACCGTTTTCAACCCGTTCAACCACTATAATTAAAATATTTGAAATTTTTATTTGCCAAAAGTGTTACTCAACGATGGTTTAAACTATGTGTATCAGATTTGAAGTTCGATATCAAATCCTTCAATCAATAAATATAATAAGTTAAATTTGTAGTAAAAAATCCTTCAACAGGTATGTCACCCACACCTATGTAAGTAAAAAGTAACATTTTCCGAATTTTTTTTGTATCAACGTTTAGACCGCTATTTAAATATAGAGTTCCGACCATTTGCAAAAGAAAAAATAAGCTCCTTCTACCTAATAATCTAAGTAACAGAATTGTCGTTTTAAAACAGTTTTCAACCCGTTCAACCACTATAATTAAAATATTTGAAATGTTTTTTTGCCAAAAGTGTTACTCAATGATGGTTTAAACTATGTGTATTAGATTTGAAGTTCGATATCAAATCCTTCAATCAAAAAATATAATAAGTTAAATTTGTAGTAAAAAAGCCTTCAACAGGTATGTCGTCCACACCTATGTAAGTAAAAAGTAACATTTTCCGAATTTTTTTTGTATCAACGTTTAGACCGCTATTTAAATATAGAGTTCCGCAAATTTGCAAAAGAAAAAATAAGCTCCTTCTACCTAATAATCTAAGTAACAGAATTGTCGTTTTAAAACCGTTTTCAACCCGTTCAACCCCTATAATTAAAATATTTGAAATTTTTTTTGCCAAAAGTGTTACTCAATGATGGTTTAAACTATATGTATTAGATTTGAAGTTCGATATCAAATCCTTCAATCAAAAAATATAATAAGTTAAATTTGTAGTAAAAAAGCCTTCAACAGGTATGTCGTTCACACCTATGTAAGTAAAAAGTAACATTTTCCGAATTTTTTTTGTATCAACGTTTAGACCGCTATTTAAATATCGAGTTCCGCAAATTTGCAAAAGAAAAAATAAGCTCCTTCTACCTAATAATCTAAGTAACAGAATTGTCGTTTTAAAACCGTTTTCAACCCGTTCAACCACTATAATTAAAATATTTGAAATTTTTATTTGCCAAAAGTGTTACTCAATGATGGTTTAAACTATGTGTATTAGATTTGAAGTTCGATATCAAATCCTTCAATCAAAAAATATAATAAGTTAAATTTGTAGTAAAAAATCCTTCAACAGGTATGTCGCCCACACCTATGTAAGTAAAAGTAACATTTTCCTAATTTTTTTTGTATCAACGTTTAGACCGCTATTTAAATATAGAGTTCCGACCATTTGCAAAAGAAAAAATAAGCTCCTTCTACCTAATAATCTAAGTAACAGAATTGTCGTTTTAAAACCGTTTTCAACCTGTTCAACCACTATAATTAAAATATTTGAAATTTTTATTTGCCAAAAGTGTTACTCAACGATGGTTTAAACTATTTGTATTAGATTTGAAGTTCGATATCAAATCCTTCAATCAATAAATATAATAAGTTAAATTTGTAGTAAAAAATCCTTCAACAGGTATGTCGCCCACACCTATGTAAGTAAAAAGTAACATTTTCCGATTTTTTTTTGTATCAACGTTTAGACCGCTATTTAAATATAGAGTTCCGACCATTTGCAAAAGAAAAAATAAGCTCCTTCTACCTAATAATCTAAGTAACAGAATTGTCGTTTTAAAACCGTTTTCAACCTGTTCAACCACTATAATTAAAATATTTGAAATTTTTATTTGCCAAAAGTGTTACTCAACGATGGTTTAAACTATGTGTATTAGATTTGAAGTTCGATATCAAATCCTTCAATCAATAAATATAATAAGTTAAATTTGTAGTAAAAAATCCTTCAACAGGTATGTCGCCCACACCTATGTAAGTAAAAAGTAACATTTTCCGATTTTTTTTTGTATCAACGTTTAGACCGCTATTTAAATATAGAGTTCCGACCATTTGCAAAAGAAAAAATAAGCTCCTTCTACCTAATAATCTAAGTAACAGAATTGACGTTTTAAAACAGTTTTCAACCCGTTCAACCACTATAATTAAAATATTTGAAATTTTTTTTTGCCAAAAGTGTTACTCAAAGATGGTTTAAACTATGTGTATTAGATTTGAAGTTCGATATCAAATCCTTCAATCAAAAAATATAATAAGTTAAATTTGTAGTAAAAAATCCTTCAACAGGTATGTCGCCCACACCTATGTAAGTAAAAAGTAACATTTTCCGAATTTTTTTGTATCAACGTTTAGACCGTTATTTAAATATAGAGTTCCGACCATTTGCAAAAGAAAAAATAAGCTCCTTCTACCTAATAATCTAAGTAATAGAATTGTCGTTTTAAAACCGTTTTCAACCCGTTCAACCACTATAATTAAAATATTTGAAATTTTTATTTGCCAAAAGTGTTACTCAACGATGGTTTAAACTATGTGTATTAGATTTGAAGTTCGATATCAAATCCTTCAATCAATAAATATAATAAGTTAAATTTGTAGTAAAAAATCCTTCAACAGGTATGTCACCCACACCTATGTAAGTAAAAAGTAACATTTTCCGAATTTTTTTTGTATCAACGTTTAGACCGCTATTTAAATATAGAGTTCCGACC
Organism: Macrosiphum euphorbiae; assembly: GCA_949089665.1. Classification (NCBI taxonomy): domain Eukaryota; kingdom Metazoa; phylum Arthropoda; class Insecta; order Hemiptera; family Aphididae; genus Macrosiphum; species Macrosiphum euphorbiae. Next base: position 39,083,803 of record CARXXK010000004.1, read on the forward strand.
ATTTGCAAAAGAAAAAATAAGCTCCTTCTACCTAATAATCTAAGTAACAGAATTGTCGTTTTAAAACAGTTTTCAACCCGTTCAACCACTATAATTAAAATATTTGAAATTTTTATTTGCCAAAAGTGTTACTCAATGATGGTTTAAACTATGTGTATTAGATTTGAAGTTCGATATCAAATCCTTCAATCAAAAAATATAATAAGTTAAATTTGTAGTAAAAAAGCCTTCAACAGGTATGTCGTCCACACCTATGTAAGTAAAAAGTAACATTTTCCGAATTTTTTTTGTATCAACGTTTAGACCGCTATTTAAATATAGAGTTCCGCAAATTTGCAAAAGAAAAAATAAGCTCCTTCTACCTAATAATCTAAGTAACAGAATTGTCGTTTTAAAACCGTTTTCAACCCGTTCAACCCCTATAATTAAAATATTTGAAATTTTTATTTGCCAAAAGTGTTACTCAATGATGGTTTAAACTATATGTATTAGATTTGAAGTTCAATATCAAATCCTTCAATCAAAAAATATAATAAGTTAAATTTGTAGTAAAAAAGCCTTCAACAGGTATGTCGTCCACACCTATGTAAGTAAAAAGTAACATTTTCCGAATTTTTTTTGTATCAACGTTTAGACCGCTATTTAAATATAGAGTTCCGCAAATTTGCAAAAGAAAAAATAAGCTCCTTCTACCTAATAATCTAAGTAACAGAATTGTCGTTTTAAAACCGTTTTCAACCCGTTCAACCACTATAATTAAAATATTTGAAATTTTTATTTGCCAAAAGTGTTACTCAATGATGGTTTAAACTATGTGTATTAGATTTGAAGTTCGATATCAAATCCTTCAATCAAAAAATATAATAAGTTAAATTTGTAGTAAAAAATCCTTCAACAGGTATGTCGCCCACACCTATGTAAGTAAAAAGTAACATTTTCCTAATTTTTTTGTATCAACGTTTAGACCGCTATTTAAATATAGAGTTCCGACCATTTGCAAAAGAAAAAATAAGCTCCTTCTACCTAATAATCTAAGTAACAGAATTGTCGTTTTAAAACCGTTTTCAACCTGTTCAACCACTATAATTAAAATATTTGAAATTTTTATTTGCCAAAAGTGTTACTCAACGATGGTTTAAACTATGTGTATTAGATTTGAAGTTCGATATCAAATCCTTCAATCAATAAATATAATAAGTTAAATTTGTAGTAAAAAATCCTTCAACAGGTATGTCGCCCACACCTATGTAAGTAAAAAGTAACATTTTCCGATTTTTTTTTGTATCAATGTTTAGACCGCTATTTAAATATAGAGTTCCGACCATTTGCAAAAGAAAAAATAAGCTCCTTCTACCTAATAATCTAAGTAACAGAATTGTCGTTTTAAAACAGTTTTCAACCCGTTTAACCACTATAATTAAAATATTTGAAATTTTTTTTTGCCAAAAGTGTTACTCAACGATGGTTTAAACTATGTGTATTAGATTTGAAGTTCGATATCAAATCCTTCAATCAAAAAATATAATAAGTTAAATTTGTAGTAAAAAAGCCTTCAACAGGTATGTCGCCCACACCTATGTAAGTAAAAAGTAACATTTTCCGAATTTTTTTTGTATCAACGATTAGACCGCTATTTAAATATAGAGTTCCGCCCATTAGCAAAAGAAAAAATAAGCTCCTTCTACCTAATAATCTAAGTAACAGAATTGTCGTTTTAAAACCGTTTTCAACCCGTTCAACCACTATAATTAAAATATTTGAAATTTTTTTTTGCCAAAAGTGTTACTCAATGATGGTTTAAACTATGTGTATTAGATTTGAAGTTCGATATCAAATCCTTCAATCAAAAAATATAATAAGTTAAATTTGTAGTAAAAAATCCTTCAACAGGTATGTCGTCCACACCTATGTAAGTAAAAAGTAACATTTTCCGAATTTTTTTTGTATCAACGTTTAGACCGCTATTTAAATATAGAGTTCCGCCCATTTGCAAAAGAAAAAATAAGCTCCTTCTACCTAATAATTTTGTCAATATTGCTTTATTGACGACGTAATTGTAATAATTTTATGATTTAAGATGAGACCACTGTCCCTTATTTCGATGGACGCCCATCACCACACGGATAACTACAATTGCAACGGCTATCTGTTGTCGTATAATATAATATACCTATCTATGATCTTCTTTTGGCGTATTTAATTTATCTTGACACTTGACTCATCGGAACATCACATGAGGCTAGGTGTACATTATTACAAGGAAGACATTTCGGTAAGTGTAATGTGTACCTATTTGTTGTACAGCAGTATAACATTTACCCAAAATACTATTGTTTCTCTTTTTAATAGATTAGGGGGTGGGTAGTCAGGTAATCGTTTTCAGATCGGATTCAAGCAAATAGCAAGGTTTTGTTGCTACCCCAAATTAAAAGGAAAACAATAAAATATAAAGGTACACAGAAACCTTTTGTTGTGATAAAAATCAACACGAAACTAAAATACACAATTTCGTGACCAGATCATTGCTTGCCACGTGTACAACCATCAGACACTTACATCTAAGCAAAGGAGAGATTCTTTCTCTACTCTCGTCGTTAATTTGGGATTACATGACAATTGTCAAATGATAATTTTGTGGTCACAGAATATTCGTCTCATTTCCATGGTCCTTAACAATAACTGCCTTTACAAATATGTTGTTCTCAATATGCTCACATGTTGTATAAAGTATTTATTTTGTAAATTATTACTGTCTGCAGAATACTACGCGAAAAAAGTTATCGACTAAAATAAAATAGATTTTGTTTTTATTGGTGTAACTCAAAAACGAATAACCCCTAGACCCTTAAAATGTTCACCAAATCTTTATTTTAGAATTTTCTATATATGATAACGTTTTGTTAATATTTTGTCTCTTTTTGAGTTATTATATGCTTACACATTTTTAAGTTAATTTTTTTTTGTTCAGGTAAAAGCTATTAATAATAAAAATACTTAAATATAAATTATCATAATTATATGATTATATCATAAAAATATGATTATAATTTATAATATAGGATGACAGACTCTTTGATCATAACGTTATTTTGAATATAATTAATAACATTAATTATAACATTGAATTAAAATTTAACACATTCATTACAGTGAATTACACAACACCTACAGTAAGTACAGCAGAGTGGTACCCATTTGCCCACCTTTTTATTGTAATTTAAAAAAAAATTTAACCAAAACCCATTTCCTTTTTTATTTGATATTAATAAAGTTGGCATTTTTACAATATTGGATATTCAAACGTATGATAATGATTATTAGGTATTATTGAAAAAAACATTTATCTTAAGAACTTTAAAGTTTAAACTAAACTTTTACATAATTTTATATATGATTATACCTATACACATTGCCATTTTCAATATACTATAATAATACTTATATTATAATAGTACTATATGATTTATATGATATAGGTACTAGGTACCTATTAAAACAATCAATAATATATTTTATAGATATAATATTTTTAGAAAAAATTACTGAATTAATGAAGAAAAATGAGTACCCAGTAGTAAAATTGTTTATATGAGAATATTATAACGATTTAAAATTTAAAACATCCATTACTGATATCCACTCAATGTGAGGTACATTATACACCTATAACTAGGCAATAAAGAGACTTCCTCATTTTTAGTTGTATACTTTTTTATTTAATTAGTCCAAGGAATTAAAATCAACAATTTTATGTATTTTAAACTATAAAATAATTACCAATTTTCGTGATTTTGAAGAATTTTGTCAACATTTTGACACCAAACCACTTGTACAAAAATGTTATTCTTAAGTTTTTTTCGATATTTTTAAATTGATACTAGTATGCAATGTACTAGGAATCTTGTACGAGATGTTCAAGATGTATTTTTCAGCATTCCCAAATTCAATCCCTGTTAAGTAATTATTTGAAATAATGATAATGTCAAAAAAAGCGAACGGATAAAAATTACGAAAAAACTAATAGTGTCGGCGGCAGCGGGCAACGGCGCGGAACCGGTCTTCCCACCGCGTTCGGTACGAGTCAGTGGCGTCAGTGGCGTCGTTTCAGTTCAGTTCGGGCCGGTCTTCAGAGCACGTCGCCTACACCATAACCTAACGGTTGTCCTACACGGAAATCACAAACAAGTCAGCGTCGTCCTAACAGTGCTGGGTATCCCGGTGCCACGAAAGTAATTTTTTATTAAAATTTAATATCTCGAATGCCGCACAACGTTCGGTGACCAACATGAACCTGGTAACGTCGTCTCCAAAGTCACGGCCGCCGCTGCTGCTGCTGCTTCAGTTTTTGCTGTTGCTGGCTGCAACGAGAGGAGCCACAGGTTGGCCGTGGCCGTCGTTGGGTGGCCCGTCCGCAGCCGTTGGCAGAGGTACGTATATCATACAACCTGCGGGGATGATGAATTATTATTTTTGATTGTAGAAAGTATAGTATGTTATGTGTATGGTACGATTTTAGTGCACGCCATTTTCGTATAATGACACCCTAGAAAATCATTAGAATTCGTAAGTTCCACTGGGTTCTGCCATATAATAGACGGTCGGAAGTTTTGTTGGAACAATATTATTACATAAAATACGTAATGTGTGATCACATGGTTATAATATTATTATTACACGGTTGAATTTCCACGGTTTAAAAGTAAATACATACCTACTTTGTAAAACAAAAACGCGGGAACTACAATATAAAATCGTTTAATGTTATGGACTAACACCCCCGTCAATGATACTTTTAAACTCCTGTAATTATAAACTCGTATTGTATAGACATTCTTTGGATGTACAGTATAATATTATCAACCTAATATTATATGCTACAAACATTCTAGTTTGTGTGTACCTATGTAGATTGTAAATTGTTTTAATTAACCGGATCATTAATATTTTAATTTGGCGTTGTTTCTTTTTTAAATCTCAAAAAGCGAATATTGAATAACTTTTAACCAATGATTATTATTATGCGTGCATAACGCAAGTAGTACAGTGACAAATAGCTATTGTTACAAATAATGATAATATAATGGGATACCTATGAAATACAATAAATCATGGATTAACTGACTCGTGACATGAGCTTAAAAAAGCTCAATGGTGTATAGGAACTCGAAATATCGTTGTTAATGTATTCAGTACATCTATTTATTATACACGAATATAATATTATGATGTTTATTGTTCACCACGTGTATTAAATTCGACCGGAATTTTACGTATAAAGTGGCACATGGTTTTAGTTTAACAGGTCACTTCGATGCGCCGCCGCCACCACTAGTGTTCCACATATTATTATTATCATTATTATTAAATAGAGAGCGGCATCAGCCGTGACCGTCGTCGTCGTCGTCGTTGTCCTTCCGGCAGTGACCAAAACGAAACCGGCTACCAGGTAACATGGTTAACGGTGTGCACAAGGCCGCTCGTTCGGCAGTCGGTCAAGTTCAAGAGCGACGTTTTTCCTAGGGCGATCAAAAACTAGTTTACCACTGTGCGCAATACCAAAGATTACAATATTATAACATAATAATATAATATTATAATATGCCGGGCCTAATTGTACGAGCTTCCGCATCTATGTTTTGACCTTAGATCATACATAATAAATTGTGTAAGATCTAAGTTTTTGACATAATATTTTACCGTTAGATGCTCGTATAGAGTTTGATTGTGCTAAATGACCACTTACACGAGCCGCGAGCCTCAGACTAGATCAATTTTTTTTAGTTAATGATGTTTTAAGATTTTGATATGAATATGCCGTAAAAACCCATTCCAAACGTTATTAGGAAAAAAAAAAGAAAATAACCAGATGGACATCATACTAAACTTATGAAATTAAATAGGTACGTGGCAATTTTTTCTCGAGTAGACTCGATTTTTCGGCGTTCAAAATTTTTTAATTGATATGGTATATATTTCGTTTACTTACACGAGAGTTTATTTGTTACGGGAAAAGGGTGGGAGAAGGAACATGTTTCGTATTAATTTAATGAACATTCCCGTTATGAACGCGATTATTACACGTCACTGGATATAGAGTGATATTATTGACATTATTACATCCATCTCCTCAAATCCCAAACGGACTGTCTGATATCCTCTTGAACCTCTAGTAATGACGATAAAAAAAAAAACGCGGGCAATAGTAATAGTGACATAGATACACATCGATAATGAATCATAACGCAATTATTTCGAGAGTACTGAAAACAATTTGTCAGACTTAAACTGTAGTTGTAATGATACAAGAATATAGTCATGTACTTGTATTTAGTGTTTTAAAATCTTATACAATTTATTTTGATAAAAGTTTTATGAAGAATTTAATTTTAGTGAAAAACAAGACAATACTAATAATTCAAATTTAAAACTAGATTTAGCAAATAGCAATAGACTAATAATTCGCAGAGCATTTGTTTTATTATTTCGAGAGAAATCTCATTTGGAGTGTACGATGCACATTGCTGAACAGCAAATGCCCGTTATTTATGACAAAGTCTTGAGTAGCACCCAAAATCGTTTTTTGAGCGGCCATCATAATAATAAAAAATAATATAATAATATACTCCACAATCTTGCGTGGATGCGAGACGATAGTGTCGAGAATAGGAATCATTGTCGACTTATCGTTGTTTCGTGAGTCTATATTATACACAATAAAGCCTGGCCTTTATAGATAATAACATGAAATTGTATTCTATAGATGGATACGCTATAACTGATGCGGTAACCAAACAGAAAAATAGGTCGACAAAAACACTGTTTAAGAATTTAAAAATATATACCTACGCAGTACGTATATAATACATATTTTTTTTAGAAATATATAAAACGCAATGGGACGTATAATGTAAATGGACGATTGAACGCCACAGCAGCTGCTTTTATAGTATGTGGGCATATTTTTATTTTGTTCCACAAAAAAAGAACTTTTATTTATATTTTTAAGTTTGATTTATGATGTATGGTTTGAAAATAAATTTCAGAAAGTTCGATGTTAGTGATATACACGTTACACTGCGATACAGCATTATATATTATAAATTATAATACAGCTGATACATGCCATTGCAGCAAATTGTCCACCCCTAAGGTTCATATTTACAATAAAATAATATTGTATCGACTAAATATATATAATATAAGACTGTTGAAGGCGCACTTAATAAGACTTAACCTTAGTTAAAATATAACATAATAATTTGTATAGGTATTTATATAAAACCATTATTACTTCAAAACCAGGCAGCCTAAGTTAATGTTAAATGTCAATAAAGAACACAAGCAAAAAATATAAAAACTCTGTCAGGTTGGAAAGTTAGTTTGTTTTTTGTTTTTAATATACATTGAAATTGGCAAAGTAAAATTAAAATGTAATATTATAAATATTCATAAAAAATTAACATCATAAAATTAAAAGATTATCGAAAAATAATGTAACTCTAGATGAGCTATTATGAAGCTTTTAAGTTGAAATGCGTTTTTATCAAAACCATAACTTTTAATAAAATTGTTACATAAAATAAATTCTCTTTATTCAATATTTTCCATTGAATGACAATTTGTATTAGATATAGAAATATATTTTATTGATCAATATGTTGATTCCATCGTCATTCTAAATTCTACAAAATTTGACCCAGCAAATTATTAGTAACACTGGTAGAATGTAATTATTTAAATTATTTAAATTAGCTAGCCGTCCTAATTGATGTCTAGTAACAATATGGGATAATACTATCCATTTATAGAATACATAACTTCTTGAAATATAATAATATATTTTATATATAATTAAACTTGAATATTACTAATATAATATAATAGGATAATATAATATTATATGATAATCATAGTATCCACCGCAAAATATGAATAGGTATACTAGCTGAATAATCAGGATTCACCCTTGTGGATTTAGCTGAATCTATAGAAGAAAATTGTGTAAGTCAAAAACTGTAGATTTGCATAAGGTTCATCCGTTTTAGACCTTTGATGTTTATAGTGGGATAGCTGTGAAAGCCGACTTTGACCGGGAAAAAATGTACAAATGTAAAATACAACACTATAAGGTTAGGTTTGTACCTCAGTTCACAGCCAAATCGGCTTCAGTGTACTTAGATTTGTGAAATAATTCGACCTAGATGGGCAACCGCAAGATTTAGATTTAGAACTTGGTATATTTTTTAAGCTACTCTCTACATTTTTCTGATATCTCTAAAAACCGTATATGAGATTTTTGTCAAAATCAATCGAAAATGCACCTCATCTTAATATAAACAAAAAAAAAAGTTTCAAATTCTATCGTGAATCTCAAAATCCTTGTTTGAGGACCTGTTTAAAATGTGAATTTTGGAAAATCATAAATTGAAATACTACTGACCAAATTGTATACTCATACCTTCGATGGTTCCGTCTAGGTGATGATGAAACAGTCAGGACAAGTTATTTTATGTGGTTGGCCACAGTCGCTAATATGTTTTGAGGTCAAGCATTGACCGGCATCCCTAGCTCCCGGATGGGTGACCACCCGGCTTTTAGTGACAAATCCTCACCCCATGTGGCATGTACACGTGTTCCAAACCAACCGCACCCTCGCCCACAGTGAAAACCACCTAATGACCATGCAGCCGAAGCCTTAATAAAAATAAAAAGAAAAATATTACATTATGCATTTATTCAGCAGTATAATAATAATATTATTACAGTGATATTTTATTTTTTAACAATATTACATTATTATCCTTAGCGTTTGGTTGAGCTATTCACCGAGAGAACAATACATCCCAATTAAAATGAATTATTAAAATTTACAGAATTATAACTGAATTATTTCGTTAGTGTGTTAAGCACAGTATCTACTTTAGATTGTTTAATAACAATAATTCATACATTTAATATTTCTAATTAGGTATATGTTTAGGTAATGTGTATGCTGGCATGACGTTATTTCTATTCGGTCGGGGCATCGATTTTACTGCCGATGATAAATGTTTAGCTTGAATCGTTTACATTATAATTTATAATAATAAATATGACTTTTGATATATCATAGTCGTTACACTCGTAATAATTTATCATTTCTTGCTGAGTAAGGGTAATATATTATCTAAACGAGATAGGTACCTACACTAACCGTTTCACATAGGCATTGCAGGATATATAAATTCATAATAAGCGTTCTCGTCTTACAGATTCATAATTAAAATGCAATAATAATTTCGCATTTATATTATTGCGTACCTACAGAGATGAATTTCTCTCTTTTTCTCGCTATCCCTCTTTCTTTACATGTAAATATGTAATGATATATTTAATGCTTTGTCTAAAGGTGTCAATAATATTATAAAATTACCTATTGTACTGTTTAACTTACAACTTCCATCAATATTATAGAATTAATTACTTGTTAAACTCGATTAAATTATACGGTTACAAATTTTCTAACGTTTTATACACATTCAAGTGGCAGAATTCGTTTTTCAAGAATAAAAGAAATGGATAAAAAATACTCACCAACATAATATATTATTTTAATTTCAACACCCAATTGCCCCATAACTGCAGAAGTCTGTGTAAAACTATGTTATTATCAGCATAACAAAAATAAATAATCTGGTAAAAATAATTTCTAATGTAGGATGCATTGTTTATAACTCTCGCTAGTTCTACGTTTTTCTCGGAGCTTGGAGGTCAAACTGATCAAACTATACTCTTGCTTCCTAGCTGTTGTGAGGATGTTAATAAATTAACAGTAACCAATTAATAATTGTGTTGCTTAACCATAAAATATACGAAAAAAATATTTTAATAGATGATATAATATTAGTTATAACTCGCAACATTGTAATACCGTTATAAATAGAAAGTTCGCGCTGTGTACCAATGGTATCAATGAAGTTATAAAGAAAGCCATTGAGTGATTAAAAAGCCTTTGTACATATTTCTATATAATATTATAATGTATGTATTGTTATTATTCTTACTTATAATTTTATCTCTTAATTGTTTGAATGTTACTGTGTTACTGTTGCCTGTTACCATTCGAATATATCTACCGCTATAAAACATTTTACGAACTAAAGTGTACCCAAAGGATTTCAGATTTCTATAAATATATTTAAGCAATATAGTACATCACGGTATATCATACAAATAATCATGATCAATTAAATGTGTATACGTATACGATATTCATCAGTAATTTAATTGTATAAGAAATGTAACAAAAATATTTTTAGAAGTAACTCTAAGGGAAGTCTGTAGTATGAAGGTGTTTATAGTGTATCAAACGTGTCATTAAAAAAAAAAAACTTATATTTTAACATTTTTAATTAAGTATTTTAATATTTGTTCTGGGTATGACACAAACTATTTTCTTTACAAAGCTAAAAAAAATAAAGTTTATGTATAGGTAGTTATTCAGTGGATATTATGGGAGCTCAGCTGTAGGCACATATAGGTTTAGCCCATAGCTATACGATGTAATAAACGTATTTATATCTACCTAGGATACCGAGTAATACTCCATTGCCACATGCGTAACCGAATTACACGTTAACGAAGTTAACGTCGTAATAATATTTTATTTAGGTATTCGATTATTTTTTTTTGCGTATCTTTTCACCAAACAAACTGTGAGATATTGCGTCTCTGACAACCAAAGGTATCAAACCATAGGTTTCATATTATGTATTTATTATTATTTTTGTTTCTAGTACCATTAGTTTTATTAAAAATAAAAATACTTAACGTGCGTAAAGCGTGTAATATAGGTAATCTATGTATATAAAAATAAATGTACGTCTGTCTGTCTGTCTGCCTGTCTGTCATTTATGCATTCTTAAACGGTTGGACCGATGTTGGTGAAATTTGGTACAGTCGGTACAGAGATAGATTAGACCTCTGGGCTAATTTAAAAAGGGAGAGGACCAACCCCACAAACAGGGATTTTGAGATTTCCGATGGAAATTTTTGTTTATAAATGGTTACCATGGCCCATGGGTTTTAAAGCTATTATTATTATTTTAAACAAATTATTCTTATAGAGTTGGCATTTTTAATGGGTCAGCTATAGAATTGTTATACAATTACATTGTATAAGACAACTATTAGTGATTTAAAAGTTTAAAGCCAACTTATTAGGTTCAGGAATTATTACATTATAAATTCTAATAATCGATTTCTAAATTTCCAAAGTACCCAAATTAGATTTTCTAGTTTACATATTTTTAGTAGCGGGTCCTATGTATTACGATATATAATAATATAATAATATAACATTTTCCATTTTAAGTATTTGTATAAGGTATGATAATATTATGTATAACATTTTTAAAATGAAGTAGTGTACATATTTTCGCTACTTTCATAGTTACTCCACGTACCTACTCGTATATTGGCAATATTAAGTATGTTGTATTTTATCGTTGATCCCTCCAGGCTCTAGATGAGGATCAAACACAAGAAATCTTAATCTCAAGACCAAGGATCCAGGAAGAATGCCGAAAATGCATTCGATTATATTTTTGTATAATATAATAGGTATTATACCTATATCAAGACAATAATTATTACAATGTTGCATTTCTCGGCTAGATTTCGTCGGAACGCAAACGAGAGGCATATTAGTAAAATATTCGAACATCGATTATTGTATGTATAAAAAAAAAAAAAACAACATTAACATAATATTATAAAGTTTGATGTCAGTACACCTATATATTATCTTCGGAGACTAGAAAATGATCGGAAACGGATAAGCCCGACGTCAAGTCATATAATATAATACCATATTATATATAGCGAATACGTGCACGTTATATTTATAGTGTCATAATACCTACGTTCTTCAGCAGTATGTGCACTCATATATTATATAGGTAGTAGTGATATCCGTTCAGAGATTTGCTAGTGTGGCAGAGGAGGAGTTTGCGACACGCAGCGATTGCCTTTGACTTTTTAGAGAGACGAATGGTTCCGATGTAAGCGTTTCTATTGTAATAGCAACGATAATATACATAATATATTATACATACAATGTGATCCGTTTAAGTGTTTACAGTCATAATTCAAAAAAAAGATTTAGATATTTTTTCAATATTTTATTTTATATTATTTGATGGAAACCGATATTTTTGAAAAATAAACATTTTTTTTTTGTTCTAATTTATTTAGTTTTACTTATTTAAACGACAAGATTTCTATTCCGAAATGGAATATTTGCTGCAGTATTTCGATAAATGAAAATCGAATTTCAAACGAGTATCTAGTACCTTAAAAATAGCTGTTTAATGTTTAGATGAGAGGACTAGTGATATTGGAGTACCAGCTTATTGACAAGACTTTAAATACTATTATAAATTTATAACTAATTATAACTACTAGGTAATTTAAAATTTGATTTTTATGTATCGAGGTATTCATTACAAAAACTATTCTGCTTCGGAATATATGAAATTAAAAATGTATGTCGTCATTCAAAGTAATAAAAATTTAAAAAATGATAATGATAACAAGTATTTACGAATATGAGAACAAAAATGTTGTTTTGTAACAACATCAAATTATGTAAAATAAATATTTAAAAAAAGGTCCAACTTTTCAAGAGACTGCGTCCTCTATATTGAAACAATACCTATTTGTTGTTCTATATCATGGTCTACTGCCCGACCGTTAATAACATTATTTAATATTATTGAAGAGATATTATTTTAATATTATACGTACATTGATAAAGCGGTAAAAAGGTTGAACCTCATATATTCGATTGTCGGATTATGTAATAAGTGTTGAGCTAAGTATTGAATTGCAAAGGCCGGCGACTGCAATCTTCGCTAAGGACGACTGTCTACGACGATCTGGCATTAGTTAGGCCATGTAATCCTCAACATTTATTTCTATAGCGTCATATTATAGCAATATAACGTGTGTATGAAAATATAAATAGAAAAATGTATGAAAAGTCATACAAGTGTTTAAGATGCTCGCCCACGCGATGGCCGAATGAAAGATATTGTTAAACGACCGGAACTGATGCGAAACGGTTTGACGAGCAAGACGGCAGGCTGTTATTATTATTTTTATTATTATTACTGTCAATATATATCAACGATGGAGTATTATTTCAGAAATGAGTATCGCATATTTTCACTATAATTTTAATATATATATAGATTAATGTAATATAGTTTAATCGATATATATATATATATATATATATATATATATATATATATATATATTGACGATGATACATAACGTTCTCTGCAGCTTCAAAATTAAGGACGTTATCATGTTTATTTTTATTGGCTTTTTAGATTTATCACTATAGGTACTATTTAATTTTTTATATTTATGATTTTATGGATGGAACACCCACCAAAAGTGCTTCAAGTGCATATATTTCTGTATATTTAGAGGTTTTTTTTTATTTTGAGGGTAAAGTTTATCCTGTATTTATGAATTTCAATTCTATAGTTGAATATTTGATGATAATATTACAATTTTTGGTTCTGCAGAATTGTGAGCGGAGTGATGAATGAATCGATTTTACAATAGTGGGTCTGATTTTTTGTGTTTGATAGCAATTCTAGTTGGTACTTGTGGAACACTGGAACTACAAATGAGGTAAAAAAGCACTTTCTATACAACGTGATGCATTTTTAAAAATATTTTCATGCTTTTTGAGCAATGTGTAAGCATTTGACACATTCAGTTTTGTTTATTTTTTTTTTCTATAAATAAGGATAATATTTTTCGTTTTGCCAAAAACTTTGCAAATATAACACAAGATGTTACTATTAAGTTTTAATACTACATTAAAAAAAAATTAAACACATTTTTCTTAGAAATTTTAAGTTTAAATTGGGACAAAATTAGATAGGTATTTAAACGATGAATTACAGTTAAGTTAGTTTATTGTAATTCAAAAATTGTTTTCATGAAAATTTGAAACTACGTTTATTGTTATATTTTATTTACATGCGACATGCGACAATGAATCTTTCAAAACATTTAGAGTAATAAATTGTATGCCGTTGCTAATTTGTTATTTATAGTTTATACCGTGAACTTATAATTCACACCGTTCTATAGTAAGTCTGCATTAACTAAACCAGTAAACTGTTAATCTTATATCATATACATCGATTCCAGTCTGTAGTTATAACTTTTAAGTTAATAACTATAAACTGGACGCAGATTTAGTAATTTTGTAGAGCGTTAAGGTTTTTTGTCCTATACAAGTTATATCAGTAATATTGTAATGGTGGGAGGTTGGGAGGGGCAATAACCTGCCGTTGTGCGCATTACACGATCCGAAAAGCATAAACTTACGGTCACGACAATATTATCGATAACACCATATTGTATTTATATATTTGTATGTGCATGGGTAATGGGTATACACATTACACACGCGTACCAGCTACGGTACCGGTCTGATATTATAAACATGTTGTTTGTATAGGGAAGGTCTTTTGTTCGTAAGAGCTAGTTTGGTATACCCGTCATGTCGTAATACACTCTGGCGAGCCCAAAAGAAATATTGAGTTATTATCGCGCAAAAACCCCGTCGCCAAATATTAATAATAACAATCTATCACGTTGACAGCCCCAGGGCAATTAGCTATATAAATTCGGTGGCTGTAAAGTTTTCGCTATATACAACAAACTAGGTCGAAAGTCGTACCACATACAGACATTTTTTATCCGTTCACATTACGATGGTTCTATTAGATATGATTATTACAATTATCTGACTCGGTCTAATTTGCATAATGCGCGTCGGTTTTTAGTCATGTGTACAACGTCATCCTTACGATATTCGAAGGTGGACGTTAACTAGTGCGTAGGTAGTGTGCTATGTAGATGGCAATTTATTGTATTAGTAATTTTACAATCATCCGGTATAATGAACTTAAAAATGTAGTTTAATTTAAAAAATAATACACAACGTTAAAGGCATGATTATATATTTATAACCGAGCATGGTGAAAATTATAAATTAATTAAAGTTTTTCTTTTTTAATCAAGCTATTTACAATACCCAAAGTACAATCTTTTAAAATTCAATCAAGACATTTATACTTCACAATTAATAATTTATTGGACACAAACATCTTGAAATTGTCAAACCAATAACCACTACAGTGTGAATTAAGTTGAATAGATATTGAACATGATGATTAAATGATCAATATTATTGTTAAAACCAATTAAAAAGCGCACAATTACAACGTATCACTTTGAAGGCCTGATTATTAAAAATAATTAGTAAGTCTACTTAATATTTTTTCCCATATTAACTTTAAACTTTTTGAACTAAATAATATTATGTTATTTGTTATCAATTTAACTAAGGACTTTACGTATAGCTTAACGAAACTAGGCAACTCCAATTAATTGTTTTTATTGACTGGCCTAGATAGGATTTAATATATTTCACTGTATATATACTTACATTTTTGATTTTGTTCGAAGTGCGTGTACAGTGTACCTACACTACCGTGAATTATAGAATTAAAAAAAAAAATTTAAAAGAACGCCTAACGGACTCGATATAAAACCATTTAAAAACTCGGCTCGTTTAAATTAACGATGATGGATGGATGGGAAATGGTATAAATTTCTCGACGACTAAAATATTCAGTACGGACACTTAATATAATTAATACGGCTACGACCTTTTTATTATATATTACTTGTCAGTATAATTTTCAAAATGTAAATCCCTTGCTGGTTTTTAATTTCCGAAAAGATGACCGAATTTTTTGATAGTTTTTTTTTTCTACCCACATATTATACATGAATATACGCACGTCAAACGGTTATTATTACTATTATCACGTTTATTATCGTTTTCGATAAATTAACGTTTAAAATATTTAACGTATCACTCAAAACCGTACCTATATAATAAACTTGTACATTTTGGTTATTATTTTTTTTCCGCCAAAATCGTTCCTTAAAATATTTATCTGGCCGTCGACGATAAATATTCAATGAGAGTACGTTTTAAAAAATAACGAAGTATCCATTTTTCTTGTTACATTAAAATATACATTCACTTTGCGTAGTAGGTTGGGTCTGTTGAGAAGTTTTTCACGGTAGCAAAAAAAAAAATAAAATAAATTTATTAGTCAGTCGAAAATCGAAATAGACTTGATAACAAATTTACTCACATTATTGACACAGAACTATTTTTATTTTTGCCCTTTCACGTGAGCTTACACCGTACACGGGCTTTACGAGTATGTATGAATGGCTTCGTAGGAATTTCTGACACGCCCGTCGCCCATTGATTTATTTATCTTACGAAACCCATGACCGGGCATGACTAGAGTTGTGCACATACAAAATGTCAAGTGCGAAAACGCTAAAAACAAACTACAAGAAAAGAAACAGAAGGCCCCAACGAACGGTCATATAGATATTGTGAATTTACATCCAGGAAAACAAAACTTAAGATATTATCCTACTCGATCAAAGGTCTCGATATCAAAAATATTGTATTGATGTGTTATATCTTATTAATATAATGTCAAGAAATTGCATTAGGAGTTAGCCCACTATAGTGTTAATAATTCTGCTTCGCCTTGGACTTGCTGCACGCATGCTTCAGGATTTAATATCCACATTTTTTATACCATGATATTTTATTATAGTTTATCCCATCGATTAAAGAAAAGAATTTAATAAAAAAATAATGTATAATGCACCTGTTTTTATTATATTTGTTAAATGTACGAAATTGTTGTTTTACAAGTGAATAAAGATTTATTTTTTTAATTGAGTTATTGAATTTGAATAACACAACTATAGGGCTGAGATAACGGTAGTTCTCTCAAAACAAATTATTACTGTTAAATCAGTACGTTGAAGTTTTTTTTTAAAAAAAAACATAAAATTATTATATATAAACATTATTTTCAAAGTTGACCGGGATATTTTAGAGTTCTGTTGTGACTTAATTATTATATTTATAAAACGTCACACATTACATAATAAATAATACGTAATGTGAATTTTATTAAATTACAATAAGTCTAAATAAATAGAAAAATATACAATATCTAAACTTGGCAACGTCGTTGTCTAAAAAAAAATGTATTAGATACATTCTTCGCAATCGTGATACAAAAATAGTAAAAATAAATATCAACATAAATATTACAGTAGGTACTACCTATACCTATAGAGTGTAGTAAAACGTATAGGTAATTCAAATTTCAAATAACAGAATTGCTTCATATTATTCTTTAAAAATAACAATTTCAGTAATAATTCAGTATTATATTGTATTGTATACTGTAATACATTTATAATATAACACGATATGATAAAAATGTTTGCAATCGTCAATCATTACTGACGGATTGAATTTGATTTTGATTAAACTAACACTGAACATTATCGTATAAGCATGATTAACTGGTGACTTATAATGTAATAAAAAACATGTTTATTTATTTAGAAAAGTGGCAAAACGGATGGTTTTGAAATGTTGAAAGAAATATTATACCAGCACACAAAAGTAATATGCATACACGTAGTTTATTAGGTGGTATATTATTGTTTAGATTTTAGTTTCCATAACGCATATACAAAATAAATGCTGCCAAATCGTTTGGTTATATTATTATGTATCAATACCAACAGGATGAATATTTTGCATCGATGTAAAACAGTCCGATGTTCAAGTCAAGTAGAAATTTGGAAATCATTATAATATAATCGTGTGTAGGCATATAATTGTAACGGTTATAACTAGGGCCAACACTTGTATGCATTTGCATATTTTTATTGGTTGGTCAAAAAAATAGCTAGTTAATACCAAAATTTGTTTTATAACCTAACGATGCTGTATACAAAATTTTATTTCGCATATTTTTGCATATTATGGTATTTTTGCATTTTTAGGGCATATTTTAGCATTTAGTATATTTTTGGAGCATATTTTTGGATTTAAGATCTTAAAAACTCGGGAATTACAAAATATTAATTTGTTTCACTCATATACCTTATTATTGATACTTCAGCTCATTTATGAAAAGTGGTTATCTAATCTTACAACAATTATATGTCCGTATATCGGTAACAGTATCGCATAGAGATAATTTATCTCAGATAAATATCATATTATATTATATCGCACCTATTACAGTCGTCAGTCGGTCTTTATACTCGTGTGGTGCGTTATTAAATCGACCGTTTTAAAATGCCGAAAGTGAGAACTTCCAACACTAGTCGTATCAATAGTTACATCTCTGAATTTGGAGAAAATATATTTTCTTCGGATGGGAATATATTGTTTTGTAAAATATGTGAGGCAAAG
The DNA here is from genome assembly GCA_949089665.1 of Macrosiphum euphorbiae. Classification (NCBI taxonomy): domain Eukaryota; kingdom Metazoa; phylum Arthropoda; class Insecta; order Hemiptera; family Aphididae; genus Macrosiphum; species Macrosiphum euphorbiae. Next base: position 39,102,197 of record CARXXK010000004.1, read on the forward strand.
GTTACATGTGAAAAACGATTTACAGTTTTACAACATCTTAAAACGTCTAAGCACTTACGTGGTATTCAACGACTCGGCGACCAACAACAAAAGACTCAACAACTTTTACCTACTACATCAAAAATTAATTCTTTCAATAAAGATTTGTGCAAAACGTTGTTAGCAGCCAATATACCATTAAATAAATTACAAAATACCTATTTTCGTTCGTTTCTGGAAAAGTATACGCATAAAGATATTCCATCAGTATCTTTATTAAGAAGTACCTATGTCAATGAGTGCTATAATGAGACAATGGACGCCATACGAAAAGAAGTGCTTGATAAGAAAATCTGGATTTCGATCGACGAAACTACTGACGTACAATCTCGTTATATTGCAAACGTAATTATTGGTATTTTAAATGCCGATGAACCAGGTAAAATATTTTTAATTTTTTCCGGTATTCTCGAAAAAACCAACCACTCTACAATATGTCAAATTGTTGATAAAGCTCTTTTTACATTATGGCCTAATGGAATCCGACATCCTGATGTACTTTTGTTTTTGAGCGATGCCGCTCCATATATGGTCAAGGCAGCTAATTGTTTACAAGCTTTTTATCCAAAAATGGTCCACGTTACTTGTGTGGCCCATGGGCTACACCGGGTGGCAGAAAAAATTCGTGGTCAATTTCCAAAAATTGACGAACTTGTCTCAAACACAAAAAAATATTTTAAAAGCGCCAAGTCGTATTGATTTGTTTAAAACTGAGGCTCCAGGTATACCATTGCCTCCAACGCCTATATTAACAAGATGGGGTACATGGATTTCTGCTTCAATGTATTATTGCGAACATATAGAAGCTATTCGAAATGTAATACAGAAATTGAACCCTGAAGACGCCGTTTCAATAGACAAAGTTCAAAAATTAATTTCTCAAGATCAAGTTGAAGCAAATTTAACTTTTATTTATTCAAACTATGGATTTTTACCAACTACCATAACATCTTTAGAAAGCCAGAATGTTTTACTAGCTGACTCAATTAAATTAATAGAAACTGCTCGAAGTAAAATATGTGAAGTTAGTGGTACAAATGGCACTGATATTAATAAAAAATGTGAAGATGTTTTTAAAAAAAATAATGGTTTTCATATTCTTACGAAAATTTCTAAAGTATTATCCGGTGAAGTATCCACATTAGAAGGTATTCCAGAAAATTTGACCAGCAACGATTTGTTACATTATAAATACGCACCTATTACATCCGTTGATGTAGAACGTTCCTTTTCACGCTACAAAAATTTGTTAACGGACAATCGACGCTCAATGCTGTTTGAAAACTTATACAAATCATTAATTGTTCAATGTAATAACATCGGGTAAAAATTAAAATGTTTATCATCTGATTAATGTTTTTGTTTTTTAATTTTAATTTTTTAATTTTAAATATTTTTTAATATCACACATTTTTGTAAATCATTATTCATTGGCAATAAATAATAATATTGTATTATTATAGTATAAATTGTATAATACATAAAAAAAATAAATCATTTAATCATTTTTTTACAATAACATTTTTTTTAGAGCATATTTTTAAGGGCATATTTGGTAATTTTTAGGGCATAACTGCATACATATTTTATAGATATTTAGGGCATATAATTGTTGGCTTTAGTTATAACTGATGGGTAATAGTAGAGCATTGTTCGGCTTCATGACAGAAAAAAACCATAAACACGCTACTCGATATTTTTTCCTCTACAAGGAAAATCTATGAATCATAAATAATATGTTTCGTTAAGAAGTACCATGACGGACATAACGTCTATTTTGCAAAATCGTTAGAAAAATAAAACATCTGTATCCCAGCCCAAAAACATATTTTTGTTGAAAAATATATAATCATTGACCTTCGAGGCCTGTGGAAAAGCAGAAAATGCACTTATTAGTGGTTTTCACTAAAAAAAAAAAAACAGATTTGCAGATGATTTAAAATTTAATTGGAAAAAAGAAAAACTTGAACGGATAGGGTTCGTAGTATTATTATTATCACGATAATGCGCGTAACCATTGTTGGCGAACATGATTGCTGGCCCTATAGTATGATACCATACATTCGATGGTTGTCAGGAGACTGATAGAATTCTTTCACCGGCGACAGCATTATAATAATATACTAGAATGGTATATAACTAATATAGTGATAAAAAATTCTGTTCTTGTAAATTACATTAACGTAGATACGCGTGCAAAAGCGGTGATCGATAAGTGGCAATTTACACGTTTTGACGAGCTATATAATAATACGACGGCTTAATATCGTTCATCGATCATTTTAATAATGCAATGTGGTCTCCCATGTTATATAAAGCACGCGTGGTACACTATTGTTGTATTGCATTGTGATGAGCACTGGAAATTCCCGTCGAAGATGTCACCGGAAATCGGAGATGAAAAAACCCGCACGTAACGCGAGCCCGTCTCATCATCACCGTATTATATTATTGAATTGTGATATACAGAGGTCACGACTCACGGTGACCTTTAAAGCTATTATAGTTAGATTCCCGTCCATGCACAAATATTTAATCTACCACCTGCTGCAGCCGCGGGGTTGGGAAGTGTACGAATTAAAACATAATCCTTTTGGCTGTACCTAAACATTCAAATATTGAATATTCTCATATATTGACATTTGATATATTATGGTATACATTGAAATAACGCTAGACAAAATGTTAACACGGTCTCAATGTCCATCACAATAAATTTAAATGCAATAATAATCCAACTTTTGCCTTCGGCTACCCAGATTCATTTGCGGAAATCTCCTCAACTATCCAACCATACTATCAATACATAAAATATAATCGCCGGACTAGTTTAAAAGTCCTACGGAATTAAAGTGGTTAACTTTCAAATTCGTCAAATTATCACCGGTTACCCTAGTTGCACACAAACTACGTCTCTAAATCAAAAGCTTCTCTAAATTACGTCAAAGACCACGTACAGTTCATAACAAACAACCTAACGACAAATCTCAAAACCACATAAACCATTTAATACAAAATATGTTCACTCTATCATCAATATCTGATAAACCGTACATAATAGCTTATATTCTTTAATTTTACCCTGTAGTCCGTGGAAGGCAGGAATAACTATATAATCGGGTTGTCACAAATTTTAGAAAACAGAAAAAACCGTATATTTTTTTATTGTATTATAATAATATTATGTTATTATGAAAACTAATAGTAATATTAACGTCTAAAGAGGCATGACCATATAGGTTCTATCATAATTTGTTCTTTGTGTCCTTTGTGTATTAGACAAAATTATTACTCATCGTAAAAATAGCATGAATTGTTTATTTATCTAATTTTTTATTTTTTATAATAATAGGTAATAAATAGTGTGTATAATATAATGTAGTTTCAAAAACTGCAGTGGTTTTGGGTTGTGACACCACTACAGTTGACGACCGTCGTAGAATGTGTGTCGGGATAATGATCGCTCGAAACTCGCATCGTACAATTTATAGTGTTATAAATTATCCAATAACTAAACATATTTTTCGCACGACACGCGTACAGACGATAATATCGTATTATTGTAATTAAGGTAAAAAGGTGTTCGTTTCGGGGAAAAAAATAATAGTCGTAACAGAATTCCTAAAAGTGCTTCTTTTTAATATAATAAATACCTCCGAACCACCCACACCGGACGCCTTGTCATCTATAATTATCTCGTCAGATCGCCGTGTGTGAAAATCGTTCGATGAATCATAATCAAAATATAATGACAATATAATAAAAATATGACATGTTAGGTATTATAGTGGTCGGAGCACGCTGTTGCCACCACGTTTCTCCCACACGATGATTTTTGGGCGTGCGCTAGGATTTTATTTCGCGTTCATGCACATAATATAATATGATATATATACATGATGAGTGCCCGTGATTAATCATGTTTTGGAATTTGTTGATGGCAGTGTTGAATTTCTTCCCGGTGCCGGTGACCGAAGAGTGCCTGTCCGACGATTCGCGGAGAACGGGTAAAGTATAATATTATATTTTACTATACCTACCGCAATGTCGTTATCATCGCATTGTTCATATATTATTTCGAACCATACGAGTGTTGAATTAAAAATATTATTGTGTCACACCCTAGGACTGTGCTTGAACACGTATGAGTGCAGAATACAAAAAGGAGAGTCTCACGGTGCTTGCGCTCTGGGTTTTGGAGTGTGTTGCGTCTGTAAGTATACAACTTTAATATACACACAACTTTTATATTAAATCATGTCCCTAATTGTTTTATGCAAATTGTAACCATAACAGATTTTTGTCATAGTTGCACCATATTCTTAAGCATATGCGTAACGACATATTTTTATTTTGGTGGGTGAGGTGTCTTGAGGAGTTCAAGCTGTATTTTTACTTGTAAAGTTACACTTATATCTCAATAATTGGTGTAAAAATTCAGTTTTTCATTGGACAATTTATATGTGGTGCCTCTCTCCTGCTCCACAGTACCGCATTTAGAATTTTTCAATGAAAGTGTCATCATGAATTGCGGATTTGTTATACATGTATATTGTATACCCATATGGCTATATTCACTGTGAAATTAAATTAAAATAATATTATGTAGGTACATTACATACAATATGCTATTGAGTAGGATTTATATACATAATAGATTTAAATAATACATATTTTAAAATTCTTTATTCGGTGTCCGTGGGTTTACAAATTATGATATTGGTACCTATTTTTGTAATACAAAATACTGTTTTTATATTTTATACTTGATAAAATAATATCTCAAAATATAAGTAATACTCGTACCAATGTTTATATATTTAATAGTTTAAGAAATATTTATATAATATGCTAGCTGATCCCGTACATTTATTGTTGTCCGTAAAAAATGTCAACTCTTAAAAATAATGATTGTTCAAATCCTTTTAGGTGTAACTCTCTGCAGTAAGTGCAACTCAGCCACCCTGTTAGGCAATCCAACTATGTCGGATAGCGGACTAAGTGCCACTCATCCACACCTTGGTAGGCAATGTTCAAAAATTCGATTTTATGCACGCTTGTATCTGATCTGCCCTAATAACCAATATCTACCCAATAATATACTTACTTTTACTAATCATTTCTCCTATAACTAATAGCAACCATTTATAAACAAAAATGTCCACCGTAAATTTCAAAATCCCCGATTGAGCACGGGTTGGATCTAGGAAGGTGAAAAATTCTTTACGACCTATTCTCATACCTACCAAATATACAAAAAGATGTCATTAAAATCTGTCTAGCCGTTTCGGAGGAGTTCGAACACTATAACACCGTGACACGAGCTTTTTACATATTAGGAGATATCTATATAAAGTTGTTCAAATAATCCGACAGATGTTTGGGAAGTGACCAGCCATATCCAACGGGTATTACAGACCTCCCCACCAAATAAAAAAACACATCCTACATAATATACGGCACTGGTGTACCCTGCAGCCGAACTGTCATTGGTTATCATGATATAATAATATATTATGTTGATTGTTCTAATAATATGATATTATATTTATATATATATAACTATTATACTGTGTATGTGGTTTGCCACAGTCACGTCGTCCTGTAACGCAGAAGTAGCCAACAACGTCACGTACTTCGTTAACCCAAATTTCCCAGGGCTGTTGGACGACGTGGGTGAATGCTCGCTGCGTGTCAAGAAGATATCCAAAGACATAAGCCAGATACGATTGGACTTTGTGAACTTCAATCTAGTGAGTTGCTTAACAACCATATTTCTTGGACCCGACCCGTTTCGTTCGAAACGATAATCCCTATAGACAAATTATAATATATTCTAATATAATAATCAACGAATTTCGACTCTCATCCCTTATGAATATTATTCGATGCAGGCTCAGCCCAACAGGAAAACGGGAGTGTGCGAGACGGACACGTTCGTCGTCACCGGTGGAGCGTCCAACGACCTGAGAATTTGCGGTCTCAACAGCGGCCAACACGGTAAGTGGTTTGGTCCACGGCGGACGACCCGCAATCGTGTCAAATCCGGGTTCACTATACCTGCACGCCTTCGCGATGACAATGTTAAAGCTTGGTCACGAGCTCTCGGAGTATAATACAACAACATATTCGTGCGATTGTGGTTTATCGCGTTTTAGTATTATTATACCTACCTACCACGTGTTACCACACTAAGCGATGCGGTTTAAACCCTGCAAAACGTTGCGATGTATATAGGTACCATTTGCGTGTGTGCACGACCGCATTGTAAAGGGTGGTGATTGGAAACGCACACAATACGACAGTGGTGGCAACCAGCAGGACGCGTTGGCGCAAATAATATTATAACGAATGGAAGTGCGCAAGCGTTATACCGGAACAGTGACGATTGTTATAATCGCGTGTGAATGCACAGTTGGGGGCCGGTAAGCGATGCTTTGGAGGGGAAATGAGGGGCATGAACAGCTACATTTAACATAATATATATATATATATAATATTATTTATAATGCGGTTACGATCTCATTATAAATATAACAATATTCTGAGAAATGTATAGGACAACTTTTGTTGATTGCCACTATAAACAATATAGATATGCGTGATCTAAAAGGTCGTTCATTTTTTCGTTTCTTGCATACGATATCGATTTTGGATGACTCCTGCTTCCCCTTCAGGGTTTAACGGTAGATTTGCTGTTTACCAACGCGTTGTGTCTGGGTTCATGTAGCTTGATACATAACATTTTTTATTTTACCGACGTCTAAAACGGACTACCACAATAATTTTATTATTGTCGTTTCACAGTGTACTACGATATGGACGACGCGAAAGACTATGTCACGATCAACATTCGGCTGACCAAAGGCAACTATAACCGGATGTGGGAGATTAAAGTGAGTATACAATTTAGGTACTATACTTACCTTCACTCCAACAGGTTGTCGTCGTAATAATCAATCATCATTCGAATATCGTTAATTGTCACCATGTCGTGAGTATATACCGAATTAATTGCGTTATTTTTATAATATATAGATCACACAGATCGAGTTCTCTCAGCGTGCGCCAGCCGGATGTCTTCAGTATTTCCACGAAGTCACGGGCACAGTGCAAACTATGAACTTTGCGGTCAACGGCCGACATCTGGCTGACCAAGACTACGTGATTTGCATACGACAAGAACAAGGTAGGTACCTATATAATTAGTGACGTCGTATTTTCAGTGGCGCCATTCGAGTTGCAGACCTCAGAATATGTATTTATAAATTATGACAAAATCTAAGTAGTTCATAAGTGTAACATAGAACCTAGTTCATGAACTCGCTCAATTTCTTTAAATTAAGTAATGTAGGGTTATTTTATGTATACCTTTATATACCTTTCCGTTGCCTCAACGGTTTGTAGTATGTACATAAAATGAACAATATAGGTATTATAAATCGTATAATAATAAATACCTACTTACAACATTTTAACTTATTTAATTATTATAATTTTATTAAAATTAAAATAAAAAAATAATTTCGTAGTTTTTACTCTTGACTAATTCTTTGCGTTTCAAAAGTCAATGTTAATAAAAATGTTTAGAATACCTTTTTGATATTAATATTTTCAACTCTCTATTTGTATTGGATTGTTATATGAACTTGTTCATTCTGAGGTCCCGTTCTAGTGTTTTCACGTAGGTAGGAGTGTCAAAGTGTTAACTCGCCTACAATATTGTGCCAAATCAGTGGTCTCGGCCAAATCAGCGCCATCAGTTGGTAAATCTATAATAGGTCGGCATAATGTGAATTATAGGCAAGCCGGTGTACAAAGATAACGGGGGAGTAAAAGAAAGGACATCTTGACACCCCTAACCTCACTAAAAAGAGGAGTTCTGCAGCTTAATTAATAATTATTTTATTGATGAACCATTTAAATAGTTTTGGCGTTACAGGTATGTGTTCGATCGCTTATGAGCCGTGCGACGAAAACTCGTTTAAGATCGGACCACCGATATTTTCCGGTGAGTTGAGAGGGGGTCAATAATATTATACTTTAAATAATCATATTATGAGATTTGAAAATTCTTATTATTGTTATCATCGGCGTAGACACAGGAATCGAGGGTTCAGGAGATGAAGGTGGTGACGTTCCAGGTGGGAGCCAGGTGGTGTCCATGGACGTATTCCGTGAGTGCAGCGACCGTGTCATGATGCCCTGCGATTCCGAAGAATTCATAACGGTTGGTATCTTTATCACTTACGCTACACTTACAACATTTAAGTCGGTTAGTCGTTTTTAAACGTATGCTGTTTGTACGCATTGTTTATTTTACACTCCACAGCCTCAAGGTGGCCCTGGAATATGTGATCTTCTTCATTGCGGGAACAATTTCTGCACAGACAAGGAAACGCCGTGCCGGATCGAGAGTGAGTACCTATATATAATATTACTCAACTATATAGAGAATTATAGAGTTTATACAGAATCTATTACAATAGAGAACGATGTGTGTAGTATATTATATTATAAGAAATGATATTTTTTATTGTAAGGAAAGGAGCTTACAAAATTTCCCTCCGTCAAGTCTCGTGTGAAATATTTTTAAATTATTTGAAGTGATAGTAATCTAAGTAATTTTTAAATAACAAACAGTATTTTATGTTTCATAATCTCAAAACATGAACATAGGTAATTATAATTTTGGTTGGTATACAAATTCGATTCATTATGACATTTAAAGTACATTTCATTTGCTAAATTTGGACTTATGGTGTTAAAAAAGTCATCTTGTATACAATATCGTACATACTTACTCGTTGTAACTGCTAAGTTAAAGCAACCGACCAGTTAGTTAACTTGATTTCTCCACAGGCAGCACCACGCCATTCGTGATGCGAGTGCAGTTTGGACCAGGCAACAGGGAAGAAAATCCCGAAGACAACTTGGGAATGTGCATCAGATACGAACAACTGCAGTGTTCATCGTAATTTTTTTTTCATTTTGTTTCGCACAACGACACAAGGTGTCGCCGACCGTGTGACAAGACCGAGAAAATGAACACATTTGGCGACATCGTGTGCGCCTCACCGAAGCCAACTCCACCAAAGATTATACAATACACACTTAATAATATTGATACTTACTATTGTATACTTACTTTTTATACCTATAAATATATATTATACTCTTTTATAGATACTATATAATATTATTAACCACCGTACCTGACACGTTCCTGACGACCTGACTACGGGTTAGGTTATATATTTTGTATGTGCGTGATTGTGTGTGTATGTGTGTGCGTGTGTGTGTGTGGTGTTCCTGTTTGGATTTTGTTGAGTGATAATCAAAAAAAATAAAATAAAAATACACAGCCACAGTTTGAACGACAATGATGTAATAAAACTTTATAAAGAAATAACATAAAAACAACCTTAAAAATCACAACCAGGGAACGTAAAATGAATATCAAAACATAATAACATAATCATAACTTATACAATTAACATAAAGAACAAAAAATATGAGAAAAAAAGTATTCGTGGACAGAAACAGAATTTAACTATAAAACATAATAATTTGATTATAAATAGATAATAGAATTATCGTATAATAACATGTTCATATTTTGATGATAATAATAAATTTAGTTCTAAACGAGTATAAAATGTTTTTAAATACAATGTTTAAGTGTAACGTTTAATACATATAATATAATTTTTTCATAAACATTTTAAGAACGACATTATATATATAATATATAAATGAGAATATTAATTTGTATTGTTTATCGAAGCAAATTATTATTTTTGTCTAATTATTTTTGGTGCATTCAAAAAATGATCGTAGATAATACTGCTATGCATAAATAATCTACTAGAGTAATTATTATTTACATAAAAAAAATGTAATAAATTATATATAATATATATATAAATAATCGTCAATGTTTTTTTGTTTTTTATTTTTTTTTTTTGTCGAATAATATTAATAATAATAATAATAATAATAATAATAATAATGTGTTGTAACGTAGTTGTTGAATAGAAACAAAATAATTCTGTGCAACACATTTTTTATATAATATAATATTTATAGTCTATTATTTATTTTATATTTTATTATTATTTTTTAAAAGTGAGCAAATTTTTCTCTGTAAAACCGTACAAATCCCACAATAAGGATATTTTAAATAATAAAAAAAAAATCTATTATTATTGGTTTGTTCAGCTGTTTCGTATTCAACGACACGCATAATATATTATACATTATACACATAATATTATATTATAGCACATACGTATATTATAATATTGTTTTGGGACTTTGGGTACAGGTCACACCACCGTCGATGATGGCCAACATAATATATAAGTCCATTTCAACTATAATCAAAGACACATTCGTCACGAATATTTAGCTATCTAATATCACAATATATAAATACATGTACGAGGAGAATTTTTTGTGACGCAAGACACTGTTTGTAAAAAATAGCTTTTAATTTAAAGTAGATTATAATATAATATTATTATCTATTTATTAACTTATTTTTTTTATCATATCAATATGTTCTTGTTATTTTTATTTCATATTTTGGAGAAGGATATAATACTCCTGACAAAGAATACATATTTTTTAATATTTATACTTACAAAATTATAGGTACCTATACTTGTACCAATAGTTGGTTGTTTATAATGTTTAGATACTAACTTATAGACGAGTGCAAAAGTAGCGAGGGATAACCACTAATTTTTAAAAAAAGTACAAAATCTAAACGAATCTATGTATAATAAATAATAATATTATGTAGGTATGTATATTATAATATTATAGGTAAGATAAAAAATTTAATCTTTTAAGTCGTAGATATAAATACTTACTTATAACCGTTTATATAGTTAAAAAAAACAATGTGACGTTTTATGAGTGTCTCACGTTGAAAAAAAAATTACCCCGTACGTATCATAATATTATAAAGGTACAGCCGAATGACCATGGTTTTTGGGAGTGACGAGATTTGCTAATCTCGATAGTATAAATTAATTTTAACAATAATATGAGGAAACCGTTAACAAAAACGAAATGTCGTGTAAAAAAAAAATCAAATCAAAAATCAAATATTTACACCACGTGTTACTCGATGCGCATACAATTATAGCAACGAGAGGGCTGTATTATAATATTATTATCTTAACGATGACGATGAGAGAGGGCCCAAATATAATATTATACTAAATATATAGTGGCTGCTGCCCATTATATAGATACCTTCGAACGTCGTGGATCTTTGGTCGGAAATTAATGCATACACATTACTTGGTCGTGTTTTGGTCGTTTTTTTTTTTGTGTGTGCGTGCAGTTTAATAGTATTAATAGATAAATTTGTACATCATGACAGGACTGGAGTTTATCTAAGGTTAATAATAATAATAATAATAATAATAACAATAATAATATTATAATACTATATTATAAATAATTAATATATACCTACTGATGCCGTCGTATAGTAATATAATAATGACACTCGGAATACAAAATTATAATATCATATAATACGGGTAATACATAATATCATGATTATATCGTAACGGGAGTGTATTTTTTGTTGTCTTGTCTAATAAAAATTAAAAACGAAAAATAATAAACGATTTTGATCCTCGATTTCCACTCGTATTTTAGAATAAACGTTCCGCTGCCACGGCCGTCGCAGCAATCCTCCGTCGTGGTCATTCACGTCTTCGTGGCCGACTGTTTCCTCGGACCGCCGACGCCGACAACACCCGTCGACATCACAGGTTCGGCTTTTACTCCCACGCCGTTCGGGTTCAACGTCATTGAAACGCCAACTGAATTCGGAAGGAAATAAAACAAACAAAAGCACTGATCAATAACACTGTGTTACGCTCTGTATACATAAATGCGACGTTTATAATAATATGTAGGTACATCGCACATATTGCATAAATGTATACTCGTCGATAGATTGAATTGGAGCTTTAAGAGGTTGAAGCTATGTGATACAAAACTAATAAAAGCGCTCAAAATAAAGCAAAAATGCACTACAAAACACAATAGAAGCTCTAAAAATTCTAAAAAATGCAATACGATTTTATTTTCAAAAATCTACGAAAAAGTATCATCATACTTATTCATGATTATTTGACGTTATATTCTTTTGATTGAATATAATATTATATTTTAATAGTTACAAGTTATGAATTATAACAATCCTACACATAATTGTATGGTTTCAGATTCAATGAAATTAAAAAAAAAAAAAAATAAAGTATTTTAATGCATAGTTAGTAAAAACTAAAATATAAATGAAAACAATATTTTAACATGACATGAACAATATTCTTTATGTTCAGTCATTTATGGTTTTATATAATAGGTTTGTATATTTAACATGCCTATAAAGTACCTAAAGTAGTTTATTAAAGTCGATTCCACGTAATTTTGTCATACAAACATTAATTTAAAACGTACTTAAATTAGTTTAACTGCAATATTTTCTAAATATAACAAATACAGAAATGCATAACATTCAAATGAATGTGACCATAATAGAGGGTTACTGACGTGCACAACTACTTGATGTGAATTCATAACCATATCCGTTTTTCAATCAACCGTTGTATTTATGAACATTTTAATTTTGCCTTTTCATTTATGCATGTATTAAAATGTATTGCAACTCAAATAATTGTACAAAAATATTTTTATCGTTGTGACTTTTTTTTTTTCATTTTTAGGTATTTTGAATTTTGCATTCTAAAGCGAAATATTTGTCTGGAAATATTCTGAAGTATGATATTAAAAATAAAGGGTTGCTATTTATAAGAAAAATAATAATAACAAGAAACTTATAACATCACTATGATAAAAAATAACAAAATATATTAAATATATATACAGGGTGTCCCGAGAGGATTTATCCATTGAAATATCTCCCGAGATAATAAATACATCGTAAATCTGTTTTTTTAATAGACTCACAGAGACAAGGACTACACATATACCATTTTTTAGTTTAATTACATTTTTTGGTAAAAAGTTATAAAAGTTATTTTTTTATAAATGTTTATATAATATACTATAAAGTTATTGCATTTTATAACGATTTACAGTAGAAGAGTGTCTGAATGCATATCACTATTATCAGGTGACTATAGTGTTACTATGTATATCAATGTCCGTTGGTATTACGTTGAATAAAAAATATAATATAACAATATTATTGACTATCATTTAAGTAAACGAGTGTACACCTGGCCTGCGTTTATTTCGTCCGACCGCGAAATCTACATAATATTAAACCAACATAATAATATTTACCCGGTGTTATACTACCTACCTATATTATATTGTAATACAATATACCCTGCAGTAACCACCCTCCAGTAACCACCCTGCCACCGATATTATGCGTATATATTATATACTCGCTTAGGTACATACACCTCTCCTCTAGTATACAGGTTATACAGCGCGCGCTGACAAGACGTTCGAAATTATTTTATAATGGAATTTATTAATAATATAACGGCACGCGATTGTGAATAGTACGAATTTAATTTTACATTGTTCGAAAATTACGATTTCGTTTAAGCTCGCGTTTTAGATTCTAAACGGACCAGCGGGGGCAAACTGAGGACTAAGATAGACATTTTGAACACTATATGTAGGTGTATTATTTTTGTTATTATTAAAATGTGGTTATATCGTTCTTTTCTTGTTAAGTACGTGGAAGACCCGTCCATACCAGGGCAAAGCGGTTATACCTAAAGGTTTCGATTGATACAAGAAGCCAATCGTTTATAAGCCAAAATTGGTTTTCGAGTAGGTACCACCTGTTAGGTATAAACCAACAGAGTCCATTCTGTCAAAAATTATAGTTTATTTTTAAATAGTAGTAAAAAAAAAAATTGTGTGGTACAACTAGTATTGTCGCTTTATGAGTACCATAATTAAAAAATAAAAATGGTTTTTACTGGTTTTGGACTTTGTTCGTCAACATCGGATTACTCTAATATTAATAATTAAACATAAAATAAAATATAAAAACATGAACACATAAATATTTAAATAATACTAACATACAATAAAATATAAAAAATACAAATTATTAACTGTAAAATATTGGGTACACAATTGCAAGTACTATTGAGTACAAGTTACCTAGTTATTAGTTTTTCATATTCTGTTTTACTCTTTGATGAATTTTATAAATAGTGCAATTGTTATAACCATTTATTATTGCTGAATTATGTGTTTCGTTATTAATGTTTGATAATAATTATTGCCGATTAATGGTAAGCGTTCAAATCTATACGACATTTAATTGAAGAACTCGTTTTTTTGTATGTATGATTTATTCGAACTATAGAGTATTTTAATAGGTATTAAATATTATAAATAAAAATAAATACAATTATTTCATCATATTATAGAAAAAAGGTTTCAAGCGTTGAAACAATAAGGCTACAGAAAAAGTTAAGAAACTACATTTTTATTATTAAAATGAGATAACTTTGTTTGTGCAACATCGTTTAATTTTTATTTGTAAGAGTGATATTGAATAAAAATTCAAAGTTCTTGTAATGGCGAAAATCTGCTTTATCAACTAGAACTATCTACAACTTTAATATTATAATAACCTGAGTGGTTTTTTTCACTCACGAAATGGTTTTTAACAATCAAATGTTGGTCGTGTAGCATCCTCTTAATGTACTAATGCAATTAAGTATGTTTTATAATCAAATCAGTACTTACAGATATATTGTTGATAAAAATTGTACCACAATAGAAAATTATAAATTTAAAACATCTCTCCTGTAAAGTCTGATGAAAGTAACTTATTAGATGTATTCGATATATTTATTGTAATTGGGACATTTTTAATTAAGCATTTTAGATGAGTAGATGACTATAGGGGTGCAGTAGGGTTAGGTCAAGACATTTTTATTTCTCTAGTATAGTATTGTATTGTTGGTTCATTTTTCGGTAACGATATAGATTAATGAAAAATAATGAGATATACAAAAAATGATTTAAATAAATTTATGAGCGAGTTCAGTGTACATAATATGAGCAAAATGTAAAACACGTGACTCTAAAAAAAATAGTATAAAAATGAAAATTTGTGTCTCAGAAGTCATACTAAAGTCATTAGTAGAGGAAGACAACTGAAATTCGTAAAATCAATTTGCTGTACATATTATAATATATAATAGGCATCTATACATAATTATTTGTCCGATAACGTATCATGTATAGCTCCATCGACTGCTAAAATTTAATCAAGATATTTCGTAATGGACTGAACCTTGATATAATTAATTAGTTTCTTTCACAGACCACAGTAATATGCATTCTATATTAATTCATAGGTATCTGCAATAATTTAATTACTCATGTCAAATGCATAAATTAATGTATTATGGTACTACCCATCACGCTCGGAATTATATTAATATTGGAATAATATACTTCTGATATAAATGCTGGCTTAGGTTTTTGATAGTTTATTATTATTTCTTTAAATTTGATACAGTTAATGATTTAATCGGTCTTTAAATTGTCAGTGTTACTTTTAAGAGCTATATTTTTATAATTATATATTTATATATTAAGTCTAGTAAGACGTATTCGTCAAGGTGTTTCAAAATTGTCTTTCTACTGATGTGCAATGATGTGATAAGAGAAACACTTTAACTATTAAAAACGTTAAAAAGATACATTTATTCTGTAATTACTGACGATTCTTGTGATATTATATTGGACACAGAATCAATTTTTGTACTAGATTTGAAACCGTCAAGTACTATAGCAATTTTTATGGTCAAATTGTTTATAATTTTTGGAAATGTTCAAGACGTTTGTAGTTCTTTTTTCAGCATCAGTGACTTTTTAATATACCTAATAATATAATATAGGTAGTAGGTACATTGGGTATTCAATTAATATATACACTAATTTTCATTATTGTATGTGTGGTATACGATTTTAAATCATGCTCCCCCTCTTAGACTCTTAGAAAATTTCTGTGGGCGCCTATGGATGTGTCTAAAGTTTCTAAATCGGGCTCGTTTTTGTTTTCTACGCATGCACTTTTAATAGTATGCATCATAACTTATAAGACCATATTATAGTTATTTTTTATTTATCTTTCTGGTACACCTAGGTATAAACCGACCCGTTATATAATATATTATATTATAATACATTCGTAAAATATGTTACTGCATTTTTAACAGACATCTTTTATAAAACTATAAAATAATTTATTTATAGAACGCACCAGTGGTATAAATCAATAATAGCCAAGCACTAATGTGAAATAGTATTTAATATTTATGTCACTGAATTATAAATTAAAAATAAAATAAAAAATAAACAAAACGAAGGCAAGAATTTCGTTATGGAATTCGTGTAGCTGCCTATGGACGTACTAGGTATAAAGAATTTAACATTATTGTTATTAAACTGTTCTGTATTTTTTACTGAATAATTATACTTCCGAGCAATCAAATAATTGGAAATTCATACACTTAATATTATTTTCTGTAGATTAAAAAAATAACGGAGTTATATTATCTACATAAACTTATTGTCAAAAACCAACATCCATTACAGTGACCTACTCAATGACGAAGTACACCTGATATTATCTACTATTATACCACATAGCGAATGATCCTCGTCTTATGTAGCATGACATTATACACCTGACGAATGATCGGTAAAATAGTATATATTATTACCGAAAACCATCGTGAGTTTTAAAATTATTGTAAATAATAATATATTATATGCAATACACGGTTTGAGCGGATTCCGGTGGACGTCGGAAAAGAGAAAAAGTAATAAATTGTCAAAGTTTGTGTTTGTGAAAAGATACGTGGACCGAGATAGTTTCCGGAATAATTGTTAATGAAAACGATTTCTTTAGTCGGAAACAGCAAAATATATTCTACTCACGAACTCTGCGTCTCTGGCTTCATATAAAATATGTGTATAAGCGCTTTGCAGATAGTCACTATTCGGTCTCTCCTATAAAGTTTATATCATACACGTAATGCAGTATAAAAATATAACAGATATATCATATATATATTATGGGGACATGGCGTCAATTAATTTTTGAAAGTATCGTGTTTTTTCTGAGGACTGCCAGTTAATATTTTTGTGTTTTACAATTACTCTAAAACTTAGTTTTGTTACATTCCAGGTCGATCGTAAATATAATTTTAACATCTGACGACCAAAGTTTAAAGTTTACACCCACGTTTACAAAAATTAGATACCTAACACCTGTATACATGTGTACCTATTCAACAATTACTCGTACCTCTCAAACTATTTATTTAATTGAAAACAAATATTTATGTGTTCGCCATTTATTTATAATCATTACACGCTTACTAGTTGAATATATATTTTGTGTATGGGGTATAGTTTTAGAAACAACTATTTGCCAAAATAGCCCGTCCACAGGCTCCTTTAAAAAAGTATAAAATACATAATATAATATACTCAATTTCATTATTATTTGTCCGTTTGTTTCCTGTAAAAGTTAACCTAAGTGGTGACGCGTGTGACATGTACGTATTGTACCTACATATACGATATATAATTAGTTCTTGAAAAGAGAAAAAAAATGTTTTGATCAATAAAATCTTGGTTCGTGTTGCACCCACTACCCACTAAAAATATATCACAATTCACACGCAGTAATATAATTGTTTATAGCTTAACACGCAAGTACCTACTATAAGTAAAATATTAATAGACGGTATGGACATAGTTGTTTGTTCACGAAACGTAAAATTTAACGAACTCGGCAATACATTTGGTAGCCCTATATCGTAATATACTTTAACAAGTTCGGTGTGACCGTCCGTTGTCTCTATTGTTTCCCTCGACGACGTGTCTGCAAATGTATGCTCAAGTCGTCGAGGGACATTGAAATCTAGTCGTGTGGAAACAATAGGGAACGAAAATAATTTTAATTCCCAAAAATATGGTTACGAATACGGGCGCTCACAGAGTGTATCGAAAGGATAGTAATAATATGACCATTTTATGTTGAATTTACCGAAAAATGTAATAATATATTAAATATTAAATATATGTATATTTAAAGAAAACTAATAGGTATATTATAATATACTATTTTATAGATATTTTAATGTCAATTTAAATCCATCAGGTTTTAACATTTTCGATGGTGTCACTTATTGGTACCTATTCAAAAAAAAAAAAAAACATTCTTAACAAAAAAACGAAAACATAGATTAGAGACGTTTAAAACGTAAATTGTTTGGATTTAAAAAAAAAAAGATTAGAAAAGGAGGCTTAGTGCTCACGATTATTTGTATGCTGCAGATATTAAATTTTGGTCCATTTAAACTTAAATAATTATAAACATATCAATCTTCGGGGTCTAGTTTCTATTCTACCCCAATCAAATAGCCTATAAACGTACCTGAAACATTGTGAATGTGTGAGTGGTAAGACGTTTAATATCAATTAATTATATTACATTTATTGAAACGTTATCCAATAGGTATTGTCTAACGTAACGATATCCGGTTGACGTTAATCGACGTTTAATGTGTTCACCGTTGTTAAATATCTGACCGTTGACTTAATGTTATTTGCATAATATCTAACAATTGTTAGTACCATTATCTATATCTAACGCATATAACACGGCATATTGTATACATCTCAGGGTCGTAGTCATGGAAGGAGGGGTAGCTAATTAGACTAAATTTCCCACTCCCATCATATCGTTTTCGTTAGTAAATTATGTGATTAATATACATTAAATTAAGATGATTAATGTACATTAGAATTTAATTAGCAAAGATATATAGCCACATGTATTGGTTTAACTTGTATGTTTATCTTACCGTAAAGGGTTTACACATATTGGCAAGTAGTGAAAAAGTGCGAAAAGTTTCCTACAAACGTCCTATGTAGTCCATATTGATTAAGAATCGAGTTCAGTTAGTACTACGAAGAAATATATTTTCGATTACCTTAGTATAGGTACCTATACAGTTTCCAGAAGCACAAGGGAAAACTAATATGGAACTATGATAAACATTGAACAAATATTCTAAGTGCGGTTTGAACTGTGTAATCTCTGCTCTAGAATTCGTTATTCGGACGTGATAATTTATCTTTTGAAAATGTATGATGTATCAACTACAATTCGCCATTAAAATATTATGTCCCAAAACTAGACGATCGGACTAAGGCAAACAATCGACATACAGAATCCGATTTTATTCAAGTAGGTAATAAGGATCTATTATGGTAACCTCCCGTCTCCCTGTCAAAATTCTTGGTTACACAACTGCGAATCGCATCATGCATCGTTATCGTTAGCCCCATATAAAATCGATGACTGAGAAACTAATATTTGATTAAAATTTTTTTTAAATTGTCGAATAGACTCGTCCATGGACGGTTGTATTATTCTGTCAAATATTCTAAGTCTTAACCACTATTTTCTCCCTGTTTACTGAATTAAACGATCATATATTGGCCCAAACACATACTATTTTAATTCAAAGATATAATATTCAATGTAATTTTTTTTTAAATAATTCCCTCAGTAAACGTATTTTGAACACATTTTAGGCGGTCACATTATATTAAAAAATATTATACTACTGTTACTACTTATATATCTTACATTTATATTTTGATTCTTTATAGTTAACATAAGTAATAAGTATTATGTTTAAGATCAAACCAACCCAGTTAGATAAAATAAAATTGACTTAACCTAGTTAAAATGTATAGAAATTAGTCTAAAAACTGCTCTTTTGTAAAATTGTATGACAAAAAAACTTTTGGTCTCTTAGTCAATAATATAATATTTGCAATCAACCGAGTAAGTGCTATTATTGGGACATTGTTTAACACTAAAAAAAATTTATCAACTTTTTATACAATTTTCAATGTTTTAAGATTTAATATAATCTCCGACGAGTGTTTATATAATATTATACTATACCAGCAGCCAGGACGTAACGAAGAAATTAATATAACTTACAAAGACGTATTTTTGTCAGTTTTCTGTACAGAACTTAGTTACTCGTAGTTTTGCTAACATTTAATTATCTTTAAGATCCTATTCCTTGTATAATGTTTGTTCAACGCAAACTTTCCTTATATTATATTATAAAACCGAGTGATGTACAAGCGGACTCCATGTCATATTGTTAGTGTAGCAGGACATTCATTTAAAAATATATTAATCATATTATATTCGACACTCTCGCAACATTGGACACTACCCGTAAGAAGACTTACTTCACGATGATTTCTTGAATCGCGTAATATAATGTACATTGTACACTGCACAGAGTCCTGGTAAAACTATGTGGAAGGATATGATTAGAATTTAAACGCAAATATTCAAATTGTAACAACTCTTTTAAAAAATGATCACGAAATAACAATTATGCTTGAATAATATGAGTTGTTTTCTGGAAAAAATTTTGTTTATCTTGCAGATATAATATGCGATGATACTTAATGAGTGAAATATTATGTATGTATAACTACATTTTTTTAAGTTAGATTTACTGACAGTGAATAAATGAAGTAAAACAGTGAATTGTCATATTATAATTTGTAGTAGGTAGTAGACAGTAGTATTTCAATAATACCATGTAGATTGTATTAAAGATATCAAGTTTCCAACTTTTATTCCTTTTTCAAACCGTAGCTTGTATTTTTAATCTAATATTCAAATTAAAAAATTAAGATTATTTTTTTGAACATTTTCTGTGAGAGTCGGTAGGACGGTATTAAAGCTGTTGGTGCGATGATGACGAAAACCTTTTTTCCCCCTAAAAAACACACTTTTTTTGGGGGGATACAGATTGATGTCAGCTGAACAGGAATTTTTCGGTATGGTGGATGAGCGACGCGTCACAGCAGTAATCAACCGACCAGCAAATAAAGTCAGGGCCGTCTGTCCGGGGTAGGTTTTTTTCGCCGGGATACCATCGAGTTTTTGCTTCGTCTTCGGTCGCCCGCACGCCAAAAGCTTAAAATTTTTTTCACCTCTCCTCCTAACCAAAAAAAATGGAGTTGTCTGGACGTCAGCTGGCGGATAATAAATCTCTGTGGATGGGGTGCAGAACGTATGCAGTCTTTGTAGTGCTTTTGACGGTTCATTTGGCGACTCGGCGCCCGGTGACACAACGTTTATTCGAGACAATGGCAGCAGTAGTATCTTTTCAAAAGTCTCCGGGACACTTCACATAATAATAATAATAGTATACGTGTGCATATATACATATACGTACCTACACACTCTTCACATCGACCGCGTTCAAAAACACAGTAATCAACAGCACATTGTATAGTTCACGGGCCGAAATCCCGTACTTAACTTCACGCGTGCGCGTGCACTGTGTAGTGTATGTGTGTGTGTGTGTTGTGTGCGCGAGCATACATGTGAAAGTTAATTAATTAGTTTTATATTATATTACAATAATATAATATCATTATCGCGGTCGCGGTTATTGTGGTTTTGGTGATGGGTGGAGGCCTTGTTTTTGAAGTCAGAAAATGGCTTTGCTTTTGTATTCTGCCGGTGGATTCCATATTTCATGACCCCCACCCACATCTGCAAACCACGCTGTCCGTCACCGCTTTTGACGGAACGCACTTCCAACCGGAAAACAATGGACTTCCGCTGAGTTTCACTACTGTCGTATATCATCGTAATATCGTATACCGATTCCACGAAATCCCAGTTGTAGGTGCCGAGATGTCGGCAACAGTCATAGTGATTTATCACCACGTTTGTCCCAGTCAATAAATTTTAAAAGTTGAATCACTAATTCGATTATATATAGCACTCAAACAGTTTGGGGATGATT
This sequence comes from Macrosiphum euphorbiae, assembly GCA_949089665.1. Classification (NCBI taxonomy): domain Eukaryota; kingdom Metazoa; phylum Arthropoda; class Insecta; order Hemiptera; family Aphididae; genus Macrosiphum; species Macrosiphum euphorbiae. Next base: position 39,124,153 of record CARXXK010000004.1, read on the forward strand.
TACAGTTTAGTTAAGACGTAAAAAAATGTAAGATCTACGATGTCATTATTGGATATTTTCTTTAAATTTTAGCCGTGGTTGAATTTCACGAGAACCGTTTCGTTCATCCGAACTTTTTGAACGGATGTCAATTCCGAGTTCCGAGTAAAACGAATGCAACGACTCGTTTGTTAAGATTTCATGGGAGATCTGAAATGATATATTTCGTGTCAGATGACTCAATATTCAACCAGCCACGCTGATTAAAAACCGAAATCAAATCGTTTGAATACCAGATTCACAGGACACGGGACAAACAAATTGAAAGTTTGAGAAATGAAAAAAAAAAAAAAATTAAACATGAAGTTCAATAGGGGGATAACAAATGCCTGCGAACTATTCGAAAGCAACAATAGAAGATAGAGTGGTTCGTGGTGAGTACGAAAATCCGTCAACGACGAGAGCGAAAACAAACTGAACGGGGAGCGAGTGAAGTTAATAAGTTCCATGTATGTATAACATGTGTATTATACGTATGTGCATTTTATATCATAAATTCTGTTATTTCACATCTTACTGGAACAAAAGATAGATAGTTGCAACCTTAATGACCGTATATCAACTCAGCCCCAACAGTTTTTTTTTTAACGATATTATAATATATTTTCAGAGCAACAGCTGCATGCAATATCGATCGCAATACACGGCAAAACGATTATAGCCCATGCCATATATTATATAGTGTTTCACGAGCCAAATGCCCAAAATGTACACAACTTCATCATGTACAGTATGCAACACATTATTTTTATGTGACTAGGAATGTTTTAAAAATATATTATTTTTAAAGTTTTAACGTATAATTGTGACTCGTTTTAAGGGTAGGTCACATTATTACACAACGCATTATTACACATTTACACGCACGCCGAGTTGATTATATTATTATTATTACTATTGCGTTTCGAATAAATGAAAAAAGAAATTACAGAGTTACGAGTTGAACATGAAATTGAGTTCAAACGAACACTCCATTTCGTAACAAAGAAAGTCAATTAAATAATACTCTTTTTTCTTCTCTGCGAGTTTTTCGTAGTAGAGAAAAAGAGAGTACAAACATTGGGCGTATTATGTGAGCGCTATGGGACATACAACCGAACTTTCCTCGTGTTTTTGGTCCTGAGACAATTATACAATAGCTACGTACATAATAATGTCGAACGGTTACACATAAAATCCATTAATCGCCGAGATGCTAACATGAATATTTGATTGAAATCTCGTCAATTACCTGATCGAGATAAATGGCGTTGTTTAAAACAGAACTGTTATACGTGCGCTCAAAAATCGTTGAATATAAATATCTCGATAACTTGCACGCCCCGAAATCCTTTTGCACTGCATCAAAACAATATCCTTCATAATAATAATCTATATTATAATAGCCAACAATATTTGAGTTATAATGATAAATAAATTACACACGCCTGTAAACGTCACTATAAGCGTGGATGAATATCGTTGTTGGCCCGGGAAGTAAAGAGCGATTTCTCCGAGAAACTTTCAGAACAACTTTCAGGCCAACAATGACTTTCTCTGACCCCCTCCCCCAACCAATTTTTTTTTTATGTGTTTTATGAAATGTCGATTGAAAGAGCAGCACCGTTTTTCTGAACGGTTTCTAAACGGTAATATAGCATTGTATGGATTTAACTTTCATCTTGAACAATTAACGACGATTTTCTTCGTTTCTTCTCGAATGATAATGTATTCTCCTTATAGAGACGATTGTCCGGTTTCATATCTATTAAGAGTATATAAAATATGAACCCGTATTAGGTACCTACGTATTTTTTGTATATAATTTTAAAATGTAATTACGTATTTTAAGTAGTGAAACCTGGAGATGTACCTTGCATCATTACATAATAGGAACTTGTTAAAACGATTAAATAGTGTACTACTGAGCTCAAAAAATGTATTTTTAATTTAAAATTTAAAAATATTTAAATGGGGAAGAGTACTAGGTAGGTATTTATATACATATAAACAATGTGTATAAATGATAATAATGGCAATAGGTACCTAATAAGTAATAAGTAATATGACAATGACAATAGGTACATAATAAGTAATAAGTAATACGACAATGACAATAGGTACCTAATAAGTAATAAGACAATGACAATAGGTAATGATTTTACGGATCACCGTCGATCGCTGCTTCCGTGCATGAACGCATAATATTGGTTATGTATAGTTTTGACAACTGTAGCCATCACACTGTGGCCTGAAGTATGTAATGTGGAAACTATTGATTAAAATTAAAAAAACTAAATGGTATAAAGTACAAAAAAATATACGACACACAAACTACGTTGGATTTAAAAAGAATTGGTTCCTATAATGAACTACAGACTTTGAAGACTCAACAAAAATTTACTTAAATTATACTTATCAATAATGATTTTCAAAAACGATTTCGCTGTACATATTAATCCAATTTTTTTGATTTAATGAACACAGCAATACGTAGGTAATTATTATATTATTTATTAAACATAAATTTACATTTATTAAGTACAGCTCCAGTGTGACGCTCTGCCGTTTCAATTGATAATGTATAATAAATGGGCATGCACGACAAGATTCATTTTACATAGCATACCCTATTATAGCCGCACGTAATTCCACTGCCGTCATCGGTGCAGACGTGCGTTTGCAAAAGTTGATTTGACCTTTTTTTGGGTCGTCGGTGGTTTTTACTTTTTGTACACACGTATTTATACCCATAATATTGCGTTGTATTTTGCACCTTCTACGTACCTATACTGTAAGCACTTGTGCTCATCCGTTCTGTTTTCAATTATTTTAAAACGGCGACTTTCAATCGGCTGTGGCACACGTCGGAAGTGAGACGTATATTATGTGCGCAATATCCCTTTTTTGCAAATGAAAAACACCACCAGACACGTCGTCGGTTTACGCGTTTCTTATAGACTTTTCCACCATTTATATAATATGTTCACTCCTAGAGTTCCATAGCTGATAGTGGAAGCAGCGGTATGTAATCTAGTTAGAAAAGAAAGGCGACCTCACCCAATCCAATAGTGCTATTTTTAAGTACGTTTTCTTCAGCCTCCCACCCATTTCAAAATTCCTAAATATATTCGCATGCCATTTGTTACCACATCGGTTGATCCAAAAAAAAAAAATCGATTCTTACTGGAGAGGTACAGAAACGCAATGTTGAATATTGTCATGGAATTCCACGATTGATACCTATTACCCAATAATTATGAAAATAATAATGGTTTAAAATAGTTCACAATTGTAAAACAAACATAATACTTTAAAAACTATTAAAAATATTGTTTACAATAAGTGATATATAGTAGGAATAAAAGAAAAAACAAATAAATGATAAGTTCACTCTCCTATAATATTTCTAGTATTTTTTTTTAATTTTCATATTATGCTAATAATTTCCGTTCTTTATTCCGTAATTTATTACATTATAGTATTTATATTAAACCTTTTTTCATCTCTCCTCATTTAAAATCTATTCTCACGACATAATGGTTGGATGGACAATAATGAATAATCATATATAATTCACTATTGTACAAACCCTGAATTGTATACTTCACCCGTGACATTATAAATGAGTTATGTCACATGGATACACGATATCAGATATCACTGAAACTTAATGTTGAAAGTCACAGCGCCTCCGAAAGATACTCAAAAGTCATAAATGTACACATGCAACATGACTTTCAGTGAGAAGATCTACGGCAAAGGCGTGTGTTCTCGGTAACGTGCATCACTCCCTCTAACTACGATACCTTTGAACTTGAATTATCTCTTAGTGTGCGTTACTATTACTTCTCGTCCGGTGGGACATAAAATTATATTATGTAGGTACATTTCTAAAGGGCGACTGTGATGTTTAAACAACGACGGAATGACTAGCCAGTCGTGACGAAACTAAATAGGTACATACAATTAAATATAATATACACACATACAAAACCAAAAAACAACAACAAATTCTGATGTAAATACATATCGCACTAGGTACTAAACCAAGTTCGATGCTACAAAAAAAATAAAGTTATTCGGGTATTGTCCGATAATGTATTTCCCCAGTTAGGAATTAACTAGTTTCGTATTTATACTTTGAATAATATAATTAAGTGTATAATACAAAACCGTTTTATTTTGTCATCGATTTATCAGTTTCGTATAAATGTATAATATATAACTCGTTGCTATTAGGTAACCGATCAATATAGCCTAAGACAACAACATAGCTACTGGTTATGCGAATAATATTGTTATTATTATTATTTACAGTACATTGTTAATAGTCTCTATATTATGTTGTCGAATATGAGCTTGTACGTGAAATAAAATATAATAATATCCTCCGTATTAATATCCCCTGGGACGACTATCCACGTTAAGACGTAGCAGTTGATGTGGCGATCATCATTTCGATCACACATCCCGGAGCTTCCATTAACATTTTCGAAATTAGATACATGTCGTTTATGATTCGGTCCCGTCGACCAATTGGAAGTAGAATAAGATTTCGCCGTCAAACCGTAAATATATGGCAGTACAAGACGTCATATTAATTATGTCAGAGATATGTCTGAAAAATCGAAAATATATTTTTTCTCCACGTCAAATCATCTTGTTACACGCCGGATATTGGTCACTCCAATAAATTTTCTTTGAAGTAAAAATTAATAATAATAATAACTGTCTGACATGAATCAAACATTATGATGGCTGTAAAAGTTAGGGTAAAGGTCAAAATAATATCTTAAAATAAAATATCTTAAGCCATATTATTGTCTTTGAACCAAAATATAATTTGATATATATATTGATCGTGCTTAGAATCTGATATACCTATCTAATTGGCTTTGTAATATATTATAATCAATAATCACACTTAAAAACACACATTTATCATCATTTTTACCAAATAGATTATAGGTGATAAAATTAATTATTAAATCAAGTATACTATTATTTAAATAATCACGAATGAAACAAATTCAATAATAATATAGTGCTGTGATGGACACACGCCTTTTTATAGGGTTCCTACTTTGCAATCGAAACTAATACTATCATGTTATTATACTTATCAATGTTATAATTGGATTCAACAATACCAAATAAAACACCGTGGTGCGAATAGAAAAAAAATAATTTAATTATGTGTGTAATTTTATAGTGTTTGTATTATGTATACCGTTGTTGATTTGTTTGGTTTTTACTATGTTCAGAGTGTATTATCGATTAGTATCTCGTGGCGGGTTCAGTTTCTGTAAGCATTACACACAATTTATAAGCGCATGATTAGCAATAGAGATGGTTTGACCCAGCGCTGCTTATTTAGACACTCTTCGTCCGTTTCCGCATAGATCGTACATGGAACGATAATGTCCATTAATTAGATGAATATTAGACGACGAATTTATTTTTAAACATATTTTTAATTTTAAATCGTATGCGTCATAAACGAAAAGTGTTTTTAAACTCACAAAGCCCGTTCAATAATTAATGCGAAAAGCAATGGCACTGGCAGATCTAACGTCTTACAAGTCTTCATTAATCATCACAGTGATTTAAAATCACGGAGTTGTGAAACACGGGTTTAAGAACCATTATACTGTATTCAGAGACTTTAAGTACAATAATGGCAAATAGACATTTTGATTAGGAGTGCCACCACAGATCTTAACGTCTCTTACATAAGAACTTTGGTCGGGTATTTGTGAATAATTAATTTAATTTAAATGGATATATTATAACGTCACGAACGCAACTAACTTAAACTAAATGATATTAAATGATGTTAAAATGGATATACTTACGTTACCTCTGACAAAATTTATGAATGATTTTTTTAAAAAAAATGTTGGAAAAAGAAAACCATTACTAATTTAAATTTAATAATAACAAAATACCTACTAAAACATATTTTATTTACATTTAAATTGATGATCATATTTAATTAAAATTTTTGCTTTTTGAGAAATTAAAATAATTTTTAAACCGTATAGATTTCAATAGAATGTGATTATGGGTGGGTTTCTTACCCCCATAAATAGCCACTGTCATGCAAAGTCAGGAAAATAAAATGTGAAAGCTACGTCTGGACCAATTAAAAAACAAATTGAATATCATAAAATATGTTATTATGGCAGTGGATAGATAATATATATTATAATATAGTAGGTAACTACTTGTACACGAGGCTGATTTAATAAATATATAAATTTCTTTAACTTTTTATAATAATCGAAAATTATTTTTGGCTTATTCAAATAAAATTAATGTTCTCGTCCTCAACACTATATTTATATAGTTTTATTAACTTATTAACTTTGGTCATCCAAGTAATACCTTGGTGAAGTAGTCATTCTACATATAAAACTTAAGAATTGCTAGTAAGACTGGGATTTATATGTAATATAAAGCCAAAAATATATGGTAAAATTTTTTTAAAATGTAGTGAAAAATGAAAATTTTAATAATTGGAAAGTAAAACAATTATAAACCGTATAAATCGAATAATTGGTAGTGGTTTTAAATTAAAACTACGACGGTTGGTCTTAACGTTGACTTATATACTCTATAATAGTATAATATCTATAGCTATAGAGTATCTGAATATAGATCTTAATCATAATTGTATTATGATTGAAGTGCAAATTTGGCACCTGAAAGATGGAGATTATAACGGCACGTGTACCAATAGTAAAATAAACTATGATACAATGGCAAATAAATTTGGTATTTGTGTTTTTATTGTACCTACTTACACAATACTATGGGACAATTTTATTTTAGGACAAAGGTTGCCTTAAAAAAAAAAAAAAAAGAAATGAAAAGTTAAATGTTATAAATCAACAGTATTATGAGAAACAATAATTTTCGTGTATACATTTTTCCATACGATTTTTTTCCGATGGTAAAAACCTGCTTTGACATGACAAAAGTAATGGCATGGGAAAGATAATAGCAGTGGAAGAGAATACCGCACACCCTTTTTGTAAGTTCGCCATTTATCTGTCTGACCACGCGTAAATAACGTTATAACGTCAAGAAAACTAAAAAGACATACACAAGCTTTGCGCAAAAGCCAAAGCACCCTAGACGGAAACAGCGAGGAACACAATATATTATAATACCTAAATTACAGTTACGGTATTAAAAATAACATGACAAGGCGACGACGACGACGACTAAAAGGTCGTGTCAAAGGTCGCACGAGTGTGGTCATCGCCACGTGTTTGGTATCTCACCGACTTTGGGTCCCGCCCCGTCTTTGGGATGATTGCTCTTGATGGCGTTCATCCGCCGGTTGACGGCCGGCACGCCCGTCGTGTTGACCGGCGCCCCGGCCACGTTTGGCGGCAGACCGCCGACGCCGGCGCACGGCCCGTGACCACCGCCACCGACGCCGATACCGCCCATGCCGCATCCAGGCTGGTTCATCTGTTGCTGGGGCGGCTGGCCCTGGCCGGGTAGCCGGGGCCCACGGGGCTGTTCGACGGGCAGCACCCGGCGCCGCTTCTTGGGCAGCTTGGCCCTGGCCTGCGTGTGCGAGTAGTACATGGCGAAGTTGGATACGATGACGGGAACGGGCAGGGCGATGGTGAGCACACCGGCCAGCGCGCACAGGGCCCCGACGAACATGCCCACGTAAGTTTTCGGGGCCATGTCACCGTAACCGACAGTGGTCATCGTGACCAGGGCCCACCACAGGCCTAGCGGTATGCTGTTGAAGTCGTTGTGCGGGTTGGCCTGGATGCGCTCGGCGTAGTACACCAAGCTGGCGAATATCACGATTCCCAGCACCAGGAAGAACACCAGCAGCGTCAGCTCCTTGGCGGACGCCCGGAACGTCTGCATCAGTATCTTGAGCCCGGACGAGTGTCGGGTGAGCTTGAACAGCCGCATGATCCTGATGATCGAGAAGAACTCGAGTATGTCCGCGTTTTCCCAGGTGTGACGCGAACTTCTGCAGTATCAGGTCGATGTAGAACGACAGCGTGGCTATGTAGTCGATGATGTTCACTGACGCCTTGACGAACTCACACTTGTTCGGCGAGGCGATGAATCGCACAAGTATCTCGAACGTGAACCATGCGTTGCACACGCCACTCGATGTGAAAGAACGCCTCGTGCGCATTCGTCTGCGTCTTGTCCAGCACCCAGGCCGTCGTGTTGTGCGAAGTGTTCACCGTGATGTTCTTGATGATCGGCACCCGCATGTTCGGGTGCGTTTTCAGGCAAAACGACAGGATCGACACGCATATGAAGAACACGGACACGATGCCGATTATCTGCAAGCCAATCAAACAAGAACAAAAATTAGCAACAATTCAGCGTCACAATAAATTAGAGGTAGCGTTTTTCAGTAGTATTCTATCGCATTATACAGTCGGGAGAATGAAAAGTGGTCGCCGACGAGCACGGTTCTGGTGGTGATTTTTTGTGGTGGTGACGTAAAATAAAGCTCGAGCATTTTTAAATATTAGATGTAGATATAATTATCTAATACAAATGTATTAGATATATGTTGTATACGAGTTTTAGAACCCCTGCAGTTTATCGAAGAAAACAGAGGTTGCTACGATACAGCTAGTGGCCACATTTAAACCTCCCGGCTAAAGTAACTGTACATTAATTACAGCATATTTTATACAATTAGGTAAGTACTCATAAATGTTTAGTATGCATAATTTAGGATTTGAAACATGAGTTATAATATAACCATACCATATGGGTACTGGCGAAGATAATAAGTACATACCTACTTAAAATCCTACATATTTAAATATTTTAGTATCTGACCGGAGCGATGAATGTATTGATTTTACAATGACATTGTGTGTATTTTTATTTTTTTTTTTGTGGCTGTCATCACCGTTTGGGGGCAGTAACACTGCTTAGAGTTTCTTCAACAGTATCTTGTTCGATGGAAAAGTGAGTCTAGTTGGTGCATTTAGGAGGTCAACATTTTAAATTGTTAATAGTTTTCAAAAGATCAGGGAAAAACAAAACACAAATTAAAGAAAACGGTAATTTTTACGCAAAATCGATTTTGGTTTTTTGGTGTAACTCTAAAACAAATAACTATAGATACATGAAATTTACATGAATATACTATCCAATGTACACAAGCCAACTTAATCGCAATAATTAAGAAGCAATCGTAATAAAATTTCAAGTAAAACAATAATATTAGAGTTTGAAATATATATTTACCAAATCAAACTTATTTTTATGAAAATTATCTTGTCTAAATAATTAACACTCTACCTTTATCATACATTATAATCACAGACGATTTCAATATTCACAACGAGATATGTGGCTGTTTAATGATTGATAATTTAGGAAATATAATAGAAAGAATAGTAAAATACGATTAGTATAACAATTTTAAGTACAAGACTAATCCTCACAATGGAAAATATTTAGGAGTTTATTTATAATTTTATAATTCTGCCTTAACTCAGTGTTGTCCTTAGAAAATTGATACTGACATTTATTGCAGCGATAACCTTACAATTTTTGTTTCAATTATACCAAGAATTGTATGTACACTAAACCATAACCTCCACACCAAAATAATCTAAAAAACCCTAATTGGCAACTATATGTTGAAGAAAAATAAATATAAATGAAAATCTCTATCCAAGTTGTTCACAAATTGAATTTTAATTACAGCCGAAATTAAACAATCAGCAAATGTTTAAATAACTTTAAACTAATGGTGGGATGACAAGATCACAATTACAACCTCAACGATTTTGTTGTTTTTAGTAAACTTCTAGCCTAAACCAAATAGTAAAAATAGTAAAATAAATTCTTGGCACGATATCATTTCAAGTTTAAACTTGAAAATGGATCCACCTAGTGTCTGAAATAAAATAAAATCATTAAAAGGACTAAAGTGCAACAACCAAATAAATATATTAAACAATGAAACTAACAATACCGTCCCGCAACAAGAAGCAGCAAAACAATTAGGTGAATAGTTTGGAGAAAATAAAAACAGTACAATTTAAATTATAGCACCAAATTCAGAAATAAAAAAACTCAATGCCAAAAACTTACCAATTCAGTTAAAAGGAAAATCAAACAATACACAACAAATTTAACTTAACGAAGAAATTCCAATCAATGAACTGTTATACACCCTATCTAAGTACAAAAGCAAGAAGTCTGGTTCAGGTGGAATACCGTTTTTTTTTCCATCATCTTGCATAAAATGGTAAACTTATTTGTGTCATATTTTTAATGCATATCCAACGAAGAAGAAAGAAATGAGCACTATTCACCAAGGAACCTCTATGAAAAAATCGGCCCCTATTGCCAACACGAAAAAGTTATTTAATTTCTTAGGGTAATTGAACTAGCGAAATATATTTAATACTAATAATTATGTAGTTTTTATTTCAGTTTTAAAGCACTGCAGTTTATTTAATACCTATTTATTATTTAATCTCCCTTGTATAATCATGTAAAATTGAATAAAAATAAAGCTAATGACCTCTGCTTCCATAGATTAAGATTAATAATAATAAAAAAAAGTTATTTTTAATACCAGCTTATTTAAATTGTTTCATGCAATTTTTTAATAAAAATGAATATAGGTACCTTTTGTAGGTATTTTAATAGTTTTATGAATATAATATGATAAAAATACATATTAGTAGAAAATATGTACCAATTTGTAAATGTATATTGTATTATTAAATATAATATCTGTAGTACCTACATAATATACTGTATATACCTATATATTTAAAATAATAATAGTGGTTTGTTGTCAAAAGTTTAATACTCAAAGTAAACATAACAAGACCAGTACAGCACATCCTTTATACCTTTTGTATCATCGTCTTTGTTTTCATCTTTTAATTGAACGTCCCTCACGTGAGTATACCCTTATAATAGTTACGGTTCTCTTCACTATAGCTGTATTATTTCTATATGCATTCAGGTGTAATGGCTTTCTTTTATAGATAAATACATATACCTCTAAATACACCTACCTCTCGATAACTACAATATTAAATATTAATTAATATATATATTCTGTAATCTTCTATGTAATAAACTAAACACTATGCAGTAGTATAGTATCTAATGCAACTGATGTCCTCAAAATAGCAGAAAAAGTAAAACCCATATTGGCTGATATAAGTATTAAAACAAGCATAACCAAATTAACTAATATCTTATTCAAATGTATACTTCACCCTGAAGACCACCCCCCCCTCTAAGAAGAATAACCAAAATCAACCCAATCAATAAAATATAAACGAAGAAAACACCACCCAAGCAATTTGCATATTTTTCCACACCATACATTTAAGCAAAAAACTGTAAACTGTAACTATTTCAATCCTGTTTTTCTTAACTTATTTTTATCTCTATGTTTTAAATGTAAGCTGACAATCCATGATGTTAAAGGCTCTACTTAAAAAAAAAAAACAAATAACTAATAGGTTGGTAATAGGTAAGGCCAACAATTATATGACCTAAAAATCTATAAAATTTGTATGCAGTTATGCCCTAAAAATTACCAAAATATGCCCTTAACATATGCTCTAAAAAAAAATTCAGAGATGTAACTATTGATACGACTATAGTGTTGGAACTTGGAAGTTCTCACTTTCGGCATTTTAAAACGGTTGATTTAATAAGTAATAACGCACCGCACGTGTATAAGAGCGACTGACGACTGTAATAGGTGCGATAAAATAAAATATAATATTTATCTCTATGCGATACTGTTACCGATCTACGTACATATAGTTTTTGACCCTAATAATTAGAGATTAGATTACCTCTTTTCATAAATGAGCTGAAATACCAATAATAAGGTATATGAGTGAAACAAATTGATATTTTGTAATTCCCGAGTTTTTAAGATCTTAAATATGCTCCAAAAATATACTAAATTCTAAAATATGCCCTAAAAATACCGAAAATACCAAAATATGCAAAAATATGCGAAATAAAATTTCGTATACTGCATCGTTAGATTATAAAACAAATTTTGGTATAAACTAGCTATTTTTTTGACCAACCAATAAAAATATGCAAATGCATACAATTGTTGGCCCTAGTAATAGGTAATATTATACAATTTATTTTATATTGTCGAAAATTTGATGCTAAATTATAAATTTTTTTTTTTTACAACCATCGGTTTGGAAGTTAAATAATATAATCGACAGATGGTTCAAGTTGCTTGACTGAAATATAGAATATTATTCGGCCGATCGGTTAAAATTTCTGTATTATAGTTTATAGCACTTCACGAAGTTATTCCAAGCATGTGATTTGAATTCAAAACGAATGAATAACATACTACATCGTGTATGATATAATCGCACATTGATATCGTTGTAATCGACGGATAATAAGAACCGATACAAAATGATAGGTACTTTATATCAAATATATTCTTTCTGGATCCACGACGATCGTGATTCATTCGATCACGTCGCCATTGTGTCCGCTTTTTGGTACTTACAATATTATTATAAATCGTCTGCGAGACGCTGCAGTTATTGTACATGGCTTTGGACGGATCGACGTCTCGCGTTGGCTACAATAGTTGTCGATAAACAAAAACCCATGTATATAAACAGACATAAGTTATCTACACGATCCGTATAGTTTGCCAGTGTGCAGTGGAGCGTGGACGACAACAGTGGTACACTTCGGCAGCGTACACCAAAATGGTATTGTATAACAAAAAATATTCTTCGAGTAAAAGTTTCGTGGACGAGCCACAAAAGCGAAATCTCGTAAAAAGACGATACCATCGAAATTAAAAAGTATGAAAGTGGTTATCGAACAGTGAATAACTTATTTCTCGTTATATAACACACGCATTATAATAATCCGAATTCCAACCTATATACCTATATTATTATTGTGTGTTATATTATGCAATGTGTTCGATGGTGAGCGAGATGATTCCAGCACAATACAATTGAGCTGTTCCTTGTAAATAAAAAAAAAAATACAACTTTTCCAATTATATATCGAATAGAAAAAAAGTTTTCACATTATATTATAAACTAAATAGTATCACAGTAGTAAGTGGGGCATTACTACTTGAATTTGCTACGTGTCGTATTCTGAAGTTAAACCGTTCATCCATAATATTATAGGTGGGACTACACGTATCAGGTAATAAATATCGTGGTATATTATATCAGTATGGATATATTAATGATATTATGACAAAATCTCATCATATATAATATTGTTAGCTCTAAGGAAAAAAGACATTTTCAGCTGATATATTATGAATAAAAGATAAGATATCAAAAACAGGCTGTGCAGCGACACTACGCTCATACCACTTCTACGCTCATACCACTTGTCAACAGTAAAATCTCGTGAGAGTTGAAAATTCGGTGTTTTTAATTGATTTTGGCAAGGATACGTTAAAATCGATATCGTCATTGTGTTACATAATATATTTCAATTCATTGTAATTAGGAATTATTGTCAAGGACTTCACACGTGCGCATGGGGTACATATATTTAGTTCTATACATAGTTTCAACTTGCTACCTATACGTATTTATTAATAATAAACGTTATTTCTGTAACACGCGTGTCACGTACGTACCATAGCCATTTCGTGCACCCCGTGACCGAATTACACAAATTAATACAACTTAACTACAGCATATCGATATACGTGACAATATAATATTGCATTTAATATTTTGTCGAAACTATACGTGCCATAGAAAATTAATTGATTCGCTTAAAGCAACGCAAGTATTCGGCCTATTAGAGCAGATGTTTCATGAGTTTTAACTTTGATTCATTAAAATTTTTGTCGCCAACTGCCAGTCCCTATCACTATACGCGTGAAAATTAATGACCTTCGGTCTGTTGATAGTTATTGTGCCCAATAAATTACAGGTCGTAAAAATTGTGTAGTAAATAGCGTACATGGTATTCGGGATTCTATTAAAATCCTGATGTATGAGTTGAAAACTTATAAAATATTAAATTAATTGATAAAACAAATTATATCGCATGATTAATATAATAATAGAGGAATAAAAAAAATTAATATTTATTTACATATAATTTTATATTTCAGCATAATTATTTAAGGTTATTTCGTTATTTTAATAATTGTTTCTTTGTACACTCACTTTTTATTTAATTCATTATAATTAATAAAGAAAAAAAAACACAACACTTTTTGGATGAAAGTGAAAGAGGTATCCTTTAGGTTATAATGGTTAAATGACTTTCATAATTTGCATGAGAATATGTATATTATATGTTCAAGATTCATAGTTAAAGTTTTTCACCTCTCAAAGTTTACACTAAATACACTATAACTCGAATACTCTTAACTACAATAACGTTGTTGTAGGTGTCTGCTCAGAAATGATAAAGTGCTTACGTGCGATATAAATTGACCACAAATTGAATATACTATTTTTACTAATTGTGATTTATGGAGCACTATTTACAATTTTTACTTTTCATTGGATGTTAATTTACATCTGCTTCAATGGTTTAAGTATGCTTTTATGAAGTGTTCCACTGACACACCCTATACTGAATAATATTTCAATCGATACAATTCAGTTAGTTCTGACAAACTGCTACTTACCTATCATACGTTAAACGGACGTATACAAATTGGCATAATGATGTTAAACAAACCACGAGACTATAGAACCACGACAGCCATTCAATCACACCCCAAAAAATGGTTTGAATGTCGTTGGTAATAAATTTTAAATAATATTATACTATTATAGGTAATTTCTATAATATACGACTTTATGTATTTTATACTGCAAATCGTTTGTTTGTTAATCATCGTACATGAAAATAGTATACGTTTGTCGTTCCAGAAATAATAATGACTTTTAAACGCTACGGTTCTCTCATAATGAATTGAAAACATAATTTTTTATAAATTCTATTTAGATACAAATAATTGAATATAATAAGTCATTGAAAAGGCCAAGAGTTTTTTTCTCTTATTCGTGGTTGTCTCTCAATTATTATTTATGATTGTTTTCGAATTGGGTTTGGCTGCGCTTGTAAAAGTATAATTTAGTAAAATTATTTAATAACAATATATTATTATTACCATTTTATTCAAATGTTTGTTGGTTTTTATTACAAGAACGAGGTTTTCAAACAAGTTGACTGAATGAATTCGTTAACCAAACGAAATATAGTATAATGTAATTTTGTCATTTCTTTTTTTAGAAATTGGTCTTTAAAGAAACAAGTACAAATGTTTATGCATCTGTGTGTGATTACGAGATTTTGTTGGAGATGAGAGGAAACAAATGTCTCGACTACAATATGTTTCATTTTATTTTATTTTATTGTCAGATACATCGTATAACCACGAACGAGAGACACAAAACAGATGGGTAAACGTCAAATTTTCGTTCCACCCTTATTTTTCCACTCGGAATTGAATTACCAAAGTAATTCTCAAGATAAAAATTATTCGTAATTTATTCAACAGTTGAATACACTATTCAGAAATAGCAAAGATATAATGTTAGAAGATTATCAAGTTTAAAGTTTGATACGAATAAGGCCTGGAAGTGGTTGTTTAATGGACGTTTTGTTGGTGTAAAATCCACATTAAACTAATTATGACCCTGTGTGGTTGCAACAATTCTCATTTGAACATGGTTGTAAAATGTTTAATTGAAAGGCAAATTAATGATTATTATATATTTTATTGAAACAACCATTTAGAACAATCGTCATAATATTGCACGGGAGAAGTATAACAAACACTGTTTTAAAACCATAAAACTAGAACAAAAACAAAAACTAAATTTGTAAGTTCGTAAATATATACAATATTATAAAAAATGTATTATAACATGATATACATGTATATGTACATGCTGATTGAGAACTTAGTTTCGACTTAAATATACATAAAATTAAATGATAAAACTGAACAAAATTCGTCTGTTGGGTCGAAAGGATTGTAGGAGAGTAGGATTCTTTGTATGATTACATTGAAAAATCAAAACCATCAACAAACTGTATTATTTCAAGTAGTCAGTATTCACAATATATAATATTATGGGGAACGGTTTGTTCTATTTCAGAATTTTTTTTAACTTTGAACCTAATCCCCGAAATGTAATACATACACAGAAATCATTGAGTGATATAAATACGCGAAGCCCATACACTTACTTCGACTAATCGGAATTTACATATCAGCATTGTGGCGTCACTTTGCACGCATCCATTTACGCATTGTTAATATGATTTATTACTTGTTTCACATGAATACTGTCACATAACATACGCCTACATCGCATCGGCGGGGAGTTAAAATTTTTTAAATCAAATTCCATTTTTCTAACCCGAAATATTATTCTGTCATCACTACCCCAGTACCCGCTGAGAATAGACGAAACGATATTATATTTTTATAGTATTATTTTGGTGTATGCCTTAAGCGATTTTATTATAAGACTGTTTTTCGGACCGGGATCTAATAGCTCGTATATAATATTATAATACATAAACGATTCTAGTTGTATCAGTATTACTATGTTGTAACATATTTCGATGTTGACAACAATATGGTTACCTACCATAACAGAGGGTGCACACCCTTTCAGAATAATATTGAACTAATTTATTATTGAATACCTATGTAGTATGTACGCATCGGCAACAACGTGTAAACTTATGTGGAGGAATGTCGAACCCGAATGTCAAATTAATACTTGTCAAATAATAACACATTTAAACAAATTTCAATGAAAACCAAAAATATATTATAAATAGATTGTTATCTCAAACGTAAGGAGTAATTTGTTTTATTTAAACGTTGGATGCATGTTTATACTACCTATTAATATCAATTAGAAATAAGATGATAATATCATTATTGTCATAAAATAAAATACGGTTTATATACAATAAATTATTATGATTAAGAATCAGTCAACGTCATACCGCTATTATCAATCTGAAAATTCAGTTTTAAAATACTTAAACTTAAATAAATAATTTCTAAGTTTTAATTTTTTAATTTATTCATATAAAATCGATACACCTGTAATGTTTATCGTAAACGCTGAAAAATATAATGACAAAAATAAACAAACCAACAGTCCACCGGTTGTAAATCATCTCGAGTGGACAGGTAAAAATTGTTATAAAAATACATAGAAACCGTGATTTAAAATAATTGAGACTACGTACCTTGGCAGCATTCGACGAGTACGGTTCGTCGAACATGGACCACAGCTGGGGCTTGAACCGCTGCCACCAGGTGAGTCTACCCTGAAAGAACGCCTCCTCGAAACCGAATTTCCGAGCCATCTCTTCGTCACTAGGCTTCTCCGTATCCAAGTCCAGCCGGTCCAAAACCGCGAGTGTTTCTTGCGTATCCCTGTGCTATAAACAGAAAGACCAAAAACAATGTATGAGTACAACAAGTCTAATAGTTAGAACAATAATATTGCGGTTGACATAATGATTAATAATAATATATTAATCTGTTTACATGAAGTCAACATAAAAATAAAGGTTAAGCGATACACACATCGATCAAATGTTACCTCAGTGGTGGATTTTAGAAAAAGAGTCCCCAAGCACAACAAAAAGAACAAAAAATTATTATTCAGGGCAACATTTCGTTTGTTCATTAATATTTTAAGTTAAATTATATAAAAACTAACTATAAGTCAGGTTGAATTTGTTGGTGAAAAACAAAGAAACATAACATTCGGCCTCGGCGCTATGTCGGTGTATCTCAATTTTAGTGCAGGTGCCCCAAATTTATTGTAGTGTTCATGGGCATATCAGCGTCAGTGTTCCGAGCTGTGTGAATTAGATATAGCACTTTTATATTTTAACTTTGTTAAAACTACTCTCCACAATTTTCTGATATCCCTAAGAACAATCTCTGACATTTTCGTCAAAATTGGTCATCTACTTTTTGAGTTTAGAATACACTCATTTTTATAGTTGTAGTTATTAGTTATTACATAAGTCGACAGTCGATGCACCATACAAATTCCTGGAGTTATTAGATCAAATTATTTTCCGTTCCTTTGTCAATATATTCAACAAAAACTGTGAGGAACCTAGGAACTACACAGGCAAGGGCCCACTTAGCGATTATTTATATTTGCTCGGTTAAACCCAGTGGTTTAAATCCTTCAACCAAGTGTGCGTATATTATGTAATCATTTAGTAAGTACATTCATATGTGTAATATTATATTTTCTATGATTAAAATAGATTTATGACAGGTAAGTTTAAATTGTTTTCATTCGCAATATTTACCCTGGAAAGGCCCATTGACAATCACAACAATATTTTTCGTTTAACTAATGGTAATTAATACTATCATAATACAGGGGAAATTAAAACTTTTAACTTTATAATGTCAATATGTGAGTGAAAAATGGTATGGTTGATACGTCTCAAATACACTGGAAGAACTGGCTGGTGCAGTAATTTGGCAAAAAAGGTCATAATTAAGAAAATGTAAACTTGAAACGTTGTCTCCGGAGACCTACACCTGCCCGTTGAACACAGGTAAATAAACCTCATCAAAAGCATAACCTTTTAGAGGGACTCGCATTGTATAATAACGAGTGACATGCCTAACCCAAATAGATTTTAATTTAATTTCACCGGCCGCGTGGAATGTTTGTGTTATTATGCGGCACCAGTGGGGTTGGTTTCAAACGAACGAAATACCTTCATAATAATATACGTGGTAAAAACCGTGGTTCAGGATGGGCCAAATTAGGTCGACGGTAGATAGGTACCTATCATAAATGGACGTATTTGAAAAAATCTAAAATCCAATAATTAAAATGTTTTCAAAAAGCTTCTGTTTAAGCCAGTTGAATAAAATGTATGCCTTTTTATTCTACTTTGTATGGTTGTTATAGTTAATGATACAATGTTTTTTTTTTTTTTTATTGAAAGTTACTACCTTAATGTGTGTTTTAAATGTTTGATTTACCATAAAAACTTGTAATAATATCAATACGGTGCAGATATTATTTTGAAAACAGCCTAATACACCTGTAATTTACACTTTGGAGTAATCGCCAATTAGTGATGAGTCTAACCTAATCATGCTTTTCCTAATGACCATTATGTAACACAACATTTGAGGCCAGGAATATGAAATAAAAATGCATGTTTTCAATTTCAAAATATTAATACTGGTTATATACCAGGTTAGGATTTAAATGAAAATAGTAAAAATAATATATTTTCAAAAACCAAAATGTATCGGGAAAAATACTGTTAAGGCGATAAAACAATCATCCGGTAAACATTCAGCCACGACAATTTTGAATGAATTTTCTATATAGTTTCCGAACAAACCAGCTTTTTTTTTTTTATTGTACTGCACGTACCTATAAGCAGACGTCCTAGTCTCCTCGTGCTCCGCGTATAGTGGATGAAAAACTATTTTCGTTTTATTACGTTCTAGTTTTGCGTTAGTGTAAACCCGACCTGCTTGTCGGGTGGAAAGAAAAAACTAAATTGCATGCGTTTTCTCGGTATCCGTTTGGAAACCGCGCGTGGCGGTAGCAATGTACCATCTCCCTCCACCACCCCCTCACGGTAGTGGGTCGCGCGACCAGAATACTTAAGCGGATGTGGAATACACACGACCCAAAATCGTAGAATTGCGCTCAGAGTCCGACTCCTGGTCTTGATCGTACACTCTTCGAAATTAATAACAATCGAGTCAAAGTGTTTTCCGAGAGAAATAATTTATTTTTCACCCGTTGTATCGCCCGCCGTTTGATAAATAATACACGGTTTATTATATCACACAAAAGCAAAGGAAAAACGTTTATTTGAAAAAAAAAACTCTGTAAGCATGACATATAATGATATTTCATGGACGCAACAACCAATAATGCGTTCGCAGAAAACGAATATAGGAAACATAATACCCAGAAAAAATCGCCAGCAAAAAATATCTCTTGAAAAAAAGTCCCCAGCTCAACTACTTAATATATTTACATGAAAATGTATATCCTTAAAACTATTGAAATAACGTAGTATTTACTTTTTACTAGTCAGTGTATTAATACAGCACCTATAGGTAGCTAATAATACACATATTATTGAAAGTATAATACTATAATGTTTTGAATCTTCATGACAAATAATTGGTACGTGATGTTTAGGTATTATTTATATTTTATAAATTACATATTTTTTTATTCAAGTTTATCCATTTCCATTATGCACACTTCATGATAGTGAGTAATAAAAAAAATTTTGGTCAACTCCCTTGCTGGACACAGCTGTCAAAAATGTCCTATTGAATTTAATTATTATTTTCATTTAGTCTTTAACCAATTCTTTTAGACGGATGTTGGTAATTTGATTGTTAGGTGAAGTAAGTACGGATTATAATTATATTTTGAAACAATATGAGAAACTCCAACTGTAATAACTAATAATGTGTTAATATCATATAAACACTTTTATGTTTGGGATTTTCTCAATTCCAAACTATATTGCTCTACACAAAGTGCACTAAATACTTGTCAGGTATTATTATTTCGGAGATTGTATTTTTTAAAGATTTTGCCTGGTGATTTTTTTCTAAGATTTTTATTCAAATTACCGTAGTTAACTGGTCGATAATATTATTAATTTTTACAAGGAAAGTTAATTTTTACTTGTATAACCATATTTATATTCATAATGTTATATTATATTCATAATATTTACGTACATTTATTATTTATAATCATATTCCAAAACTTTTTCGTTAGTCTCAGTTAAAAACTTGAAACTTTACATTCATAAAAACTGTTAAAGTTTATATTTCGAAACAACGCTATAAAAGATTCAATTACCAAAATGAAAAAAAGTACATAGCTAAAATACGGAAACTGAATATCAGTAACTCGTTTTAATTCGCTCAAGTTGTTATTATTATTTTAAATTTAAAAAAAACCTACATATTTAGGACATGAATATTAATATACAGTACAATTGTTTATTTATACTTGTAAAAATGAGAATAATACGGATTCGCAGTATTCAATACCAATATGAATTAGATATTAGATTCTAATAGCTGGTAAACTGCAGTTCAGATTTAATGTATAAAGTTGAACAATACATTTGTATGTGAAACGATTCAGGCATCAATGTAAAAAAAAATGTTAACGAATGGCGGTCAAACAAATGGTTACAATACATTTTATCAAACGTGAACGAAGTGCAAACGTGCACATTAAGAAAGCTATTACACTGTCCTGGAGTCTATTAACTTAAATCTATACACATTTTGGAGATTTAAAAAAAATTCATTTATGATGTAACATTACCAGATAAGGTTAAAATATATAGTATTATACATAAATCATGTTTATAGTTCCATTGCATATAACATAGAAAAACCAGTTTACATAATATGTTATTTATCGGATATTATTATTATGACCTAGACGTTTTATAAAATATAACAAAAAGGCATCTCCCGTAGGCCATAATATATTAGGCACAGAACCAACTGCCGGAGAAAAACTACCACAAAATGCATTTAATGTTATGTAATAAAAATATCAAAATACTAATAATTTCCCTTAATGATCTCGCGAACTTTTTTGTCCTAGTTCAGATTGCCGAAAAATTAATTAAAATTGATAATGATTTCATTATTGATAATAATATCACCACAGTTCAACCACGATGTATTTTTCCACGCATTATAATTCGCATGTCATCTGGTATATACATATTTCTGGAGTTGCACTGAATCGCTCAAGATTGTGGTGTCTCTAACTTAAAACTTTCTACAAACTAGGTCAAACACGATGGATGTGTTATAATATTCAGAATCATATTTCATATTCACACTAGGGTTGTGTGAAAATTCTTACTCTCGTGCGGTCTATCTGTGAATGTTATTTTACAATTATTATTATATCAATCTCAACATCTATGTACCTATATTGCCTATCCAATACGCCGTGTAACCTTCATTTTTTGTTGAAATACTCCGTAAGAATCCGTCTTAAAATAATATACAAGTAAAAAATACAGTGATATAAAACTATAAAAGCAAACATCAGAACTAATAGTGTAAACTATATTTAAAACGTTATCCTAATTACACGTAATATAGTTGATCAATTTTATAGAACTCGTTTAAATAATGTTTAATATTATTTAGTGTTTGATTTTCTACAATAAATTTCCTCAGCTCATACTTGGATTTCTGAATACTTGCTAACATATTATAATAATACAATTATACATTATTATTATTACTATTACTTAGTTAGTATGACATTTTGAGATGATATGGAAATTTAAATTTAAAGTATTTAAAGACGAAAATAAGACTGTATATTATTAATTATGTTAATAAATTATACGCGGGCCTAAAAAAGTGTTGACAAACATACAAAAACAACACATCATTACAAAACCAATATAATATAAAAGAATACAGTGACATTTTTTGGCAAGTCACGTTTATTTTTAATATTATCATGAATAATTTGTTTTAATAATGAGAATAATACTATAATGATAATAATACATAAATTATTTTACGCCTCATCATTCTGATGTGGCTGAAATACTTTTTCGGGATGAATTAGTCACATAATGTTCATCTGTTATAAAAATTATGGATCGTAAAAATAAACAAATATTGGCAAGACCGACAATTTTATTTGAAATTCTTTTTTAATAATATAAACTCTGAAGGCGATCTTGCTTTAAAGGTGAATAATTAAAAAAGTTTACGACCCTATTCTTGGGAGGTCATGTTAGTAATGTTCTTTGATTAAAAATAAAATCACAATGATGAATATTGTTATTGTTTTATGAGAACCCGACGCTCGACGTAACGAAATAATATAGCTACAACGGCGTTAATAATAATACGGTTGGCCGACGAGACACAAATAGAAAATTAAAATCAAAAAAATAAAACCAAAGTTTTTGTATTCGCTATCGATTTGTAACATATATATATTATATAACATTATAAAGGGAAAAGTCGAAAGAAAAAAAAAAGTAACATCGCCGTGGAAAACTGCGATCGGGGGAACGAAAATAATATATAATACACCATAGTCACGATGCACCCGTGTATATAATATGTATATATCGGTATATATATATATACTATACTACTGAACGATAGTCGGCAACCGCGATATTATGGTATATAACACACACACACACACACACACACACAAACGCACACGTATCATACCATGTATATAACATACGAGAATAAAAAGCTATATTTATACGATATTATATTATATACCTATATACTCGGAGTAAATGGCGCAGTCGAGCATATACAAACAGTATTATGTTTTTCGGTGAAAAATTCTGCGATTTTCAAAAGCGTAGGTATGTGGTCTTCTGTACACAAAAATCGTATTGTCAAAACAAATACGACAGTAATACGTTTTATTATATTTCTAAACTGGATGGGATTAAAATGGTCAACGAACAAAGATGAAATGATTAATAATATGATGTATAGATATTATATTCATTAATATTATATGAAAGGAAAAATCTTAAAATAATTAAATAAGTAAAAAAAAAAAGTACTGCCTATTGTTAGACGTATCACATTAGTTGTCGCAAGATATACGATTGTTATAAGAATTATTATTATAATATATTTTAGTACAAACAAAATGTGATATTGGATCATTGTATTAAACTATAATAATATGATCTAGCGAGTCATAATTAGCTGGGTTAATCAAGAACCATTCCTGCACTTAGTGCAACCGTATGATTTTGTATTACATGATGATTTATGTAGAAAAAAAAAACTTTGGTTGTCAAAGAGTATCATGTGGAACTGTCAAGGCGTTGCTCGGAAACGCCTTGAACTTCTCGACCTAGTCCAGAGGAAAAAGGTTGACATTATTCTTTTAAATGAAACTCACCTTGCTTCAAATAGCCAATTTAATCTCCCTAACTTCTTTTCTTACGCAACCAATAGACCACTAGTGAATGGCCACCCTCCAGCCGGAGGGACTGCTGTCCTAGTTAACAAGAAATTTATTCATCACCATGTCAAAATCATCACAACATCCATCAACAATACGGCAATCGTTATCCAAATCAATGACGCGGAACTTACTCTTGTCTCGGCTTACAAAAGCCCAGGCACCCAACTTGTAACATCAGACTTGGACATCATTCTAGACTCAGGTCAAAACGTTATAATCGCAGGCGATCTTAATGCAAAACATCTAGCGTGGAACAGTAGGTCCACAAATACTGCAGGTAGAACATTATTTAATTATCTAGACTCGAGGCTAGACACAACTGTTACAGCTCCTACCTCTCCAACTCGTTATCCAACAAACCCAAATCACAATCCAGACGTTCTTGACATCGCCATAATAAAGGCAGGTAGTCTTAGCTATCATTTGGAGAACCTTCCAAATGAACTGTCATCTGACCATTCTCCTATTCTGCTAGACATCCATCATCGTTCTGCTCACATATCTCCGCCTAAACCTCGCTACATCACCGACTGGATTAAATACGAACTTGATATGCTCTCCAAGCCATTTTCTCTCCCTGAAATTCTCACAGAGGAACAGGTTGACTCAGCTATTCAGCATCTCTCCAATTTCATCTCCGACAACGTAAAAATCAACTCCACAATCCACAACCCATCTGACAGAAAAACTGACCTTCCACTATCGATCCAATTCCAAATAACCAAAAAACGCAGGCTAAGATCCATCTGGCAGAGGACCAGGAACCCGGATATAAAAACGCTACTTAACCGACAAAATCGTTTAGTCAGCGATCTCCTACAATCAAATCGCGACGAAGAGTGGTCCAATTTCCTGTCCTCAATCGATATTGGTCCCCAAGGGTGGTCCCGACTTTATAAGCTCAATAGACGACTTCTCAGGAAATCTCCATCTTCCCATCCACTTAAGGACGATCATGGTTTCCTCCACTATGATTCACTCGAAAAAGCCAACATCTTCGCTTCAAGCATGGAAAATCAATTTTCTCCTCTGGCTAGTACTTCGTGGGTAGACGAAATAGTACAAGACACCCTGGAACAACACTTAAACTCGATATACGACAAAAACATCTTCTTTTCTCCAGGCGAAATCTGGAACAATCTTCGCAAACTCCCCAATAAAAGCGCCCCTGGGCCTGACCTTATATCTAATTGTGCTCTCAAACGTGGGGGGAAAAAACTTGCGATCTACTTGTGTAAAATATTCAACTCTTGCACTCGTCTAGAATATTTTCCCAACCAGTGGAAAATTGCTGATATAATTATGATTCCTAAGCCGAAAAAAGACCCAAAAATCCCAACCAACCACAGACCTATATCTCTCCTGAACACGATGGGTAAACTATACGAGAAACTCTTACTCTCCAGACTTAAAAGTCACATATTGCCTCAAATCAGACCTGAACAATTTGGCTTTCGCCCCCAGCACAGCACTGAAATTCAACTAGTCAACTTCATAGACAACATAACAAATAATATGAACAGAAGGCTAAAAACAGCAGTAACTCTCCTTGATATAGAAAAAGCTTTTGATAAGGTATGGCACGAGGGCCTTTTATTCAAACTCCTGGCTATGCAAGTACCTCAACAGCTGGTCTCCATCATTCAGTCATTTCTCAAAGAAAGGAAATTCTGCATAAAAATCGACGATACCAGATCTTCCCCCAAGACCATAAGAGCTGGAGTCCCTCAGGGGTCATGCCTCTCTCCGCACCTATTCTCCGTATACATCAACGATATGCCATTATCCTCCAAAGCCAAGATAGCCCTCTTCGCTGACGACACATTATTTTACGCTGATAGCATATCCCAATCGTGTGCAATTAAAAACCTTCAAGCCCAGATTGATCTCTCGATCGAATGGTTCCATCAGTGGAAAATATCAATCAATCCACTCAAGACCTCAGCCATTATGTTCAGCAACAAGCAGACTAGAGCGGGAGATTGCGTAAAATTTGGCGACACTCCCATCAAATGGTCAAATAACATCAAGTACCTAGGGGTCACCATAGATAAAAAGCTATCTTTTAGCACTCACGTAAAAAACATGATCACCAAGGCTAAAGGAGCCAAACATTCCCTTTTTCCCCTTATTAATAAACGCAGTCCTCTTTCAACCATTTCAAAACTACATATATTCAAAACCTACATCAGACCTATCCTGACCTATGCGGGACCTGCATGGACGGCAAATATTTCCAATAGCAGCTGGGCAAAACTAGAGGCAGTTCAGTCTACTACCCTGCGTCAAATACTGGACTGGACTGGTATGTCTCCAACGATACCATCAGATCATCCTTAAAGACTCCATCACTAAAAGATCACTTATCAAAAAACAAAGTTTCACTTACTCAACGCATCAAAAACTCAAGCTTCAAGCACATCTCCGACATTCTCTCCAAAAACTCACCCAAGGAGCACTTCTTTAAAAAACCACTTTCTCAATAATAGCTAATCTTTAAGCCTAAACTCACCACTCTCAATTCTGTACTTCCTCCTCTCTGTAAGAAGCTAAATGCTTGAAACAGAGTACTCTAACAAAGCAATGCAAAAAAAACAATCTAGTCAGTCCACTTCAAGCCTTCAATCTGTCAACAACTATAAGAAAAGTTCCAACAGAAAGAAGATACGGACCAGAAGACCAACCGCCGATCACCAGACGATACGCCGCTCTACGGCTGCAAGCATCGTCCGACCAACGACTACCAACAACAACGTCGCTCCACGACTGAAGCGCCGTTCGACCACCGGCCACCGACGATACGCCACTCCACGGTCACAAACATCGTTCGAGCGTCAAACATCGCCGGTTACCGTTCCACGGCGTGAGACCGGTGCGTGTTCACAGGCGAACAACAACGCCGTCAGTACCAGGATCCACGTGGCTGCCGTTTAACAGCTATAAGACCCGTGGCGACACCGATTCCTACAGCAACGACATCAACCAATCACCGATCGCCGTTTACCAATCCAGGCCTATAGGACCACCGGACACCTCAACAACTCCCGGCGTTATAACACTAAACGGCCCTTTTCAGGGCCAACACGACACCGACTTCGGCGCTTAATTAAGCTGTCCGACCCGGGTCAGGTTCGTCGTCGGGGTACCGCTTGATTTAAGTCTGTACCGACGACGGCCGGCTCCCCAGCCCAATACTTATTGTTGTATAATATACATAATATATTATTAAACCTATCTCATTGTAAAGTAGGGTCCGGCTGTTGCCCGACCCACCACCCAAGCGCCACCGATTGCGCCGACTCACTTAAATAAGTCTGGTCGGCACAAATCGACGCTTTACTGATCCACAATATTGTCGATATAATATATATTTTCTATACCAATAGATATATTTGATTACCGCTATAAACCATCGTATTTTTATTTGACGATACGGGTTGTCCATTCAGACGCCCCGTTTCATAATTTTACATATAATTGTATTAGTACTAAGTATTACATTTGTTATTATTTATTAATAAAAGATAGGCATGTTAAGTATACTTTTTAATTTGTAGTAGAATTATAATATTAAAGTATACATAAATTTCAATACATTCATCGTTCCTCTCAAAATCTAAAATACATGGTGTTTTATAGTTATTGTATCATATTAATGTTGAAAATATATTAATAATTAATATTTATTGATAATTTAATTGAAATAATTTTTTTTTTTCATTAGAAACACGTTTTAATAATAACATTATAAAACTAATTCAAAAATTTAAAAAAAAAAAAAATGTTTTTTTATGATTAAACCAAATTTAAATTTTTAGACCTTAAAACTTAACCAAGCAGTCAACGAAATTTAAATTTTTGACAATTATCCACTAATAACACTGTAAAAAGTGAACATAAAAATATAACTTAAAGCAGCCAAACACCTAATATTTTACTTTAAAACGTATTTGTTTATGACTCTGATTCATCCAATAGGTACAATATCCGATATCATCCTATGCAATAGTTACAATGAAGTCTATAACCAAACCTAGATTTCTAATATGAGTGTACCTAGGTAAATAATTTTTTTATGATATTATAACAACGTACATGTCATAACGTTATTGAAATTCTATGACAAACAAAATCAGCACTCAGTACCTATAACCTAATGTATATACGCATTATATACATTATAATATATTTACTATAACTATAATATTTTATCTATTGAATAAATAAAGTATATACAATCATATATATATTATTTATATTTATACACACATTTATATATATATATATATATATCACATCGAACCAAAATTGGATTGGAGTGCGCTGTTCGCGGGAAAACGGCAATTTCAGAAGTACATATTATATTTGCCTAAAGGTATTTTTTCACAACATTCAAAGAATTCACTCGTATTTTAGATAAAAGCTCCGGGATACATTTATGCTAGATTGTCCTTTTCCATTAAAACGAAAAACCCAAAAATGTTCATCGATACCTTCATATATATATATCGTGTATACAATAATTATTAGTGTTGCGCATCCAGAATAAATTCATTGCGCGTTGATGGTGAAAATAAATTATCTATTTCTTCCAGGCGCCGTCTATCCTCTGGGGGATGAACACTCAAAATTGCCATATTATCCCAGAATAAGCCCGAAGCTAGTAAATTGAATCATTTTATTTTAAATTTTTTGTTTTTTTTTTTTGTAAATTCAATATAAAACAACACGGATATAATATAATAGGTATGTGGGTCTAGGAGCGGAGAAAAAAATTGAATTAGGAACGTATTTTTATCGGACACAAATATAATATTATACTGGTAGTATTAGTAATATTATCGCAACGCTTGAAAGCCATTATTTTCGAGCCAATTTATTCAGTCGGGTGTTAAAATAATAAATAGTGAATAATATCCAACATACAATTTGAAAGGGAATAATTTTTACGATTAATATAGTTGAAAATAATAACAAATAATAAATGATAGGTACATTATTGATTCATACATATTTTGGAAATTGTATATTATATACCAACACGCAAACAGTTTTCGAAACATATTTATATTTTTATAGTTGCCAACAGTGCTTATTAAAAAAAATTGTACTGTCTGAGCAACGTCAAAGAAAAAAATAACGTAAACATAAACTAAAAATCAGGTCAACTGAAATATCTTAAAACTGAATATTTTATTTATCCTTTTTTTGTATAATTTATGAAACAAAGAACGCATAATGATAAAACAAAAAAAAAATATGAAAAAATATAATTATACTAAACCATTTTTACTGTATATATTATTTAGTTATTTTATCTGCTTTTTTTTTACGTTTGTTGATATTTCGAATAGAATTAGGTTATTACTTAATATAGTATACACTATCACATTAGAGTGCTAATTTATAATTGTAATAAGAAGGTATAATATATAAATACATAATTTTTTAAATATCATTTTGTAAATATTTCTGTATTGTAAACGTATGTGCTCGAAAATAATTAGAATGGTTTGAAAGTCCAGTAGTTACTTATATTGAATTCAAATCACATTTGGTTATGACCAAATAGAATTGTTTAAATATAATTTATATCCACTGGTTGTTCAAAACTGTTCAAATTATACAAAATATAAATTGAATAATCATTAAATAAATAAAACGATTTTTCAATTACATTTTAATTGAAAAGAAAAACTTTTGAGTGAGCGGTGCTTTATATTATATAATTAATTCAAATCACATCGTTGACATAATTTAACTTTTTGCCATGGTAATAAAATATGAAATTTTTCGTAAGATAAATAAATTCCTTCATATTTGTTTATAATTCTAAAGCATTATAAAGACCTAAAGTGTGTTTATTTTTTTATAATCGTGTTTTATTAATTATTTTTTTCTTTGTTCTGTAGGTATATTATGATTTATTTTTAATTGAACATTTTTAAATTAAGATTTTGAATTGTTTTTTTTTTTTTAATTACAAATATTATTTACGTAGTTACTTAAAAAAATTAAACAGTTGAACTGATGACAAAACAAAAATGTTGAAAATTTGAATGCGCGTAGGTACCTATATATTAAATAATAAAAAATAAACAAACCGTTCTTAAAATATTTGATTAAAAAAAATCTTTACACAAAACCTATACATTTCAATGTACTAACCTATCAATAAATATTGCTATTCGTAATAGTCACACATTTCAAATGCATTTGTATAATCCTGAATTTTAATTCCACTCGCAGATGAATAATATTAATGCAATATAGTCTTATTTTGATTTTTTGTAACCTGTATTCAGCTCAGTTAACAAAAAATAAATATTTATATACGATAAGGATATTTTTATAGACAATTTTAAGTGTTGCTATAAATTTCGTCCTATTTTAAAAGTGTTATGTAAATTGCGGCCCTGGTATATTTTATACATAATATGTAAATTTTGGCCCGAGTATATTTCGTATCCATGTAAATTGTGGCCTAAATATTTTTTATTCATACGTAGGTATGTTAGTTCTAGGAATATTTTTACAAAATCTTTATTTTTTCGTCCAATTTTTCAGACTTTGGCCTGCAATATGATTTTATTAATATTTTTTTGTTTAAAATATTGGGTTTGTTGTTTGTGAACAATTAGTAATAAACAAATTTAATATTTTTATATATTTTATATTCCATATTGAATAAAATTACAATTAATTACAAAAAAAAATGGTATCCAAATCCTTCCATCTCCAACTGTAAAATATCTTGGACCCTCGACCGCTGTCTTTCCTGGACCCACCATATCCAAGCCAAAAAATACTGCGATTAAACACCCGATTATGCATGTTATAAACTCTAACCATCAACAACCAACACTCAAAATTAAACATTAAATTACCTTTCTATAAATCTCTACTAAAGTCAATTATGGGGCAATGCAAAAATCTCCAATCTAAAAATAGTAAAACGCTGGGATTCCAAAATATTACACTGAGGGAAATTACCAATTCCCCATCACACCCTATATAAAGAACTACACACGAAAACCATACATGAAGAGGTCAAAAGTCACTATGAACAATACAACCTACTCCTTAACACTCATCTGAATCAACTTATTAAGACCTTAGCTACAATTGCCATCCCTGGAAACCCTCCTAGTCGCCAATGGTGCAGAGACCTGCTAGATAACAATCCTTAAAAATAAAAATAAATTAATTAATGACCAAAGTGTCATCAATGGGTGGCTCCTTCAATCATGTGTTCATGTTTTCTTTTAGGTTATATATCTCATAGTCGTATTGTGCCTGCTGGTACAGATTGTGTAGTACTACTACTAATAATAATAATAATACAAAATTACAAAAAAATAGCAGGATATATAGGTAGAATAGAAACTCGATCCTTTGGTAAATTTCTTTAAATTAAGTTTATGTTCTGAGAAGTTAAAGTTCAATATCAGCATTTTGTTATTCAGAATGGATACTTTTAGATAACTTAGTGAACATATCGCCAACGGCCAACCGCTTTTCTTTTTAAATTATTGTTAAGTTTCTGTCGATTTATTTGTTGTTTTGATATTTCTGTATAATATGATATTATGATTACTGTACACTGAACACGAGCTACGATAAAATGCACACTGGCTGCTACTATAATATTGTATTAGAGAACACATTATTATCTACATCGTAGATTATTACTTATCTTTAAATTGTTTTCCCGACTGGAAATAAACAGAATATCCCGTGATGCAATTTGCGTACCCGGGCAGCAATTTACGTAATAATATATAACTGTGGCCTTATTTTAGGGACACAATTTACCGACTATGAATTTAAAATACCTATGGATGAATATGACAATATGTATTTTTATCTATATGAAAAAACCTTTTTGTCCTAAAAATACATATTATACACCCACGATAATTCACCCATCACGTAACACTTCACTCTTCTGTATACAGTTACCCGGCCATCTTGAACATTACGTGTGTAGTACAATGTGTATATACAATACTTACAAGCGGGTTTCATGTAATTCTATTATTTATTTTGATATAAATATACAAGACAGTTATTATTTTATCTGGGCCATTTCACAGTTCGGATAACCATACTAATGCTCGTTCGACACTTGAGAAATTCAACCGTTGGAAAATAAAGGCTTCGCGGGAAACGAGGCGTGTGGATTTTCGGTCCGAGGAAAAGTTGTGATTCACATCGTCTGGATCCCCCTGGGTAGAGTGGCAAGTCCCGGAATACAGATGTGAACGTGGAGACAGTATTCCAGTATTCTAGCGGAGACAGTTCAAGTGAAAACGAAAGTTGACTGACTATAGAAACGACGGCAGCAATGATATAACATCGATTTGGGCGTTCTATACAGTAACGCCACATTGACATTTATTTATTCAGATCTTTTCGTTATGACACAGTCACTTGTCAGTTGAACAAAATTACGCCAGTCATTTATATCGACTGTCCATAATGATATTAATTCGTACAGAGCATTCAAGTCAATAGTTATAATAATAATATATACGCTGTAAATTGATTAAATTTCAGTTTTCACCCATTATCACTACATGTTATAAAATATGATTTGTGTTCATTTTAACTATAACATTGTTGTACCCATAAGGTACCATCTTGAAGTCTTTTTAAAAAAAGTCTTATTATTAATAGTAGTTGTGTAAAAAGATTCCTGAAATTATATTTTTAAAAAGCGGTTTTAGAACTTTAAACAAAATATTATATTCATTCCCATTATACCAGCCTTACTGGAAAACGTACCCATAAATCTTTTTTCAGATAACTTGAATAAAAATAACAAAATCTCATACAATACAATCGACAAAACGGTAGTTTCGTTGACATTTATTTCGAAACAAAAGATTTAAATTATTGTCGACTTTATTCCATCTAATGGTCATAAAAAATAGTAGCTTAAACACATTTACTTATTAATTTCCTCAATAGCAATTGTCATTTCCATCCTCTGATAATCTAAAACCGTATTATATAATATAATATATGTATTATAATGAGCTATTATTATTTATTTTCACAGAGTACATTTATTTTTCAGCTTCAATAACTATGTAATGGAAGTAAATTTTGCTATTTGAATTCTTACATAAGCTATAATTGTATACTAATTATATTATAATTTAACGAATTCGTTTGCATTAGTTTGAAAATTAGGAAAGTATAAATATTCATGTTTGTCTTGAACCAACTATAAATGGTTTATTTGTACATAATACATATAATCAAATTTCCTAAATTTTTTTATTTTTTTGATTTGTCAATTAGTATTATTCGTGCAATATTTTTATAAGTGTAAAAAGCACGTTTAGTAAGTAAATAAATCATTTCATTATAAAAAATTATAGTGGTTAATTTTCACAAAATATGACACAAGTCAGTGTGAATGACTGTCGTTTTGTAATTCGGGGACCCGTTTTTTGTCCAAAATATTACTATTTATAAAAACTGTTCAACAGTAAAATAATGTGACAATTACTAAGGTAGATAATCCGTAGTGGGTTTGGCAGTGTAATCTGGTGGCATTGTGTCCAGATAGCAGCATGTTTTAATCGAACAGATATCACAGATAGTATAGTTACCTAGGTAGGCACTGTCATAAATGACTGTAGTTTTCTGATCGTCGATCATTCGAAACAGTTATCGATTTATAAGTTGCCTATAATATGACGATATTATACTGCTATGATATATCTGTGTTTGAAAAATTACTTTATAGTAAATAATAATAATAGCTGCCAATGACAAGGTACAGCCGGTGTTTGCAATAACTATATATATATCGAACTCGATCACAAGAACGACCAGCCGTATCCACTAAAGCTTAATATATAATACGTTATGTACCTACATATTGAATAATGTGAATATTTTTATTTTACCAAAAAAATGTCCAATGCGACCATGTTCACGTACAAACGTGTAACTATGTTTTTCCAATAACATATTTAAATTATAATTGTTTGTTGCAAGTTATTATCGATAATGATAATCCAGGTCGTCTATGTCGTTCTAATGTGTGCGAAAAGTTTTCTATTTTTGTTTTTTACAGCACACATATCCAATAGCAACGGAAATAACAAACTCGGTTCGACGTCATGTATTATATATAGGTTCTACACAAACGGGGCCGCTCTGATTACGGTTAATATCGATCCTTATAATATATTATTATCTTTATTGCAGACGTGTACATTTTAAACGTCTGTCCAAATACGTTAAACTACCGTAAAAATTCCTCTTTTTATATTGATTACACTCTGGTTGATCGCAAAAAGGTTTTATTAACAAATTACCAATCCTTATTGGCTTTTAGTTTTTTATTTCGCAGTCGCTACTTCCTACGACCCACTGTGAATGGTAATAAAAAAAACAAAACAAATAAATGTATTGAAATAATCTTAAGGAATTGTTGTACTTTCAGTTGAAATAAATTTGAAAAAAAAAAACTTTTCGTTCAATTTAATTAGTATTTTTTTGTTTTCATTGTAATAATTGATAAAAAAAAAAAAAACAACAGAGAAACTCGATCTGATATACAGTTACCACTTCATTGAATGGATGGTAATGGAGTAATGGATGTAAACATTTATTGCATTCAATCAAATGATTCTGAGTGGAACTTTTAGATAATGTCCATAGGTAACTAAATATGTAACTTAATGTTGGTTATATTATATTCAGTCTGTTGAACATCAGGTAATTCATAACAGAAAATGTAGGAATATATATGATTTATTGTGGCCTTAGTTATATTAAAAATTAATTATTCAAGTAACATAATAAATACACAGTACTCGATTTGGACAAAATTGTGTTTATACCGTTTTTCCGACGTGTTTTGTTAGTTTTTCTTTACATAAATTTTATCACAAAAAACAATGTCTCAATATCTAACAATTCCCTCTAAAAAGCGGGTACCGATTGTGTTTGCGCGCCACACCGAAATTCCGTTATCGCGCCGCCGTCGACATACGGCGATAAACATCCTCGTGTAATCTCTTTGTTTTTTTTTTTTCCCATATCGTGTTCCACTATCGTTGTTATTATTTTATTCATTAACCTATATTACGACCACCTGTGGTCATATCATTATTATTATTGTTGTTGTCATCGCCATTGAGGCACGTACTTATATTCCGTTTTTTTCTGTTATATTTCGTTCTTTTCGCCATTACGGCAGTTGTTGGTAAAGTCAAGCTTTCCATTCCTGGTTGTTCGGCGCTACTGAGGCCCGAATTTCCGTTGTTGTTCAATGCGTTCTCGGTAAATAAATTACACCTATACAAACTACTGTGTTACGTCATTCCCGTTGTCCGTGCCTGTACCTACTCTTGAGCCGGAGCCTGTGCTGGTAAATTGCGTCGTTCGATCCGTGGATTCTTCTGTGTTGAGTAAGTCTCTGTTCCATATCAATTTGCTCGTACAACCGGAGCGTAAGTCCGCCAGCACCCGAAGGGAGGTGTGTGAGAGGCCGCCCAAGGTCGTCTAGAGTTGCCCTACGGCACCACTCGGGTCTTCCACACGTCGCGTAAGTCCGCCAGCACCCGCAGGCGGGTGTGTGAGAGGCCGCCCAAGGTCGTCGAGACGACAACATTGGCCTCAACTTCGTCTTCAGTAATTTTAAGTTAATTTTAAGAACCCCTCACAACTATGTAAATGCTCTGTGGTTATTGCACCATACCGGACCGGCCACAGAACATTCCCGTCCCCATAATTAACCTGTACCTACCTCCGTCCTAATGTTGAATCTCTCGTTCAGAGTCGTCGTATGTTAGGTTGCCTATGCGCGGAATTTCGGGGGGCAACAAACGATAAATAAATCTTCAGATGTTAGGTTGCCTATCCAACCAACTCTCAGGCGTTAGGTGATCGGAGGTGTTGGGTTGCCTATCCACCCGGAATTCAGGTGTTAAACAAAAAAAAACCATAAAATAAACCGTTTTCTTCTGTCGAGACATACTCGGCTGGTCCTTCGACATCAATCCATGAACATTATTTGGTCCTTCGAGCCGGATTTAACCAAAAAACCGTGACCTATCGTTTTCGTCTTCGTTTACCACTCGCTCAGTCAGTCAATAGTACTTTCAAGTTTTATAAATCAATAACCTGTATTTCTTGGGACACTGAAGCTATACTGGAAATCATCTCTGGTACTCGTTCCCCGAGTATTCACTTTTCCTTGTCGTCGGATTCCAGTATAACATTCAGGTGTCTCAGGTAACCATGGCTCCCCCAGCCTCAATCCACTACGTCGAGGCTAAAGCTCGTGTAGGTCGTGCCATAACTCGTGTCACTACATTTATAAAAGCTTCTGGTGAATATAATAACGATCGTGCAAACGTAGGGAAACATGCAAAGATCAAGCAGATGCTTGTTGAACTGAAAGATATTCGTCGCTGTGTTAACGAGGATATTCAAATCATGGAAACATCTGTAGGCCAAGGAACTGCGCCTACTGATGTTACAGATAATTCGAGCAGTGATTCCTTAATCAGCGCTTTCGAGACTCTGTTCTATGAACTTGCTGCGTTTGCTGACATTCATAAATTTTCATTGTCACCGGTGGCAGAAATGTCAAATTCATTTGCTTCCAGTACATCCCAACAGCCTGGACCTCTTGGAAATCTATCATGCTTTCAATTACCGAAACGTACTTTTCCAACATTTTCTGGTATCATAACGGAATTTCAAGGATTTGAGGATCTATTCAAATCAATTCTGTCCCATGCTGAAGAGATCTCGAATGTCGAAAAGTTTGAAATTCTAAAAATGTCTCTCCAAGGTGAAGCCTTATCATTGGTTACTCATTTACCGTTGACAGCTCTGAATTACGATAGTGCCTGGGAGATTCTCAAATCCAGATACGGCAACAAACGAGATTTAGCTCGCACTCACTTTCAATCGCTTCTGACGAATCATGCCGTAAAATCCAATGACGCTCTCTCCATAAAAACGTTGGTAACGTCCTTGTTAAACCATACCGCTGCGTTGGATAATTTGGGCTTTGTAACTAAAACGTGGAGTCCGTTGTTATTATACATTTTCGAACAGCACTTGGACTATGAGCTACGCTCTCGGTGGGAACTAACGGTGGGAGACAATCACGCTCCTACTCTCTCTGAGTTCGTTAATTTTCTGCGACAGCACCTGCGCTCTGCAGAAGTCTTTTCAACGACACGTCCGTCGTCAATGCCCCCGGGCAGTCTAAAACCCAAACAGGAACGGGGTCGCTCTGGTTCATTTCAAAAAATTCTTACCACTACGACAAGCCAGTCAGTAAATGTCGCTTGTCCGATGTGCAATGAGTCGCACTCGATCCGAAAGTGTCCACAATTCATAGAAAAACCACCGAATGAGCGTTTCCAGGTAGCGAAAAATTACAAGCTCTGTATCAATTGCCTTGGAACAGGGCACTCTTCCGCAACTTGTCCATCCAAGTATAAATGTCAGGTGTGTAAGAAGCTTCACCATTCGTTATTGCATTTTGGATCGTCGTCAGGATCAGACCCACAATCAACATCGGCTCGTGTCAACACTATTGAAACGTCAAATACTGAACCCTCAGCTTCTACGACGATGACTGTCAAGGGATTACCCAAAACAGTCGTACTCCTATCCACTGTCATGCTGGATGTTGTCGCTCCAAATGGACGGCAGAAAACTTTTCGTGCATTACTTGATAGCGGCTCCCAAGCTAGTTTTATTACAGAAAAAGCTGCTTCACTGTTAATGCTCCGTCAGGTCCACTCACCGGTCAACATAACGACCTTTGCAAGTTCAGCCTCGACTCTTGTTCGAGGGAGGACCACCGTTACAGTAATGCCTTGTAACAAAAAATCTCCGTCTCTCTGTGTGGACACATTAATAGTTCCCCACATAACTGGCCTGACACCCCAAACTCATTTAGCCCGCAGACCATGGACTCATGTTGACAATCTTACGTTAGCGGATCCGTCATACCATCTTCCAGGACAGATCGACTTACTGTTAGGAGCTGATATGTTCCCCTCGCTTATGTTAACTGGTCAACGAATGGGTCGGTTTGGTGAACCCATGGCAATGGAAACCATATTCGGTTGGGTGTTGGTAGGGCCAATACAATCTCCTGGGTCGGGGCCAATCAAGTCATTCTGTATTTCTGTCTTCGAAACTCTTGACATAACTATTAAAAAATTTTGGGAACTCGAAGAATTACAAGTCCAACATCGTGTTACTCCTGAGGAATCTATCGCAGAGAAGTTCTATCAAGACACCACAACGCGTCTTGATTCGGGACGATTTATGGTCAACCTTCCATTCAAGTCTGCCCGTCCTTTATTGGGAGATTCAAAAACCACAGCTCTTCAGAGATATAAATCGTTAGAGCTTCGACTCAGTCGTGATCAAGATCTTCGTCACCAATACGTTGAATTCATGCAAGATTATGTATCAAACAATCACATGGAACTCATTCCTTTGGACGAAAAGGATACACCATATAATTATTATATTCCACACCATTGTGTGCTCCGTCCAGAAAGTCTCACCACCAAGTTACGTGTAGTGTTCAACGCCTCAGCGACGACAACCACCGGAATGTCACTCAATGGTCATATGTACACCGGTCCAAAGTTACAACCTGACATTCAAGTGGTTCTGTTACGTGCACGGTTATGGAAACACCTGTTTATGGCAGATGTGAAACAAATGTACCGTCAAATTGTTGTGCATCCCTCAGATCGAAATTACTTGAGAATATTCTGGCGGTTCTCCCTTGACTCTCCTATAGAGGAATATCGCTTATGCACGGTCACATACGGTACATCTGCAGCCCCATACCAAGCTCTTAGGACAGTTCGTGAATTAGCCAACGTTGATGGACCTAAGTATCCACAAGCTGCTAAAGTATTGCTCCACGATACGTTCGTTGACGATATTATTACTGGTGCAAACACTGAAGACCTTGCACTTGAATGTCAACAACAATTAGTCAAATTGTGCGCACTAGCTAAATTCGACTTACGGAAATGGGCGAGTAACAACTCCAATGTACTTCAGGCAGTTCCGAAAGAGGCTCGGGCTATGTGTCCATCACTGTTATTCAACTCGTCAGGACATGAAGATCTAAACGTCCTGGGATTAAAATGGGATCCATCGGTGGACAGTTTCTCGTTTCATACACAACCATCATCCAAAAGTCCTACCAAACGATCCGTGTTGTCTGATCTCGCTAGAACGTTTGACCCTTTAGGATTGCTTGCACCTACTACGTTCTGGATCAAACATTTCATGCAATGCCTTTGGATTGCTGGGACCAACTGGGATGATCCCATACCTTCCGATCTGTCTTCCCAATGGGCAAGATATCATTCAGAACTTCATTTAGTGCAAAATCTTCACATTCCTCGACGAATAACTGCAGATGATGCACTATCTGTCCAGCTTCATGCATTTGCAGACAGCTCTCAAAAGGGATATGCTGCGGCTGTTTATCTCCGAGTTGAAAGTCATGCAGCCGTCCATTGTCATCTTGTTACTGCTAAAACTCGAGTCGCTCCGCTAAAACATGTAACCATCCCCCGACTGGAATTGTGTGGAGCTCTTCTCGCAGCCCAACTCATTCGTTCCACTGTCGTCACGTTCCAAGATCGCCTACACGTCGACAAACTGACTGCATGGACTGATTCGACTACAGCGCTTGCTTGGATTCGTTCGTCACCACATCGTTGGGCAACCTTTGTTGCAAACCGCACCAGTCAAATACAAGAATTGACGTCTCCTTCGATTTGGAGACACGTTCCCACCAAATGTAACCCAGTTGATTGTGCCTCTCGTGGTTTGTACCCATCTGAGCTCATAAACCACCCTCTTTGGTGGCATGGCCCACCATTTCTATTGGAGTCTCCTGATCAATGGCCATCGTCCACTGATCATTCGCTAGATCCCCTTAATGCCACTCCAGATGATGAGGTCCGAAAGTCTGCTGGAGTATGTCTGACAGTCGGCTCTTCCGTGGTCACATTGCTAGATCGGTATTCATCATTGGACAAAATTTCTCGAATTTATGCGTACTGTTTAAGATTCAAAACAGTGAAAAAATTGAAAATGCTGAAACAATTGGATCAGTTTCCCACAGTGTTCAGTGCGGAGGAAATTCATGACGCTCTTTCTGCACTTATTTTCAGTGTCCAACAATCAGTATACAGACCAGAGATTGATCTGTTAGCAAAAGGGTGGCCATGCTCAAAACCCGTTCGCAAATTGGACTTATTTCTGGCAAAGGATGGGCTCCTCAGAGTGGGTGGTCGCCTGCAAAATGCTGACCTTCCATACGAGCATAAACATCCTATTCTCATGCCATCGTCTCATCGATTGACAGATCTGGTCATTGATTAT
Organism: Macrosiphum euphorbiae; assembly: GCA_949089665.1. Classification (NCBI taxonomy): domain Eukaryota; kingdom Metazoa; phylum Arthropoda; class Insecta; order Hemiptera; family Aphididae; genus Macrosiphum; species Macrosiphum euphorbiae. The sequence goes on from CARXXK010000004.1 coordinate 39,164,655, forward strand.
CACCATCACCGACTAAAACATCCTGGGACATCTGCGTTACAAACCTATTTACAACGGACGTATTGGATTCAATCAGCGCGACGTGTGATCCGATCACGGTTGCGCCTCTGCATCCCTTGTTTCCGTACGCGGCCACTATCCATTCAACCCAAAATGGCGGCACTTCCGAAATACCGAGTTCAACAAATCAAACCATTTGCAATTGCTGGGGTTGATTATGCTGGTCCGATTACCCTCAAGAGGGCCCGAGGACGGAACTCCAGTTCTTTGGTGGCATATATCTGTTTATTCGTATGCACTAATACCAAAGCCATTCATCTAGAACTAAGCTCAGACTTGTCCACGGAAACGTTCCTGTTAGCTTTAACACGCTTCACTGCACGCCGAGGTCCAGTGAAAGAAATCCACAGTGATAACGGTACGAATTTTGTTGGTGCTGCTCGGTTGTTAAACCCAGTCCAAACACTTACAACCTCTACGTCATTTCAAAATTGTGTGAGGACTCATCTTGCGACATCTAACATCCAATGGCATTTCAACCCACCATCGTCCCCTCACTTCGGTGGGTTATGGGAAGCTGGGGTGAAATCGACCAAATCATTAATTCTACGATCTATTGGTCTCCACAAGTTAACGGCGGAAGAGTTAACGACGCTTTTAACACAAATTGAAGCGACGCTTAACTCAAGGCCACTCTGTGCCTTAAGCAATGACCCGTCAGATCTCGAAGCACTCACCCCCAGTCACTTCTTGACACTTGAACCATCTACATCTCTTCCAGACCCACACTTGGAGAATGTTCCATTGTCAAAACTCAATCGATGGCGTCTCATAACAGATATACATCGTCATTTTTGGGCACGATGGAAGAACGAGTATCTCTCGACCCTTCAAGTTCGCTCGAAATGGTGCTCTGATGGAAAGAGTCTGCGTGTTGGTGATCTTGTACTCATTCGAGAGGCCACACATCCACTTCATTGGACAATAGGACGGGTCCGTCAACTGCATCCTGGGGCAGACGGAATCGCCCGTGTTGCCACTGTTGACACGGCCACCGGGCACCTTGTTCGCCCTGCCGTCAAATTGTGCCCATTCCCATCCTCTTGAAGATCCCTTCAACGTGGGCGGTGATGTTTGCGCGCCACACCGAAATTCCGTTATCGCGCCGCCGTCGACATACGGCGATAAACATCCTCGTGTAATCTCTTTGTTTTTTTTTTTTCCCATATCGTGTTCCACTATCGTTGTTATTATTTTATTCATTAACCTATATTACGACCACCTGTGGTCATATCATTATTATTATTGTTGTTGTCATCGCCATTGAGGCACGTACTTATATTCCGTTTTTTTCTGTTATATTTCGTTCTTTTCGCCATTACGGCAGTTGTTGGTAAAGTCAAGCTTTCCATTCCTGGTTGTTCGGCGCTACTGAGGCCCGAATTTCCGTTGTTGTTCAATGCGTTCTCGGTAAATAAATTACACCTAGACAAAATACTGTGTTACATCATTCCCGTTGTCCGTGCCTGTACCTACTCTTGAGCCGGAGCCTGTGCTGGTAAATTGCGTCGTTCGATCCGTGGATTCTTCTGTGTTGAGTAAGTCTCTGTTCCATATCAATTTGCTCGTACAACCGGAGCGTAAGTCCGCCAGCACCCGAAGGGAGGTGTGTGAGAGGCCGCCCAAGGTCGTCTAGAGTTGCCCTACGGCACCACTCGGGTCTTCCACACGTCGCGTAAGTCCGCCAGCACCCGCAGGCGGGTGTGTGAGAGGCCGCCCAAGGTCGTCGAGACGACAACATTGGCCTCAACTTCGTCTTCAGTAATTTTAAGTTAATTTTAAGAACCCCTCACAACTATGTAAATGCTCTGTGGTTATTGCACCATACCGGACCGGCCACAGAACATTCCCGTCCCCATAATTAACCTGTACCTACCTCCGTCCTAATGTTGAATCTCTCGTTCAGAGTCGTCGTATGTTAGGTTGCCTATGCGCGGAATTTCGGGGGGCAACAAACGATAAATAAATCTTCAGATGTTAGGTTGCCTATCCAACCAACTCTCAGGCGTTAGGTGATCGGAGGTGTTGGGTTGCCTATCCACCCGGAATTCAGGTGTTAAACAAAAAAAAACCATAAAATAAACCGTTTTCTTCTGTCGAGACATACTCGGCTGGTCCTTCGACATCAATCCATGAACAGATTGTATGTAATTTCTACTAGAAACCGGGATACCAATTGAATCACTTTCTAGTAAAAAGTTGTAAAAAATAAAAAATAAAAAGATAAATATAATTTTAAATCCACTATTATCTCTTCCATTACTCAGAATTAAAATAAATAAACAATATTTTGTCTTTTAACCTAAGTTGTAGACACTCCTACTACAGCTATAATAGGTAATTAATAATATGCGATACAATTTTGTAAATAATTTAGTGTTTTATTTTTCTATACATTTTTAGGTATAATATTATAATACATAACATTTAGATTTTTGATTAAAATTTATTTTTATTTCTCGCTCTTTGAGCTCTCACTGTCCCGTCAAAGATTGAGTGAGTTACGGCTATACTATAATATTTTATGAGAAAGAGTGATAGGTCATGACGACTCGTTATTTATTATTTACTGCGGATTGCGGGGTTAGGTGGGATTTTCGTCTTTTGAAAAATGAATTTTGACCGAGTTAACCCCCGCCGTTTCCCAGCAGTCGTCTTCTTGGCTTTCCATACAATATGTTATGATCGTGAGAGGAAAAACATGCACGAAAACAATAGGCCATCTTTAAGGGATATAAGTGGAATAATATTATTTTTACCGACCGAAATCGCACCTAGCTATAATATTCGGTATACGTATATAATATATATCATATTATATCGTGTCATCTGACGACAGTTGTAGCCATAATATATTTTTTTCGTGACACACGATCAAACAGCGTGGGGAGGTGGAAATAAGGGCTGCGGCCCCTCGACACTAAAGTGAATTATCCCTAACCGCGCCCGTGGCACATGTATGCGTACACCGTCAACGCGATACAACACTACGATATCTCACGTGTCTGCCAAAAGAGTATACCTACACAGATAGTTATATGTATTGCGGGTACATAATATACGCGTTCTTATATCTCAGGACAGGAGCAATAAATATCGGTCATGCATGTAGGATAACCGACGACGACTGCAGTATAATAATAAAGTATGCAGCGGAGACACGGCCGGGTGTGGAAATACAGTTGTTTTTTTTTATTTAATAATAATAATAGTATCTAATATCTATATGTATGCATAGAAGCGATGTGCTCGTACATAAATTGACAAAAATCTGCGCACTTAAGGTGCTGACTGCTGATTAAATGTCCCCAAACCCGAACCCATATCTTAATATTGTTAAATGCATAAGCCGTCATTCAGTCAAAAAACTGAACTACCGTAGACCAGATATTATTTTACCTGTTTTACTTAAAACCAAATGATACTTCTGACTGAATACCATAGCGAACTGCGGTGTCATCAAATGCGAGTAAAATACACTTTATACAAACAAATGTACAAACTTTGGAACTTGGAACCACAATAACAATATATTATATTAAAATCAATTAAAACGACACAGTTTTGACATTCTGGCATTTCGCGGAGTAGGTATTAAACCGGCAAACCCCTATAAGAATTCCAAACTGATAGTAGTATAAAAGCAATATCATTATAGTGAATATCTCGTGGTGATAAACAGAATATAATTAATATGCAGTCGAAGATAATAAAGGCATTTTTGCGGTCTATTAAATTTTTTCGTGACGTACAATATCATATTGGTTTTAATAATAGATCGATAACCTATATTCTATGTATCTACTGATAATACTTTGGACCGGCTCATCATCTCAAAATCATGGTTTTGCGCGTGAGACTTTATAGGTGAAATGTCCTATTTCAGCTTCAAAATCTGTCGTCGTAAACTCGTATATTTGTTACACGGTGCGCCGATCAGTTCTGCAGCCGTGCAGTAGGTACCGTAATTTCAGAGAAAAAAAACCCTTAATCCCGGGCACACTTCACCAATTCTTCCACACCTGTACGCACGTACGGCTTTCGAAAAAAAAAAAAAAAAAACGATTATAGAACGCCGATAGAGCCGCCTCTGGACGGAGTTTCGGTTTGCCGACAACGCAACTGTAACACACACACGTCGACCCGCACCACGCTGTAGCAGCAGTGACCGGACACTGCGTCCATTAATAACTCGATGACAAATCTTCGACGCCGAGCCGAGCAAGAACAAAAGTGCCTCCTCGGCGTACCTATATATTATTATTATATAGGATCCGAACGCGAGCCGATTAGCCACGTTTCGTTAAATAATAATAATACCAGTTATATAGCCGGTATATACCATATAGCGGGTATACCGTTACACATCGCGTAATCCGCTCGAATTTTACCTATATGGAAAGCTAATTTCCTGGCAGCCTTTCGGTCGAATACCGTTCGACCAAGTAAAAGGGAAACTGTAGGGACCCACCCAAACGGGGATCCTATAATTTCATACACAATTTGCTGTGGCCATATTTTTTTTAATTAGATAACATTAATTTTTCATCATAAAAAAAATCATAGAACACACGAGCACTGTCCGAAGAATTTTCTCTTGATTGGATAATTTATCCAACCAACCGATTTTTTAATTATTTTCCAAATATTTATTAACAAACTAATTGATTTTATATAATATTTTACAAACATGTTTTTAATTTTTCCAACCTAATAGTATTAAGGAAATTTTATTTTCTAGATTTTGTGTTAGTATGTAAGTACTTACGTACTAACTTAATGTATAAACCAATTTTTAGTTTCAAGATTTTCCATTATACAGATTGGTTGGAGATATATACATATTAATATTTTGGCTTGATTGTTATAATAACTTTGATGTTAGAAATGTGAAATTTTTTCATACTATTTTCATTGGTTTTTTTATCAACTTATAAGTCTTACAAATAATACTTTGCTACGAAATAAATAGTTTGTTAATATTTGTCCCACTATAGCCCGTTCTTCGAAACAATATGATAATGCAATTTTGATTTGTGATTATATTGTAACAATACTGAATAATTTACGAAGAATTACGTTGTCAGCCTACAAGTGCAGTTTTAAACATTAAACATCATAATATTATTACGTTTTCTTTGGAAAAAGAAAGTGATATCATGTTAAAATTCATGATATTGAATTTTTAGTAAAGAGGAAAGACTCTAGAATCCATGACAATGCGCCTTCAGTGTCATAATTTATTCATTTTTGTGCTTGCGCATCGTTGTTTTCGAGTAGCTTACATGGTTTTACATTTTTAGATTTCACTAAAAATACTGTTGATTTTGACACTTATTTTTGTTATTTATTTAAAAAGTATACATAGGCGTTTTTTTTATAATAACAACATTTTACCTTAAATACAAATATGTTAAAACATAAATAAATAAAATTTGTAATGATATTAGTTCTATAATATTACCTACAGCGCTACAACCATAGCACTAGATCTACAGTAAATTAAAATTATATTTGTATATGATTTTTCTATGTTATGTACGATTGTAAGATTAATAATTTCAACGGATATTAATCGAATTTAGGAATATTTAACTTGTATAAGGTATACATACAATATAATACAATTTTATTGTATTTAATCTATGTAAATATCTATTTCAGCAAAAACTAAAAGTACCTAAAATAATAACTTGAATGTATATAGTGTCTAGTGTATGATAGAAAAACGTCCAATATAATATATATAATTATATAATAATATACTATCCATACATCACTTTTTTTAGTTGAACAAAAAAAATGCATTGTTTTTTCAAAGAATATATTTGTTATTATGCAGAGTTGCAGAGAGGGAAAAAAGAAAGAAATTATATTATTTTTTTTCATCTAAACCGAAAAATGTATATTTTTTTTAGCGAAGCGAGGTTTATAATGATATTAAAATAATTCGGGCCCTTTATTTTACTTACTCATCCGTTCACTACGTTCATCGTAATGCAATGACGTAAAAATATAACTGTACATAGTGGATGAAATTGTCGTAACTGCAGTTTATTCAGGACTAATGAATGTCATACTGCCACAAACTTGTCTACTCGTTCGTAATTTAATCGATTCATGTGAACATGATATAATAATATAATTTCAGCAGTTAAGGTTTTAAAGACTCGGAGATGATTGAAAGTATTTATACACATATTATATTATAGGTGTTATTATAACCTATTATAAATTCTCAAAATACTAGAACTAAAATATTATAAATAAAAACCTAATAATATAGTAACGTCATATAGGTTGTTGATTTTTCGGTACTCACATTATATTATTGATAATGAATCATATAAATTTTTAACTGCCAAAAAAAAAAATGTCATTTATGTCTTAACAGTTTTTAAGTGTAGTTCATCAGGTCGACGTTAAAGATATGTAAACGCGACAATAAGAACGATAATATACTTGTCGATGTTTATTAAAAACATTGTTAGGTATATACTTATATACGTATGTAAATTGTATATGGATAAAAAACTGATCAATAAATAATGTTTTCAAATGTATAGTGGTTGAATAAATAGTGATATAAATCATTGTTATTTTCACTTGTAAAAATATTATTTACATCGTTTTTCATACAATAGTGAATTGATAACAATCAATCACGTGTCAATTACACGTAATGTTTCCATCATATTAAGAATAAACCAAATTAACATCTATATAACATTTAAAGTTACTTAATCAACTTCTGTCAGCCAGTTAAATATGTAGACTAATGCAAAAGTCATATAAAATAATGATTGATAGAATGGTTTTCTATATTATGCGTACCTAAAGCTACAATGACTTATTTATCAGGATATTATATTAATACCTTTATACCTGTTATGAATTATGAAATCATAACTATTAGCAGATTAGCTATCCTATACGCGAACTCGATAATAACTACTTAGTAATTATAAAATATTATTTATTTATTTGTTATTTAATATTTATACGACATAAAAAACTGTGTAATTAATTGCCCAATACACTATACGAAGTTCTCACACATACAGCGGAGGCATCCAGAAATCAAATAAATTCCATCAACGAAGCCAAATTTCATCAACTAATTTACAAAACTACTTACATAAGTATACCAGTGTTTAAATATAAATTTGACAAAATATGTAAATGGATAAATGTAAGCGATGGTTAATAACAACGTAGTCGATGCTTTAAATAATTAGTAATGTTGCATGGTATTATTTCAAGCAATAAAAACGAAATAAAGAAAATACTGTAGGATTATTTTATAAACATATTTTTTTTTACTACAGACTTTTGAACTAAATCATATTATTAAATGCTATAGGTCAGAAAATCCATATTTATAACACCGATTAAGTTTAATAAGTTTAGCCAAACTAAGCTATAGTAATGATGGTATGGGTAATAAAAAACGTGCAAAATACTGCTAGCGAAAAGTCCATACGGGTGCATACGAAAAGTGGCCAATGATTAATAGTAGTTTTGGTCTGATGCGAATCATGTGATGCCCCTTGCAAAAAGTACACTATACTGGAATTAAAAAGTTCCTATGCAAATGAACAGTATAGTAATTTAAGTATGGGAATTCACCTGCTATACAAATTATATGAAATAGATAGGTCCAATAAATGTGAATGTGAAGTAATAAATCGCAAAGATAAATAAGAACGAGTAACATAAAAGTCAGTTTCAAAATTGAATCTAACGGAAATCGATATTGTACCAAAAACTTTTATACTCGTTTTTTTTTTTTTTTTAGACTGGCTTTGAAGTACTTTAAAGTAAATGTTCTGTGAAAGTTTCTTTGTTTAAGCTCCGTTTTATGGGATTTGTAAGCTACAGATACAAATCTTACATATAATATAAAAATCGGGGTCCAGTTTGTCTAACTGATTTTTTTTTGGTCCCAGTTTTCAACTCAACAAATTAATGTTTTTAAGACACAATGATAATAATATTTTTAAAAAAATTTCATTAATATCTCGTGTCTTTGTTGGTATTTAGGAACTTCAGTTTTACGATCAGTAAAAATAATGCCGTTAAGACAATGTAGGCTTTTAATATTCATGAAAACGATTGACATTATGAAAACAGTTGATTCTCACTAAACGCACTTAAGTAGTTACCCAGCGATTTTTTTCATTATAAATTGAATAAATTCTATTATCATAAATTATTTCCAAATTATTTAATTTTGACATCTTGATGTTGATCACTTGTTCATATAATATATATATGTATTTAAAGTGACAAAACAATCTTTTTTGAAATAATAAAAACAATTTACATTTGCATTGAATATTTATTTATTTTATTGGCATTCATTTGTATTGTCAAACCAATTAAAAATTATATAATATCTATGATTATATAATAACATAATATATACCTAAGTAAGCCTACTTCATGTTTCGTAAGTGCACGTTTTAAAGTTACTTTTATTAATATTGGAAGATGATTGAAATAGTGCTGCGTGATATTGCTGGCTAAATATACGATAACCATAATAATAATATGCTCTAAGTAATGCACTAGGAAACCTACTTGATTAATGGGTTTCTTCGCTTCTAGGCAAAATTACAATACATAATATACGGTACACCATAACATACGAAAGCGAAGTTTGACTGTTGTCAACGTTTTCATAGTTGTGCATAGTAATAATATTCGGAATAATATAACAAACAATTATAATAGAGCGGTTTATCGATTCTGAGTCTCATAAATCATAACATATATCACCCCCGTGTCCACGTTACTTACACAGTTACACGTTACACGTTATGCAATATTAATACTATAACTTTGACAGCTAGACAGAGAGATACCAAAATGTTTAAGTTGTTCATGATTATTCCCAAAAATGAATTTTTTTCAATTTTCTCCTGTGTTATCGCAACTGAGGTGGCGACTAGGTTAGCATTACTTTCACCTCAGCCACATCGTCCCGAAAAGGCCTGTATCTATCATTACATGGTATGTGATGTTGTTGCATACGACTAAAGATCAGTCTATGATATGGAAAATAAACAATTATAAATGTTTCAAATAAGCGGCTCTGTTTCAAAAAGGGCCTACATGTTTCCTAAAAAGGACAAGCTTCCAAACATAACAATAATTACCTATGCAAATATTACTTACGTCACAGAATATTAGTTATGTTTTTACGTTATGCCATAATAATATGAGCCGGATAAGTTTTACTGGCCTACACTAATTTTCCAAGTTGATTTTCATGGTAATGAAAAACAAATATTAAGTTTTAAGTACCTATTCGTAAATTTGAAAAACTATATTTTTACAACTAACGTCATTTTTAAAAAATAATAAAAAAATGTTAGGTATCATATTTACCTAGGTATGCACTTATTACTTTTTTTTTAAATTTAATATTAAACAATAATAACTATTTTTTATTCTATCAATAATCATTCAAAGTTTAGAGGATCATATAAGTGTACCATCGCCCTTAGTGAGACAAGTATAACTTCCCTTCTCCATGGTACCATATAAACTTCAAATGCTTATACATAAAATAACGGTAAGTATGATATTATGTATATTGTAATATATTCAGTAACAACTATAACCAAGTACCTACCATATATCTAGGTAAGATTAGCAACATCGTTGCAGTTAGTCGGTAAACCGAGTTTGGACTGCCGTTTTAAGACTATCTATTATCTAGGTGTCGTAGGTACCTAAATATTATAATACTATCGATGTATAGAAACAAAAACTAAAGTGAGGAAGCTATTGAAATATACTTACTAAAAGACTAACACTCGATTAAATTTCAATGGAAGTATATATGATATGAAATGTATACAATAACACAGCCAGGAAGATGAGTGTAGGCGATTAGAATTTTAAACGCGGAGGTGACGTACTGGTTCCAAAGAACATATTGGCATCGTCTGCCGAAAACGCTATATATTTTTGTTTTCCCGTATTCCTGTGTTGACCTCATAGGGAAAATGGGAAAACGACATGGTAGCCTTCTACAATCTACAGGAATGAACAACCGAATGTGGGACGGTATCAGAGACCATTGGCAAACAAATCACATTATTTTATATATGGTACGATATAATATATAATAATATACGCCCCCCCCCACTTCTTCGCTAGAAGGTCAGTAGATTAAAAGCCATCGCCCTAAAGAAGAGATATCTGTAGTAACTTTGTTGTTCCACAACGGTGGTAGTATAATAATATTATTTCCAAGTCTATAACGGGGGTACTCCAACACACATTAGATGTGTTAAGTGTTTAGGAGGTATAATATTATGTAGCCGTCTATATAAAATCCCAAACTGCCAACGAAATGCCTCTGTCGATGTGCAATAATATACTAATAACACATTGAAACGATATGAGTTTATGACCCATAAAACCCGATATCGAAAATATACACTGAGAGTTCGTATTCGAACCTATATATTATTATAATCGATTTTATACAACACATACATCCATCAATATATCTTATCAAAAATATTATTAAATGAACGGCAAAATGATGGAAATCCGTACTCGAGAATATGAAACGACCACATTAACATTAGGTACCTACATAATAATACAAATAAATCTATGAAAACCATATTATGATGTTAAACTTTACAGAATAATATTATTCTACATACAGTAAAATTACTTAAGAGTTAAGTCAAATGAATTATAATTATTTGGCGAATATAGTAATTCGAGCATGAATTTAATTCACGTAATTTGTTAGACATTGCCCATAGTTTAAGAAACTTTAAACGGATTCGAAACAATCGAATTAATAACTTTCAGCATATTATTATTTTTTTGGCGTTGCTTGTATAAAATATTAAATGTATTCTATATACAATAGTTCATACTTGTTTTTATGACTGGAGTATAGACTTAAATATATTAATGTTAAACTTTTTCGAAGTTTTTTAAAGATAAATAATCACAAGTTAAAAAAAAATAAACAAAACAAAAATATAATTTGTAACAAAAACTGATAAATCAAAATGTATTTTTGTTTCAGTTAATAGGTTCCATTTATGGTTAGGTAATAGGTACATATAACTTAAAATATTAATGACAAATGGCCCATATAATATTGATATAACATAATTTATATATTATATTTGTACGCATTAAAAGATGACAATGGGTTTAAATCATTTTTGAAATTCGTTTTAGGGTTCAATATTAATTATAAAGGAGAAAGTAAATACAATTAAATGCATACCACGTTTTACGTATACTTTCGTGTCAAATTTATTTATGTAGCTTATATATTATCAATATCAGTAATGTTCCAAACTGTAACTATAGAAATTATTTTTAAAAACCAATAGTTGTATTTGTGTACAAATCATAATTTACAGGGTGTTTCACCAAGCATGCTCACTCATATTTTTCTTTAATAATAAATTTAATCGAATTCTAATTTTTGGAATTTATTAATATACTCAAACTCATTTGTTTTAGACCATTCAAACATTTTTATTTTTATTACTTAAGGGATGTCCTGTGGCGATACAAAATTTTGTTTTTCAAATAATTACCCCCCTTTTTTATTGTAAATTATTTAGTGGATAATTTTTTTTCTTAAATTTTTTATGTCGCTAATACAAAATTCAAATGAGTAGTTTCTTAGTTATTAAAACGTTTGTATTATGTTACATATTTCAAAAACCACTCATTCGAATTCTAATTCTGATACTTTCAAATTTTCCAGAAAAATTAACCACTGAATAATTTACAGTGAAGGGAGGAAGGAGGAGTTCTCATTTGAAAAACAGAAGTTTTTATCGCCTTAAATAGTAAAAAGAAATCAAGTATTTGAAAAAATTGTTTGAGTGCATTTAATAATTCCAAAAATTATAATTTTAATAAATTCATTATTAGAGGAAAAAATAGGGATGAGCATGCTTGGCAAATCTCCGTGTATAATAAATAGTATAATTTATTGTTATTAATGTTTCATTTGTATAAAAAAAGACTCATAATAAATGGTTTCCGACTTTATTAAAATATTCCTAAGCAAATCATCGAATTTATAATTTTGATTGATTTATAAATTAAAACCATCGGGGTGGTATATGATGTTATTTAGGTAACATTGTACTTCGAACAAACGTGGTACTTATTAATTATAATTGATTATAGTATTATGTACACACTCCGTAATGTATTTGGTTATTATTTGAGTTTAATTTTTACCAGTAATAGTTATGATAGGTGTCTGGGTGTATAGGGTTTTGGACGTGCAGTGCGACGGACGGATATGTGTAACGGCAAATGGGAATTTCACTATAATCCTCTTGTAACAACGGACCAATCATAACTGTGCTTAAGCCAGACGCTATGTGTCTGTCATCCTATTCCATGTCGCATCCCGACAAATGGGAAAATTAATACGTTACTCAGAATAAAAAAAGTTAATGCATATATTATGATATTATATTTTACTATATTTGTTTATAACGATTTTATATTTCACGAAGTACATAATATATCGTCACAGAAAGTATAATTTGATGGACATGGATTGGAAAAATAGGCGATTGGGTACTATATACCTATACTAAAAATCCTTGCCAAAAATTATAAATATAAAATGTACCTATTCAAGAATATTTTAAAAATATTTCTATAATATTTAAACCAATCATATTATTATCTATATTTTATCTCATTATCTTTATATTTTGTTCGTATTTTAAGCACTCCAATTGAGGCGTTATTAACTTAGGACATAATTAAAGCTAATAATAATTCTGATGTATATACCTATACCATGTTAGCGTTATAGAATTAAATCGTATTATTTCATCCAATATAGGTAGGTACTCTGACCCGATAAAACCGATTAAATATGTAATATATAATAGTATTTAGATATTAGTATTTTTTTAAAAAAAATTCCCCATTATTTTTCGATAAAATCCGGAAGTAGAGCTTTTCGGGTCACTTATACATATTTTAACCTGTTATCAGTACGCATTATGCATAGGTAATTATAGGTATGCCAGTATTTTTTAAATGCCCAGTGTTCACGCATCACTAATTGCAACACCACTAATTGAAATGCATAATATGTCGACGGTAATAATGGTAAATTGGGTATAACTGAAAATGCCAACGGAATCAATCTTATCTAATAAATAATAAATATAAAAAATTATATAAATTATAGTTCATTCTAATTAATTTACTTATTTTTAAAAACAATACAAATGTAATATATGGTTAAAATGTAATTATTAATAAAGGTAAAATTATTTAATATATAGACTAACATGTTTTTTGTTATTTTTTATATTAAATTGTTAAAAAAAATGAATTATATAAATGACCCACATATTAATTTCAATACATAATAAATTAAAAGGTATTAATTAACTAATTAATATTTATGTTATACTGTTTTATAATTGTTTACATAAATATAATAATATTACTGATCATTTTGTGATATAATATAGTAATTTGTTCCTCAAGTTATAGAAATGATTTTAGTTTATGATTCCAACACTCTCTATTAACCCGTCTCTGATTATAGAATATCCGCAGAAGAATTTTAAGGGCAATACAATCACAATAGGATTCCAGATGTGAAAACGTTTACCGAAAAAAGCATTTTGGATTCATGAGAAATAATATCTCAATATTTCTAATAGGAAATGAGTGCAATATATTAAGTGCGTGATATGTTATGTAATATTATACGTCATAAGGTTTTGTGTACAATGGGTCACCATTCAACCGTTACAGTATCCATGATGTATGTCGACACTTGCAATCAACTGCGAATGTGTGTTACGTCACAACGATAATAATATGACAATAGATTTTTATTAGTAACAATTAATTACAGAGAATGGCGAATGCATATAGTATTGTTATGAAAAAAAAAAAAAAATAATAAAATTAATCGATTATTCAATAAAAACGGTGTGCATATTGTACGATGTCACTGTCGTGTCGTTAAAATGACTACCTTTAGAAGAGTTCATACAAAATTGAAATAACTAAGCCGAAAACGTGGCCACATTAAATTTAAACGTGATCGAAGGGATAACAATTTTCTAGACATGAAATATAATAGTAAAAAATAGTTCGTCAAAATTAATTTGGTAAAGTTCGTAAATAATATTACATTATTGGTCATGATATTATGCATGTATAACATTTTGGATTAAGTGGAAAACACCGATAACAATATGGAAAGAAATAGTGAACATTTAACTTAGTAAATGCATGTTTACTAAGCAATATTTTATTTTTATGGTTCGTAAAAAATATAATTTCATCCTGTGCCGTTGTACAAACAAAGTTAACTGATATAATAGCTTGAAACACGAGTTCGTAAAAACCATTAGATTAGCAGCGGGCCAATATTAGTACAGTGTGACGAGGAGTAATACTTTTATTCAAAACCTACAAAAAGTGTTCTATCAAAAACCATAATAACTATAGTTTGCTTCTTTTGCAGGCACGCTTTCACTAAATTTAATTGATTTTCATTGAAAAACCAATAGGCAGGCCCGATGAAATAATATAATCCCTACGTCCAGTCTTAGAAGAAAAATTGTACAACGATATAGTATTCCTTATTCCAAATCCTCGGGGCCAACATGTTTCCCTTGATGATAAATGTATAGTATTTTGACCAAAGCTAATGGACAAGAAAAATTTCCATAGGAAAACGCTTTAGCGAATACATGTATACTAGCGAGAGCTTTCGCACATATAAGTATATACATTATATTATTTTTTTCCAAAAAACCGACGTCGTGATAGTTTTTTTTTATCGTTACAAGCAAGAAATGGTATTCTGGTGTGTTGTTCTAAAAGTACATAGATTTTAAGTGATATTAAAAATTTCTGAATAATGCCAAGTAGTTAAAAATGTTAATGTCAATGAACATAATAATAATATGGATTCGTGTTAACTTTCTGACAAACACTCGTCTGACGCGACTTGCCTCCCCCCCCCCACTTTGCGCCTTTGCGGCTCGGTGGGAGAGTCAACTGTGTCAAGTCTTGGGTTCCCAGTGGCGGTGGTTGGTAAAAAGTACCTTGTAAACTGTATGCGTTAATAATCGTAAATAAATAATATGTTCCAAATATTATTGTAACCCTACAAAATCTTTTAAATATGTACCATAATTCAATAAATATATTATTAGTTGTATTATTTTTATTTTGCTTTATTACCTAGTTACTTATGTTTCCAAACACCATATTATGTCACAATTACTTTTATTAAAATATAATCATATAATATATTGTAAAACAGAAGAATGGAACTTAAAAATCTAAACATCTCTAAACTAAATTGACAGCAGAGTTAATGTTCAATTATTTTAAATTGACTATATTATACTATACCTATATAGTATATAAGATATAAGAAAAACTTATAACATTTTTCAGGTGCATTTATTTATAGTTGAATATTAGAATGAAACTATAAACCTTTATTCCTTTGGGAGTTAATACATTACTACAATTGAAATTAACGTACCTATAAAATGTTTTAAAAGTATGGGTTAAAAATGTTTTTACGTATTTTTTTTTTTAAGTGGTAAAATTATATGATTATATAGTTAAGTTTGTATAAAATAATTAAAATTGTATCAACTATTCCGAAGCAAATATACGATTGTTAATAATATGTTGAATATTGTTACATTACAGGATAAAAGTAAATAATTACTTTGTCAATCATTTATTATTATAAATATTAGGGAAGTATGAATTTTGTGTGTGAATTATATAAAAGATTTTTGTATAA
The DNA here is from genome assembly GCA_949089665.1 of Macrosiphum euphorbiae. NCBI lineage: Eukaryota > Metazoa > Arthropoda > Insecta > Hemiptera > Aphididae > Macrosiphum > Macrosiphum euphorbiae. The sequence goes on from CARXXK010000004.1 coordinate 39,180,544, forward strand.
TTGTGTTTATATTTTATTGTGACCTAATTTTCACTATAATGAATGGAGGAATCAAATATCCGATAAACAAAAATGGCATTTCACGTCAATCGAAATTACTCAAGTTTCAAAATCCAATTGACATCTCTACACTAAACGATTTATAACAGAAAACAATGACAATTAACATAATCTCATATGACATTAATAAACTCCAATATTATTCGTTATCCACAAAGATAGAATTCTAAAAACGATATAATATTGTATAAAATGTGTCCCTTATTATTTCAAAATATTTAAAATCAATTAATTCTAATTATTCAAATATTACAAATGTGCTAAAACATATACACAATTATTGGCCAAGAAATTTTCGTGAATACCTACTGGGTATTGTCCAAGAAAATTGAAAAATTACCATTGTGTAATGAATGGAGTGTTTATTTATTTATATAGCTCAACAATGATAATATGTTGGATTTGAAAATCTACAGCTTGCGCTTCCAATGCGCACATCAATAAAATATGAGTAGGTATTTAATATTTTTTACTATTTAAAATACCTACTTTAGTTCATTACATAAATTATAAATAAAATATTTACAATAGTCAAGCTGTACTTTTAAAATATAAAATCTATTGTTGGTGGCATTTCGCTAAAATGTCATCTTGTTAAATGTTTAGTTTTTTTTTTAGTATATTGTACCTTCACATTGTACCCAAAATGTAAAATTATATTGAATTGTATTCGTCGCTTAGTGCTTACATATTAAAATATGCAGTAATGCTATTATAAAGAGGACGTGATATACGCATGTGTTGTCTCCTTCTTACAAGTGTGTAACATAGCAAATTTTACTCTCAGCAGAACACGTGTAGCTCTTTTAGTTTAAAAATTGGAGTGAATTAACCTCCTACAAAATCTAAATTTAGGTAATTATCTAGGCAACTGCATGGTCTTTTAAGATGTACAAACAATTTACAATTTTTAAATACTCATAACTCGCTTTAAAATTAAAATATAATAAAAAGCCCATGGGCTTGCCTAGATAATTACCTAAATTTAGATTTTATAAGAGGTTAATTCACTCTAATTTTTAAATTAACAGAACTCCACATGTTCTGCTGAGCGTAAAATTTAGTATATTATGCACTTGTAAGACGTAGACAAAACATGCTGGTATCACGTCCTCTTAAACTAAATTTTGGAAAAATAGAATAATATGAAACATTATAACTTATATCACTTGATTTATTTTTCCATATTTAAGTATATAACAATGCATATGATACACATATAAGTGTATATTATAAATTTAAATTCAATATTAGTTTTAATAATAACAATTTGAACTTATATTGTTCGTAATTTCGTATGAATATGAATAGTGTAAACATTCATAAACACGTACGTAAATACGGAATTTTCTATCAGTCTAATATATTAGATTCTGAGCGGAGCAATGAATGTATTGATTTTACAATAATGTGTGGGTTTTTATTTCTGTATTTAAACATTTTTTCTAGTAAAAAAATGGTTCGATTTTCAACTTCAGCATATTTTCTAATGGTGAAGTGGATCTAGTTAAGTGGCGAAATTATTGGGGTGTTGAGTGTGAAATTCACAGGGTCCCGAGATATATACGATATTTCTACTATAATATCCTATTTCCTACTATAATATTATACACATCTTATATTATTTGTTTTAATAATATAATAACAATAAATAATAATGTCTTAAGTCTTTATTGATAGAGTTTTCATCGCATATTTATTTTATCATTTTCATTAAAGATACATTGGCACAATTTTTTTTTAATAAGTGTATAGTTTGACAAAATTCCTAAACATTTCATTCGTTTAGTTCTTATTGGTAAGTATTGAAAATTCAAAACAAGGTATCTTATAGGTCGTTCATACAATCACTAAAAATTCTAAAGAAAATATATTAACAGTTTTTTTTATTGCTATTTTCAGTTTAAATTTGAACGAAATTTGATATTTAAACGAAGAATAACGATATCACAGTTATATTGCTGTAATTTAAAAATATTACTATAATATAGGCTAAATAACAGACCGTCTCCTCTCAGAATTGTTTTTCGTATAGGTACCTACAATTATATTATATCACTGAATTCAAAATTAACACCATCCATTACAATGCTCCACTCGTAACCTACTGTTTAGCGGAGCGGTATCCACCCTCTTTTTTTTTAATCTGATTCTGACGACATTTAAATTTAAGTGTTATAATAATTGAGGTGCTCGATTACCCTTAGCATTATAGATACTTATATAATAGTGTCATAAAGAATATTAAAAAAAAAGAGCAGTAAATTGTATATCTAAATCGAAGGCAAATTTTAAAATTAAATATTAAAAATACCCTTACGCACTTATTTCAACTTAGTTTTCATTAAATTCTTAGTAAGCATTGTATAAACATACAAATAAGTTTTTTTTTTAATATAACAGTATGCAATCAGTAATTATTTTATTTACGAATCAGACAATGTTTTATGTAAATTTGTCTGAGTTTTGAACTGTGTTTTTGCATTACAACATTGACTCAGAAAATAATAACAGCCAATCTACTTTTAATTTCGTTAAAATGAATTTTATGTTTGTTATTTGTGTTAGATTATTATTGTTCAGACAAAAAATATAAATAACTAATTATTAAAGGATAACATCGGTAAAAAAATTATTATTGACAGGATTTGTGAGTTGGGTCAGGTTAGGATTGGCGATGCAGAGGTTAATGACAATCATGAGGATGCAATTAAGCTTAATTAAAAAATTTTAGTAAGAATCAGTGTCAAAATATTGAATGGCTTAAACTTTATAAGAACGAAAACAAATAAAGAATCTGGGGATCGGTAAAAATTAAACCTTAATATTTAAGCCTATAAACCCATTCGTTCTTACCCCTTTAAATTATATACCTATATTTTAAAGTACGTCCAAATGAGATCCCCAAAGACTTTAATTTACCGCAGCATTTAACCAAACGGAGGACATAAATTTCAAAACTTCGGTGTGACGCAACAATAACACAACCTAAAATAACAACAATAAAATGGTGTCGAACGATGCCGAGCTCGAGGGATTTATAATTTAACATGTAATCAAATTCCGGCTACGTTTTACAACCGTAATTATTATTATAATAAGATATACCTACACTTGCGCTCAATAAATATAGTTACCTATCCTATATAATATAAATATACCCCAAATAGCGTGTTTACGGATGCAAATCGGTTGAGTAAGAACTTACCTGGGTGTAGGTCATCCAGCAACAGGGTTCCACTTGGTTCGCGTCCAGACCCCAAAACTCCAATTCCTCTTCGAACAACGGCCCGCAAACATCCGTCGGGTAATGAAGTTTACCCGTCCTGTAAGACAAAATAATGCTGTTATACGAAGTTCAAACTTCAAATGCATGCTGAGTTGCTGAATAATTTATGGAACTGTAATGGATATAGGTAATCACAATGAAACGTTCGATAGTATAATATGTACTGGAAGTAAATTTATGGACTACGATAGTTCACGAGTACATTAGGTATATGCTAACATGTTACAAAACAATAGGTACTCTTAAAAATATTAATTCCAGAGCAATCATGTAGCCACATAAATTTATCATGCTGTATAATATACCTGCACACCCGTCCACTGCTGACACCCTTTTATCCATGGCCCTTTTACTCCTTTTGAAGCTCGTCACTACGCCTGCTGCCTCGATCTTCTCCTAGTCGTCCTTCTCTATACCACGATCTTATGCACCACCCTACCCGGTTTAACGTCCCCTTTGTCGTCAGGGTCCGTGGGTGTGGATGGTAAATTCATTTCGTACTCCCTATATCAGTGTACACACACACACACACACACACACACACACACACACACACACACACACACACACACACACACACACACACACACAACGCACGCACGCACGTGAATATAATATATTATATTGTATATCACGTGCGATGGTGCTCTGACGGAACAACCGCAAAACTGCAGGTCTCAGCTGCTGGCTTTGCCTGTATAATATTATATATACGACACACGCATATCATATAAGACGACGTTGCAACGCATTCCGATCCCCTATCCACGCCACACCGCATTCTGGAAATTATTATAAATTTTACCCGGATTAGAGAGATTAAAGAGAAAGAAGGGTATACCTACCTACAAATATATACACTATGCATATTATAGAGGAGACAACCTTAATTTTATTACAATATGAACTACTACATTTTGAAATTTGGTATGTATATTTTGAAGAAAATGTTACCAGATTTCTCTTTAAACTACAGCTAAACATTTATTCTAACAAGTACGTAACGTAATAAAAATAAAAATTTCATTATCCATACATTATTATTAATACACCTACCACGTATAATTTTTACATTTTTAGTACGAAACATAATAATAATATTCACACCAAAACACTAAATTTCCTAAAACCGTGTAATATTTTTTAATATGTACTGTGTTTATCGTTTATATGTTTGCCTTTGTTATGATTTGATGTCATAATATTAACAGTATATTATTATTTATTACAATATACCTACTAATTTATAGTTTTTAGACATTGATTGTCAATCTAAATGTATCAAAAATACGTTTCTAGTATTTATCAGCTAATAAAAACTTTAGTATAAAAATATACAAGTTTTAAATGATTTAAATAATATATTTAACAAATTAATAATTTTCCGTTCGAAAATATTTTGGCCTAGTAGTGCAAGTTCTCAGATTTTTATTTTTTTTAGACTGATCTGGTGGCTTTCGTAACAATTAAATACATCCGCTACAGAAAATACTCACTCTGTACATGAAACGTAGCTTGTATAATATAATGTAGATACCCACATAATATTATGTTATTTCTAGTTAAATAAAAAAAGAATTATGTATATTGTATACCTATACATTTTTATTTTTAAGCGAGTACAATATTCATAATAATATGACTTAATATAATTTTAAATTTAAGGTTTCATAAATAAATAAACTGATGTACAAATTTCATATCAAAAATATACAATAACTGTGCTGTACTCTACATAAACCTGTATACATTTCAGTATGAAAAAACAATGTTAAAAATTGGATTTGGTGAACTCAAAAACATACAGATCACAGGGCCAAAAACATAATTCTTTAGGTTAATTTATTTATGTTAAATACCATGGTAAACATTTTGTTCAGCCAAAATTATCTATCAGGCCATTAAGCGCGATGAGTCACAGCTGAGTCGTGTTGAATCCAGCAGTCACGGTAGGTATTCGCGGGGTCGTTCAAAATTCACAACGAAAATAAAAATGTATAAAAAAACTTCTTATACTGCGTTGGTACTGGAGAAATAGGGTGTACGCACGGAGATATGCGAAACTCGAATAGCTATTATCTGTTTGTTTTATTATTTTTCCTCATATAGCCATACCTATTCAAAATGCCATTATTATAATATTGTACCTAACAGAGATACAGACCGGTGATTTATGCATTTATACTTCAATACACTAGCATGATATATTTTATTTATATTATCACACCGTCATCAGTTTTCTGTATTTGCCCGAGTATCGAAAAGTTTCTGTGCATAATATTCCATTTCGTTATTTTTGGATTTTAAGGATTGAAATAAACTATAATGCAAGTGAAAAACTGATTTAAAATCATCCGCCACATCGATATTATGCACTAAGACGATTTTATCAAGATGGGTAATATTAACATAATATAACATAGCCATTAGGTACTCGTGGTAGGTAATTACTAATTACTAACTCGTAAGTCATGATCGTTCAAAAATTCATAAAAAATTAAACTGTTCCAATAAAATGTTAAGACAACGTATTATATGTTCAGATCCTGAAAGTTTAGTTATTTTATTTATCTGGCTTTGCATCAAAAAATGCATGATCCTCCCATATTTTTGAGAACCAGGATTTGTGATTTTGCTCAGAATACTGTGTCAACAACCGTTGATCCATTCTTATCTCGGGATTCGTTTCTATTATCTCAACACGCACACTTTTGAATAATCACTGTTGGTTGGATATCAATTTTAATAGCAGAAATAGCACACTGTAATAAACCAACACTTAACCCTATAATAATAAAAATGTTTCATTATTTATTTAGGTATTCTTTTTTCAGGCTTCATTCTTTCATTTTAAAAATAAACGCCTTGCGTTATTTATTCGAAATGAAAGCTGTTTTTTAATTAGAGTTAATGGTCTATATCATATTGTAACGTGATACATAATACAGGGTGGGCCGCCGTATAAAGGTCAAGGTCAATTATATTTATGGTTTGAGTGTTAATTCATACAGCCGTTTACAATAGTCCACTATGACTTAATGCATTTAAGAAATTAATTATATTATATAATTTATTGTATATAAACATTTTTACGTGTACATACAAATATTTTGTAAGTGTAATAAATGATTTAAAAACCTAACAGTTCATGATACTTTTACTTTAGGACCATATGTAGGTAGCAAATAAAAATTATAATAATAACAGTCATTACGAATTTCCACTACAAATATTTTTATATTAATAGACTTTATGTAAGTATTTTTTAAATTCAATTGACTTTACCGACATATTTAAAAAAAATGTATAAAATAAGTGTATTTCGAATAACTGATACGGATAAAACAATAATATATATAATATAATAATGCATTGATATACATACAGTACCATCATTTAAACACAATGCTTAACACCGCAACTTGCACATGAATAGTTAGTTCGTGTATTTAGAATGCACAGAATCGAGTTTGTACATACCTAGTAATAATACTTGTGCTGAAGATTAACAAGTCCACAGTACAGATAAAAACAGGAGTAGGTACCTATTATTAGTTTGTATAATATATAAATAATTTATATTGTTATGTCTTAAAATTTTAATTTTTCATAGTTTGAATAAAACGATTCTATATACCTACATATAGCATTAAATATACATTTTTTGTAGGTCATGATAATGGGTTCGTGGTTATTTATACTATACCATATGGAAATATGAAACAACGCTTGTGGTTAATCTTTGATGAAACAATAATTGTATGAGGATGTAGTAGAAAAGTTGCTCTGCTTGTGTTTGCATTGTTATCACTATATGTATAATAATAATAATGAATCATATCACCGTACAGCTGGCATAATATTAAACAGTTAATGTACTTAAATTTACTGAGCTAAATTAACAACTGACATAACATTTGATTTATGTTAAAAATTCCTTGAAAAAATAATTTAGTTAATGTTTTTTAAATATATATTTAACAATAAAATAATTTTTGCTTAATTGGAAGTATATTATTATACGTATATAATTTTAATTTTAAGAATACTTCTAAGCGACTATTATTTTTTGTATAATATTATTCTATTTATATAATTAAATTTTCTATTTATAAAGCATATCAAAGTTAAAAAAAAAACCCCTTCATTATTCTGTTTCTTCTTCTATCTCTCTAATTTTCATATATAAATATTATATATAATAACTTACATAATATATTATATACCTGTGCTGCCGTCATAAGCGAAAACGCCGTAGGTCACCCGAGGACGATTTTGAGAAAAACAAGTTTTTGTGTTTTATATATTCATAAAATTTAACACCTTTGTTACATTCTAATTATTTAAATATGATATATGTTTTCCTATGTAATTTTACCCACCGGATGCAATGAAACAATAATAAATATGATTAAATTAATTTTAAACAAGATATTTTACTTTTTACGTTGTAAATTAGTATTAAACTTTTGATACATTATTCAAAAGCAAGAATCCCGTAACTCGTAAGTAACACATTCTGAAATGATAAAACTATTTATACATTTTAATAGTACCTAAATTCACAAAACAAATATATTATTTTTCAGTCAATTTATAAACGGCATATTCATCTACACAAGCAAAATTTTACAATAATTTATTTGTTTTTACTCATTTTTATTTTTTTGGGGACTTACTGCGTTTTTGCTTATCACGGCAGTTTTGCAATACGTAAACTGGTCCTTGTTACTAGGCCAAAATGCTGTTAATCATAATTTGTACTAGGTATGTACTAAGATAAAATGCCGTATCTTCAACAATACTTACGGCGTTAGTGCTTAGTAAAGTGTATTTGCGGCGTTTTTACCTAGTAACCACGAATTTTTCTACGATTTACAGCGTTTTAGTTATTTAATTATAGCTTGTGTTATACTTTTGGAGTAATATTTCAGACATACGGCATATTCATCTACACAAGCAAAATTGTACAATGATTTATTTGTTTTTAACTCATTTTTATTTTTTTTGGGACTTACTGCGTTTTTGCTTATCACGGCAGTGTGGGTGTTTTCGACAAAAAATCAATACTATGTTAAAAACCTCACAAACATATTATATAAAAAATATATATTATGCAACGTTTATATATGTGTATATACGTATTCTTTATGGTATGACCAAGTTTGTCGAGTTCGCCGATAGACTGACAACTTGTCAATTTCTATGTTTGTCAGCTGCTGTTAAAGCGTATTAAACAACTGGGATATTTTGGTTGGCTTTCCAGAAGGGTAGGGGTATTGGTAGAGACACTGTGGTAAAGTAGAGAAGAAGGTTCACGAACGTTTTTAGAACAATTCCATAACACCAGCGTATATATATATATATATATAATATATCGGAAGAGTTTGTGAGGTGAAAACAATCGTCATCATCTGCAAATGCTCATTTTCCCCCAATGATAATGACCACGACGACCAGAATATTAAGCCCATTTTTGATGACGAGATGAGGTGAAGGGATTGGTGATATTATTATATTAAACTCGGGTCGTTGGTACCAATATATGTATACACTTAAAATGTGTTATATAATAAAAGAACTACCCTACAAAACAGTTCATATAAAATAATATCTCGCTTTATAAAAATCATAATATGGTATGCAATAAAGTCACATGATATGGCGATGATATAATATAATATATCGCCGCCATACCATGTGACAGTTTTCACAAAGATCAATAATACATAAAGCAATAAAGATATTAAGCTGAAACATAACGGGACATCATGTATATGCACATTTAAGTTGTGACGATATCAATAAAAAAACTAAACCTTCAACGATACAGAAAGATACAAATCCTATAGGTATACCCTATTAAACTACACTTCAACCATTCAAATTAAATGCTGTCTATTCAAATATACAATTACAAGACTGCTATTATCTTACACATGCCCAGAATATAGGCTGTCGCTTTCCCCTCGAAATAAAATTGCAATTTCTCCAAAATAAATTCCTATGAATAGCACTCAAAGTATCTTAGTTAATATAAAACAAACAATAGCTCACGACACGGCTTTTCCCTACCAACATAGATAATTAACCAATACAAAAACTTCAACATTAACCTAAATAAAGCCAAAGGAACTCTCCATTACAAGTTCGGCGAAAAAACATCAACCTAGGCTAAAACCACGCCCACAACCAGACAACTAACAAAGAAGATATTTTTTTGTATATTTATGATTAGGTATTTATGTTTATTGTAAGTTTAGAACTTTGCGAAAACATTTGGTATGCTAATTAATAGAAGTCTTCCTAGAAGTCCAACCAGACAACTAACAAAGAAGATATTTCTTTGTTTATTTATGATTGGGTATTTATAATTATTGTAAGCTTAGAACTTTGCAAAAACATAATTTGGTATGTTAATTTAATGAAAACGAAAAACAAATGAGCTGAATAAAATAAAATAAAGCAATATTAGCAATAATATTTAAAAACTGAATTTTTGCTTCAGACATGATTAAAAAATATTGATATAATTTAAATTAAGTCTACTATTTCTCCATTAGAATTATTATATATTAACCGTTAATTATTTTTGAACTATATTATTTTACGAAAAGCCACTAAAAAAATAACAACATTTTAATAACACCCATCGGTAGCAATCAGGTCTTGTAACACCGATAAAATGTACTGAGTAATTAATTACGTTGGTATACATAGATCAATACTTAAAAAAAATAACGTTTTTTTTTCTAAATTGTATAGATTATACGGACGTTTGGACAACATTCAATGTTCGAGATAATTTTGTTTACTCAAGAATTTATTTTTAACTAAAAATAGAATATGTACTTAAATGATCGACGAAAGCATTTCTTGTTTAGATATATTATGCATTCTAAACATTAAAAATCTTTCAGCAACGTATCGTGACATACAAATGTTTATCTAATTTCGATTTAGTAAAACCGTTCAGTGAATAATTTTACCTTTTTGAAAAATATTCACTGAAACAGTTGTTAAATAAATCTCTTTAACGTTCATTTGCGCGTTCACAAGTTAAGTCTATAGATTCTTCAAAAAGCGCAAAGACGGTGGATCAATATTGCGTACAGCATAGACTGCAGCAGTCGTCAGTTCCCAACGAGTAGAAAAATTATTATCTACATCGGTTCAGAAACGACAGTAATATCTCGACGATTTATCGTCATTTTCGAGCCGGTGTTGGTTTTTATCGGTCACGCGAAAATCTGCGTTATACCTCCCACCAGTTTGGTAAACGAAAATAATAATAATACATTGAAATGATAACCTCGGCACCAACCTAATCTAACCATAATGTCCCTAATAACATACATAGGTACCTACTACGGAGCGGAAATGAAATAAAAACGAAAATACCAAAACCGCCGTTTTCACGCGTAGGCATAAAAATGTGGCTCTTTTTACGCGCTTGACACTTACGATATGATGATATGACGATATTCCACGATATTATTCTTTACTGCAGTTCTCCCTGGAGTTTTACTTCTGATACAGCGGAGAGGGACTTGGCCATTAATATTTTTACTTATATACAGTATATGATTATATTTTCATCGTTAAACGAGCAATATATCTTAGAAAATACAAGTAATTCATTTTTTTTTTTTTTTTATCAAATGTAAGATCAAAGTCAGTATACTATATAACGTAACATGGTTTATAAATATAGGCACTTAAAATGACTTCATATCACTAATAAATGCATTTATTTTTAATACATAAAGTTTTAAATTTTATACTACTACTAAACATTTTACTAACCATAAAATAAGTACTAATGAACCCTAAAAACAGAATATATGTCATTCAAATATTAAAAAAACTCCGATTATGCAAACATAATATATGTTCTAAATACTTTTGATTTTTCATCCGTTAATATAAGTTATGAAATTAGTTTATAAAATATAACCTATCAAACACAAGTATAATCGAGTTCAAATCCTACCCTGATAATCGTTATAAAATGTTAAATAGTAGCTATAAATTCTAAAAATGTTTTAAAACAATCATCCCGTATTTCTCTATATTTCTACAATTCTGACGGAGAGGGTATAACTCATATCCACGATTTGAGCTCGCTGTCGGTACATTATTTCTATCATTATTATTGTTTTACACGAGCTACAGCAGTGCTGTAACAAGATAAAAACGAAAAATAACTACGCCACATCACGCCATAGCCGGACGGATAAGAGTAGGAGTAAGAGACGAGGCGCAATGGTGTCAAACAGCAATAAAACACATTATTTAATGGTATAATAATAAAATATACTCATCGGAAATATTAAAGAAAAACGATATGAGAAAGAAGTTAAAAGCTCGATTTAATTCGTGTTGTGGCTTGTGGGTTTGTCAGTTTGTTTGTGTAAGCAGTTGTGTACGAATCATAAATTAAACCTGTCTCGTTAGATTTCTACCTGGAAAACCTATTGGTTTTTTTTTTATATTAACCCTGAAAAGTAATTTTAATATTATTATTATTATTATTGTTATTATGACTGCAGAAAGACAATTTAAACCAAACCAAGTTATAACACCAATGATTGACATAAAGTAGGCATTTAGTGAGTTGTGAGAGTTTTATGGAAGATGGATGAGTATAAAGGAATATTCCGACAGCTCACTGTCTGACAAAAAATAAGAAATAAAATAAGAAAACAAACTTCTCAAAACGCAACTATACATAATATAATATAAGACACACTATGTGAGCAATATATATTATAATATTATACCTACATGTGATATTATATTCATAGAGTTAAAATAAAAAACCATTGCCATGTTACTTGCAAAAAAATATGTTCGATTAAAAATTAAAAATATTTCATACACAAATTGTACATTATAATAATAATTTGTTAAATGTCACTTATTTATGAGTATTTTTTGTTTTTTTTAATTTAGAAACCGACTTTTACTCTACAATACATATGCATTGTTTATTTCTATAGAATTTAAATAAAAAAAAAAAAATTATCATTAATTTTAAAAAGAGTTACGTTTATAGTGTTCATTGTATACAATGCACATTACACACAACCACGATTTACTTTGGTCAAAGACTACCGGTAACTAAAATATATAGCTGTTGTTTCTAACCAAAAAACCTATACACACTTGTGGGTAACCGTAACAATATAATAATATTATTGTGGTGGTTAATTTCATTAAACCAACAAATCGCACGAGTCGATATTCGGATGCATTAATATGGGGTAAAACACACAAGCACCCACACACACATATATATATATATAAACACTTTATATGATATTATAATAGTACTATGTATATTATATGTGTAATTTAAATGTATTTATATTGTGAATTTCTATACCTACTGTATTATACATTATTCAACGTTATTATTGTTTTTTTTTTTCATACTTTTAAATCCGATCGGGAGTTAATGCTGCGAACGGAATCACCATGCTTTGGTTTAAGCTGATTACATATAATAATATTATACACGCAGACCACAATAGTATATATTTTTTAAATGTAAATTCCATAAATCTAATATTCATGTATATTGAAATCTGCAATAAAGTAATATAATCTTCGAGTAGCTATAAATAGTATTGATCCACAGCTTAAAATATAGACCGTGAATATTTCGGTACCAGTATATATATTACATTATCGCCTGTCATATTATATAAGAATCTGGACACGTTTTTAACCTATAACGAATATATAGTATATTTTTACGAATATCGAGTTGAATAGAACTCATATAGAAGGTTACTTTTTTTAACCAAGTTAATAACTTAACTATTTCAAGTGACAATGTGAATAACTTGGCTTTTGCCAAATGCCAGTTAACTAACTATAATACTCCATAAAAATGACGTTTATAGATTTGTATATCAAGCCTATAATATTAATTTTGTATAATCGTGGTTGTAATCAAAATCAAGTTATGTTTTTACATTTTTTCAAGCTGTACACACTACTGTCATATTGTGTACAACGATTTAAAATACAATTAAACCAATAATAATTATTTTTTGATTTAATAACTTTTCAGACATATGTATCTATAACGCCTAAACATAATATCTAGTGTCAATGTTTTAATTCTGAATAATATGTATAAATTCATATTACGATACTTTTAACTACCTATGTAGTATGTACTTTTTAAGTATTACTAAATAGTTAATATTTCATTAAAATATTATCACGTATATTATAATAATAATATACCAATTAAAAAGCACGAACGTTTTACTTCACGATTTCCAGGGAATATAGTGGAGGTCCTGCGGTCATTATTGTAGTTTTATATTATAGTATATATCACTCACCTGTAATAGTTGAGGACCTGAGCAAACACGCCGGGATGTCTGTCGAAGAAGTATTCGTTTAGCACCGGGTCATAGTTGGCCAACGCCTCGGTCAGCCGACTCAATCTCGTGGCGGGTATTTTCTTCAGGGTGGCCTTGTAGGTCTCGTGCCTGATGCCGCCGACGTTCAGCACCACCCGGTTCTCGGCGTCTATGTTCAGTATGTTCATCATAGTGCCCGTGCAGTTGGCGCCTCCCGTCGACTGCGGCTGGTGACCACCTACCATGTTAACCTGAACAGAACGAAACCACTGCAGCCACCGTTTAACGTCACCCTCGAGGGCCAAGCTCCGATTACCGCGGTTGTACCACTACGCCCGACAAACCTTAACATGGCGTCCTCATGTCTGCAGTTGAACCCAGATGCACCTCGGCCGTGGATCGTATCACCCACACGCCAATCTCCCACCCCATTCTGAAACACCAGACAAAATTAGGTTAGCGAAATATATCAAACAAATTCACTTAAATTCACACACAATTATCATTAAGAAAACACTATATTTTATAGATATTAAAAAACCGTCTTATCGATGTGTTGAATGTGCTATTCGCCTTACATGATCATTTATATTATTTTCTGTGACAATAGAAATCTATATTTTAATATCGATTCGACATTCACCATCACAATTCCACTTATCATTACATTACTTAGGTACTAAATATTATCATTTAGTTTCATTTTTATACATCCAAGTATTTATATTATATCGTTTTGCATCACAATATTTTATAGCCTATAGGGCTTCTTTACAAAAAAAAAAAAAAATTATTTTTGAGAATACGAAAAAAAGACCTATAAGAAATATTCCCAAAGTGATTTCATCCCTCGACTGTCTTGAACGACTATTCTCGAGCACAGTTTGGTGATAAAAAGAAACGACTATGTGTCGAAGCACGCTGCGTATGTGATTATTCGAATGGTTACTGATGACATAAAATACAAAGGATGAAGGTTTCAATAACCATCTTGCACACCAGTGACTATGCAGCCACTGCAATTATTGTATACGTCAATATTGAATGAATCGATTTTGCTCGGTATATTGTTCGAGAGAATCGGGATTATTTTCTACTATTAAATTCCTATTCGAGATATCACATTTTCGTTTCAGATTATTACTGAAAGTCATCGTCGAAAGGATTAAATGGGCTCGTTATTACGGTGCTTTTGAAAGAGTTGATTAAATACTATAGCTCCTGAACCCTTTATTCCGTTTAGCACGAGTTAGATGTTTAATGAAAAAGAAGAGATCGGCTTATTACTAACGAAGCGAATGAGACGTGTGCACAATATCCAAAGGAGTACACAACATTGCCAGACGAAAGGCCACTGCAACACGCAACGAACGCTGCTGCATCGTTTAAAGACTAACATTCGCCCTCCATGTAGCTTGTCAACTATACTCAATGTATACCGCATGTATACCACACTGTTCTCCTGATTATTATTATAATAAGGTGCAGGTTTCCGTTCTGGGTTCGAAAAATCTTCATTCTAATTATAATGGCCGTCATTGATGAAAACGTTTCGTTTCGCTTGTACAAACAACATTTCCAGCGACAAAAGAGGTTTTTAATAGTTGTTTTTTTTTTTTGTTGTTGTTGCAGCCACATCATCAACCATCATCGTATCCATTGGCTGAAACCCAGTCAGTAATTTTTTTTTAAACAAATAAACTCAGGCCCTCGAGTGTGACGGAGCAAATAACGGGGAAGGGGAGGGAGGTATATCTTTACCACGCTCGATAACGACTCTCACCTCTCACACATACACACACTCACATGACTTCACGCGTACGTGATATTTTTTAACGAAAAAGGGTGAAAACATTCGTTGTCTACCATTCACACCACTATGATGGTGGTAAATCTAACTTTCAGTACTGCATACTACAGTGATTTCGTCAACATCGCCTTGCACGTGGTAACAATATCACAGTTGTAAATAGTTGCACAAATAGGAAAAAAATAGTTGCTCAAGATAATAATTTAGTTTCATTTCTTACTCATAGATTCAACCTAGCTTTATAACATAATATTATAGTATTACTTTTAATCAATTCAAAAATGGGGAACGTTGGTAATCATTCTGTTGTACAGTTGATATCGAGTGTACCTCGTCCTCAAGGAGTAAGAGTTACTCAGTAAGTCACTGCAGTAATGCATGTGTTAAATTTGAACTCAATAATAAATCATTACATACGAAAAACGATTCTAAGCGAAGACTGTCTGTGAGTCTATATTACTAAAGATTATTTTATCTATGGACTAAAATATATTTATGGTACTTAAATTGCTATTATAGTAATTGATTACATTATTAGTAGGTAATAGTGATACAGTAAGTTGAATTAATTTTTGGCAAAAACATAACATTTATTATATTATTAATATTTAATTATTATAATAGCATATATTTATATTATCATATATTATTGTGTTATTACCTTTTGAGTCAATACTAACTTACAGTAGAATGGTGAAGGTTGAAATTAGTGGTATTAATTATTAATAGGCAATAGCATACAACTTACCTAAATGTTTTGAATATGCCATTTTGTATATAAGATATAATAATCTAAGTACTCAAAAGTTTCAAGTCCCCACGAATAATATTTTTAAATTACAACAAATTAACTCAATTTGCAAAATTTATTTTTAGATTTTCTATTTTCATTTAATGAAACTATTTATGAGAAACTTTGTATTAAATGGTCAAGTCTCAGATATTACAATAATTGGAAATTTTATAAATGTTTAACTACAAAATAATTTCGAAATATTTATAATTATAACGAATTAGGGCAACATTTTACCTTCAAATGCGCAAAATAAAATCGTTTATAATAATATGTAACTTTAATATTTTTAAATAGCTATAATAGTAATTTATAAAGAACAGTGTATTATATGTTTTCAAGACCAACCGAAAAATATGTTATCATTATTTATGGAAAAAAACTAAAGAAATGCCAATAAACAGCTCAAAAAAATCAAAACATTTTGAAAATGCTATCCTAATATGTTGAAAATAACAATATAAATATTTGGTGAAATTTTCCTATTTCATCAAAATGTAAATTTCTGAAGTTCATAAAAAATATTTGTGGAATTACGATATTTTTTTTATTTAAATCCAGTAAAAGAGCCATTTATGAACAATCTTGTATTAAGTTTTAAAATCTTAAGTGTGCATATTAAAAATTTGGACATTTTGAAATTTTTCATGGTTTTTATGAACTACATCAATGCACTATAGGTAGCTTTAAACGCTTAAAAAAACATATTGTAACTGTATTTTCAATATATTTTAATTTATATATGAACAACTTATGAGGCACCTAGAATAAAATGTTCAAGGTTTTTTAATTAAGAACATTTTTTTTATATATAGAAAATGCAAATATAAACATTTGGTGAAAAATATAATTATTCGTGGTATTATTTTCTTTTTGATTTACACCAACGAAAACGTCAAAATTGATTTTCTCAAAAACTGTTTTTTTGTTAAAATTCAAGTTTTTCTTATTATTATTTTTTTCCTGAAAATCACTCTCAAAGTGCGGTAAGTTCGAAGCATTTTATCTACGATAATATTACGTATATACGAACACAACAAAATTTTTAAAAAACAAAACACACACCGTTTTATTTATTATATATTCTTTAATCCACTCAGAATCTAAAATATATAATACTTAATTCAAAATGATTTAATAAAAAAAAAACTTGATCACAGAAATTAAACTGTTGTGCATTATATTTTTAAAATGTCTAATTAAAGGTAAGTTATAAATAACAAAGGTATTATAATATATCATTAATACGACATTCAGGACGATAGGAAATTATTTTTAATCAGTCAAAACTTAAAAGTGTACTTATATTTTTAATTCGTTGATTAAATTATATAATTGTCGAGTATGTATTCATTATTAAATATGGTAATATTGTAGTTATTTTCATCAGAAATTACGATGCTTACCTATGAAAATAAATAAATTTAACTTAGTAAATGATGGATAATAATATCTAACAAGCAACACAAACGGAGAAGTTGATCTGCTGTAATAGGTGACTAGTATACGCCATTGAAGTCATTGATATGTCATGAAAAAATTATTGCAAACAATAAGTGATTTTGGATGATTTTTACTTAATATTATATAGTTGTTGTTATCTAGTAATTTATTTTTCTATTAGTACTACCACAGAAGGTTGAACTATTTTTTTCCAAGAGCCAATCGCTAATAATATTATATTATTTTAGTGATTTTATAATATTTAAAATATATTAATACCTCATATACCTAATTTTGCTAGGTACCTGCTATTACTTATTTGTTTATAAATGTGTACTGAAAAATTCCAAAATGTTTATTTAATAATTACAGTACCTGCAGGTTGGTAATGTAAAATTGTTAAGTAGATAATATCAGAGATAAATTCAAAATTTTACAATCTATTTTGCAAAATAACTTATTATTACGGTATACAAGCAGCTGCGTTTGGTTTGGAAAAAAATTCTCAGCTCAATAATACATATTATTATTTTAATATTTAATTATAAAAAAACTGTTATAGTAAATGACATTATACATAGTTAACTTATATAATTTATAAGCAACAATGTGCATTTTAAAAGGGATAACAAAAATTAAATTACTAAACGGTTATATTTTAATACTTATAAAAATATACGTATTGATACCTAGTCTAAACTTTAAACATTGTAGTATAAATTTCAATAAATCATTTATTTTGTTCGATCTATAATGAAGATAATACATTTTGACAGCCCACCGGGACCACCTTGCCCGCCTCGTTAATATTGAACTATTGCAATTTGCAAAACGTTATTCGAAATAATTCGAGAAGGAACCTATCTATATAAACGATGAAGCTTTAGTTTTAGAACGACGATTGAAGTTTTGGACGCTTCGATATAGGACCCTAACGTCCTAACCCCCTAATAATTACGACGTCACCGCGTAGAAGTAATAAGGTGCTGCATTTCTATAAACAGGTTAAACAATAAACATTTATACATACATAATTGAGAGAAAGATAGCAATAGCCCAGAGGAGAGTACCTACTACCTATATAATACAGTATTTCAGCACGTCTTTGTGTGTCTATACTCTATAATATAAGCGAACTGATTGTTTTATTGCAGTACCGGGCAATATAATTTTGGAAATACCAGCATTTTTGGTATTTTTACAAGTTATACAATATAATCTGTACTTAACGAAGAATTAAATTTTTTTATTATGATTAAACAAGCTATAGTAATAATAGTAAAAACATTGTATATTGCTCTAAAAAAACAAAAAAAAATCTCCATTTTCCAGAAATATTGCCTAGTTCGTGATGAAATATTCGTACCATGTGTATAATGTATAGTAGTTGTTTCTATGGAGTAATTCATGTTTAGTTCGTATAGTTGTGTAACGAAAATTAAATTATTTACAGGCGGCAGTGTCCGTACCTACACTGTAGAGTTAAAGTCGGTCTCTGCGTGCACTATCCTCGTATATAAAATAATATGAAACAATATGTAGGTAGGTACGCACAAGCGCATAAGCACTGAACTATATACCCCTGCTTGGCTCTTGCCACGCTTTTCATTTTATTACAAGAACACAATTTACTGCTAAGCTAGAGTATACGCAGTATAATATTATAATAGTAGTTGTCAGTAAATCTACGTTACACCTTATAATACACAATCTGCATATCTCGAAAACGCCTATATACCAGTTTAAATAATATACATAGGAGCATATTAAATATTATAAAAATAAGATTAAAGTTAAATATACAAATTGTGTGAATAACAGATCTACAAACGCCTGGAATGAGCTGAAACCCAACAATTATTAAACCGTTAAAACGTGAACGATCAGTTGTGAAAGGGGGGAGGGAGACAAAATAGTACCTATTTAAAACTTCTATAATAATATGTTGATTGCTATATCATTTGATATATTTGATGCAATCATTCCGCTATTGTCGCTTGTCGAAGCCAGTAAAATGATTGTTGGTGAGTTTTTTTACATGTTATTATAATATGTTGACGACTCGTTATTTAGGGAAAGAAAATTAATTAATTATTCTTATATTTATATTCAAAAAATAATTATAATGCATTTATTGCCTCTATAAAATAGAAGAAAAAATGGTTTCCTTTTTATAAAAATATAATATTGTGGCATACGACTGCGATGGTGACGTTTGTTATAAAGGTCGTACCTATACAAATTGAAATATTCATTGCGATTTCTTCAGATAAATACGAGTTGCTTAAAAATATATTATAATTTGTTAATAACATTTTTTACGGTATCTTAAGAAACTTTTACGACAGACTTTATGGTTTTTTTGGCTGAAAAGTAATTTAAATGGATTCTTAATAAAATGTAAAACAAGTTAAGTACAGTTATAACTTATAAGTAAATATTAACAAATATAAATTTATATTTTATATTTTTAAATTAATATACTTTTTAAGCAAAATATGAAAATTAGAAAAAAAATGTTTGATTGTAATATTTTAAGAATAAATGAAATGTAAAATTCACAAAATAAACTACATTTAATCATAATAATTTACAACGATATAATTCAAGTGTCATACACATATCGATACCTACTACACTTGAGTATATTTTATATGTTTTCCATATTACATTTATTTTTATTAAATTGTATCAATTTGTATTTCAATACACATTTTAAAAATATGATATTTTTTTTTTCTATTTTTCATACGGGCGTGGTTAAGTAAAGTTTAAACTACAAACGTAATAGGTATGCAAAATGTTCAAAACTATAGTCTGCACCTAGCTATGTTATTATTATTTTTGAAACAAACTACCTACTACGTGTGTTATAATCACGATATATTAATTATAATAGTCCTATGAAAATATATTAATATAAATCGTATCAGTATGTAAATAATGTCATTTATAAAAGTTATTTAATCGAGAGTGTAAAATATCGAACATATATTTTGGTTCCCCATGTTTTAAAGTCGTACACATTTATAAAATAATATTATTATGATGTTTCTATGTCGGAGCTATTTTTATTAAAGCAATTCGACTTGAACACAAATCGTATACATTTATCAAAGTATTAAAACATTAAAAAGAAAACTTTTTAATTGTCGTTGTATTGACATTATAGTAGCTCTTTTGTAATTTTTAATAACATTTTGTGCCACCAAAAGTCCGGCTATTATGCTTCGTATACACTGTAGTACTGTACACATCACTATACTATAATATATTATACTACCCTATGGTGTAACTATGACCACACGTGCGTGGAATTTTATTTTTATTTTACAACATTAGCGCAGTATACCTACCTACCTACATAATGTGTAATATATATATATGTAATATACATTATATAATATGTATATACGGAATTGAACGTAAAAACCACGTTTTGAGGCCGTTTTATTATGCTGTTCCGTGGTTTTTGGGAAAACTAACTTGGAACACGCGAACCGTGAATTTTAATATCGTCTTACGATTGGTCATTAGAAAAACCTATATTTTGTGTGTTTGTGCACGCAGAGCAGGAGAGTAAGTTTTGAACCCCTCGCCCTCGACCAAAAATCCTATAACAATCGCGATCCCCGCTGGCCTACCCATCCTCTCCATCCTACGTTCGACTCCCTTACGCCATCACTCCGCTACGCCATACATAATATAATATATATACGAATGTCAAAATATCCACAAAACCTCTAAGTCGTACGGCGTGTGTCCGCCCGATATCGATTTTAGCGTACACCTACGTACATATCGCCACCGCGTCACCAGTAGCGGTCGCGATAGAGTGGAGGCATCGGAGGTGGTTGTGTATATAAATATAGTAGTGTGGCGGTAGTAATAGCGGTAGAGGGGTATGTGCCACCCTTATATCGATTCACGAGTCGTCCGCCACTCTCTCCCTCCGTACACACACCCACCCCCTTTTCGCCGCCACAGTGCCACCCTGCCCGCTTCAGTCAGTAGCAGCGTAAAGCGTATTCTGCTCACGGACTTGTACCCCAAACTTCTCGCACACACATCCGTCACGCGTCTATACACACCGCTGCTACCACCACCGTCATTGCCCTCAACACCAAGAGGGTGGATCGCGGGAGACGGCCGAAAACGTCGTAGAGTCCTCTGGATCTCTGATCGCACTTGACCGTGAGGGCGTATAACGAGGACTTTGAAGTTTTGCTGACCACCACCACCGCCACCTCTGCTATGTACACTCAGATCTCGAGTGCCAACTGCAGTGGCTGGCGAGTAGTATACAGCTATATATAATATTATACCGCTGAGGCAAAAATAATAATGATTTGAAAAATATTTTCGGTCTGTGTAATATTATAATATTTTGTATGCGAATTACATAAAGTCAATATTTCTGGGACATTTCAGTGTTTATATTATGTTCTTTACACTCGGGGCAACAGGTATCAAATATATTTTATATTATCGTATCACAATGTTCATTGAATAAAATATTGTGATATTGTGTTCACAGTCGTTTTATTATTTATTATTGTTCAATTTCGATCTAATTTGAACACGATTTTAAGTAATTCTTATCATAATAAATGTCATATTATTATGTTGGGGATATGATTGTGAGGAAATTACCAGAGAGTGGTTCCATTATATCTGTATATCGTACCTATACACCCGTCACCAGCAGTTTAAACATGAATTGAAGTGACCTAACTCGTCGATCAGACCAATTCATTGTTCTAGTTTCTATAAATCAAACGATTTTTGTTGTATATAGTTAAAATTAAACAGCTAAATAACCATTTGTTCGACGTAATGCCTGTTTGTTAAGCATCCATTTAACACAGATTGGATAGATTTGTCTAAAATATTACAATTCTATTGGTGTAATATATATCTGTATGATTTTAAATATAATATGTTTCATTAAAACGTTGACATAATTTAGTTTGTTATTTTATAAATGTATTCAAGTTGAAAGTTGTTTTAAATACTATGCCAGAATTACCAAATTTATGCGCATGCTATGAATTTACAACTTTGTTTGGAATAAATTATGGAATTAAAAAATTAAAAAGTTTAAAAAAACCTATTTGAAGATTGCCTAAAAAAAACTTTATGCTCAGTATATTCATTTAATTAACTTTTTGCAGATTACTATTTTCTCATTAAATTTTTTATTTACCAAAAAATAGATAAAACAAATCACTTCATAAAGTTATAAATTATAATAATGTAATCATCACAGAAGTATATAATGTAAACGTATTCCTACTACGGTGCATAACATGGCCAATGTTTTAGGGTAAAAAAAAAAACATCCGTGTGGAATTTATTACGCGTGTTTATCATTTATGAAGTCTGTCGAACCAAATATAATGTATGTACATGGGGTGACCTTGCTCAATTTTCCATTTTTCTGTGTTGAGTTGAAACAAATAAAAAATATCAAACGGAAAAAAACGGAGGGCCATTTTGTATGATATTATTGTCTGCAGATATATTTTAGATTATAATAATCGAGCGTGGAATGTCGATGATCAAAAGGCTCATATTATGCACATAAAAATCCGACGATATGCTTGATCAAGGAATGCGTTTTTGCCCTACCGCAGTGGCAGCGGTCTGTCGACTGTCGTCGAAACTTTTTGTTTTTGGTATTTTTATTATTATTACTATCATTACTAAAGGCATTTGGACCTCTGATCGGCCGCCGCGTATTGGTGACGATGGCTGTGGGGAACGATTACGGGCGCCGCGGAGATAAACGGGAAATATATTGTACATAATATTATGTATGAGAGAGATTGGGGGGGGGGGGGGGGGGTGATTAATGGTTTTAGCGCTCGCGAAAGGTATAGAGGACGTTTGCTGAGAAGATGTTTCGCCCGACTCATTTA
The DNA here is from genome assembly GCA_949089665.1 of Macrosiphum euphorbiae. Lineage (NCBI taxonomy): Eukaryota > Metazoa > Arthropoda > Insecta > Hemiptera > Aphididae > Macrosiphum > Macrosiphum euphorbiae. The sequence goes on from CARXXK010000004.1 coordinate 39,204,242, forward strand.
TGTAAGGAATTCGGAGGTCATTCAGCGGGGCGCTTCGTTCGGTCACGTACCCATACGCGTAGGTATATGTACGTTTATGTACATTGCGATAGGTAGCAGCTATATTTTAACACACTACCGGAAAAGGGCTTCTATACGCTATACACCCGCCTGGATGCATAGGTATAGGTATATATTATTATATATGTAATATGCATTATGTTTATGTATTATGTACCTCTATCATATCGACTTAAAAGTTCGAGCGGAGCACACATTGCACATTATACAATTTTCATATCGATATAAATATTAAGTCTGCTTTCCACTGCTGAGTTGGAGTATATTATATTCATACAATACAATAAAAGTCGTTCGCATACGTATTATTATCACGGTAGAACCTAGTCTAAACTACACTTACGAAGACTATTGTCTTATGCGAGCCTCGTGCTCTCGTTCGGTTTTTAGTCTAGTACAATGCATATAACATAATATTATTATAATATGAAATAGACGGGTGTATAGGTGGATAGGTACACGAGTTTATGGTGTATGTAAGTTGTGCACATCACAACGAACCCTAAACATCGATTCTCGGGCAATGAGTGTCCACGTATGGATCGTGACTATAATTTGTCTTAAGTGATGAGTTAAGGACAAGGGGGGGGGGGCTAAGGACCACGTTACTTTTTTTTTTAGTACAAAAATTATTAATATATATTATATTTTTAATATCATTACGATTATTAGATAGTTGAAATAATTATTTTAAACGACCAAAAATTTACTGCAGTAAAAAAAATAATATTATATGGTTACTTATACTTTAAACATTTTTTACAGTTCAATACTGTGGTCAATTGCCCAAGCACCATCAGGTACAAATTTTTCATTAAAAATAGCACAGTATTATTTATTTTATTTTATACAATATAATATAAAATTCAATTTTTTACAATCACCCATTCCTTTAAAATTAAAATGTCTTAATAGTGAAGCTGTGTATCATATTATGCTCTTTATCGTTTACCTATTATAGGCTATACTACTATATATGCCACTTGTGATTGAAAATGATCCACCCGTGAGTGGTATGAGTTGATTATCATCGTTAAAATCTAATCCTTTGTTTAGACAAAAACTTCACTATACATGCTAGTGTCAGACCCCTTTATTTTAGTTGTACCTATAGTACAATACCTATACAATATTACAATAGAATATTAGGTACCTACATATTGTTATCTATCAGACACCTGCAATACCGTCACCCACCCGATAACTACTACAACAACTAATAATAGGTAATTTAAATCGTGATCTAAAACATTATTATTATTAGTAGAACTTCAAATTGATACGCATTTCCTGTGTACACAATAATATTGTGACGTGCTTCCGTCATATCAACGGCGTTCACTTGGGGTTAAAACGACGGCCCTAATGCAGTGTTATCAGTGTTTTGGGTAAACGATATTTACGTGCAACAACTGAGCGTATACTATATTATATCTATTATTCACAGTACAAATCTGCCGTCAACATGGTATATTAAACTGCTGCGGACGACTTGACAGAACGTTTTTATTGTACGGGAATATAATCATGTTTTCTACGTAATTATTATTATGAATTATTGTACAAATATCTCGCCAAAATAATAATAATTGTTCACTTTGTTTCAAAGTTGCTATTCCTCGACATGGTTGGTTAAAATATTATTATTATTATTATCATCATCATCGTTCGCGTCGGAGGAAATCCATTTTTGAAGAGGAAACATTATTCGGGCGTGGCCGTTGAGGTATTTTTAATAAATCAAATAAAATATATTGAACGTTTTATCGAATAGTTCTGTGCAAGTTCACTTGGTCGGAAATGCCGAGCAAAGTATGACGGTTACACCCAGATGAACTTTTCACCGAATATTTGAAAACTGCTTATATAATACCGAAAAATCAAACTCCATCATACAAATGCGCTCAATACTTATATATACAGCACAAGCTTTTTATAACCGAATACTCATTTATCCATCCATCAATATAATTTTATAATCGAAAAAAGTTTTCACATTAACCGAATTGTATCATGGCCATATAAGATTTTTTTCCATTATAAACTTTAAAGATATCATACCCATACGAAATATAAATTTAAATTTTTTATATTTTTTATGTATAAAAATAATTAACCAAACAATTTACTTTAAATGCTCATATTATATCTAATCCATTTTTTCAATATTCTTAATAATAAGTATTAAACTTAACAAAGTATAACCATGAGATGATATCCTTGAACGTTAAAAAAAGTCTAATGTTGGTTTCTAAAATTTCTAAAAAATGTTTGGTTTTGATCTTAATAAACGTTAAATTTTCAAATTTGAAACCTAACTTGATAAATTATATTTATATTTATAGTAAATAATAAGTAATATTTCGTAATAAATTGAGTTATAACCTTTAATAGTGTATCATTCTGTTATAATTAAATTTTAATCGTTAAATTGAACTTTCATTTTCCAAATAATTGTTTAACACAACAATAGAAAAACCACATAACAACTATATTTTGTATTGTTGAGATGAACATTATCCACCTATATTATGAATGGTTATTATGGATGAATGAACTATATAATGAATTATGTAACTGTCAGAATTATTTAAATTCCCAGATGATGATTACAAATAAAAGTAAACATATATAATATTATTATGAAAATTATATTTAAATTAGCGTAATAACATAGATGCGATTTTACTTAATTTACAAATAAATGATCACTACCTCAAAACTTGTGATTTTTTAAATTATATTTACCTAGATTTCAGTTTAAACTACTACTATTAAAACACAAAAAAATAATATATAAGCTGAAATAACCGTAAACGCGTATAACAATATGTACATTAACGAAACCTCACACAAAGAAAAACTCAAATAAAATATAAATAAATACTGAGTTCGATTTTAATATTTTAATAAACGTTTTTAATATAACGTTTTTACCTCGATGCACGTTTTCATTATTATTAATATACATAATTATAGATTTATCTTCAAAATGTTCATTTTCTGAAGTCCACTAACCATCTATTAACTCTACCCTTCAAATTATATTTATTTTTTTTTTATTATAAATTATTTTTCAACGCATGGCTGTCACCCCGGCTCCGAAAATTTGAGAATTCCATACCTTTTTTTTTTTTATCCAAGGAGATTCTATAACAGCCATTTACCTCCCACGCTAACAGCAAATAATGTGTATAATTCCTGTACTCTTCACCGTCCTATGATTATACAACACAATATTTTGCTATCGAGCGAAGAGCTCTAAACGTGATGTACACGTTACCAGGTCAGCTAAAAACATGAAATTGCTATGGTTCTTGGGAAAATACATATTAAAGATATTATGTTGAATAAATCGTCATGAGAGTTTATTTACGGTTATTATAACACAAAAATGCGCACATGGACTTATACTACTGTGGTAAACAATTTTTAACAATCCAAATAAATTATTACTATCAGCCCTTGCAATTTGTTTTTTTCGCCTTATGGAAAACTAAAACTAAAAAAAAAAAAGAAAGTGGTAAAATTCTTTGGAATTGATCTCAATGCACTGGGGACGAAGGAAAATTAAACCTCAATTCGTTACTACTGTATATATATATATATATATATACGTTCATTCGACGGCTTTCTACTGCATCGGAAAATAAACCGAACCAAATTATATTACAGTGTGTGGTTATATATATATACACAGTGACCGCAAGAGTCCGCCACCGCTGTCACCACTACCACCACCGCAGGAGGGACCGAAATGTTGTTCGATAATAAATTGGCAATAGGGGCGCGGTCTGCAGGGGTCGGGGTGATGAGTGGGTCAAACGAGGTGGCGGAAAGTGTCGTCAGTGGTTTACATGACGATGGAAAAATTGCCCATATGGCCATATAGCATTATAAAGGGCGAAAAAAAGCTAACATTTTGCTGATTTCTACTCACGATATTTACTCAGGCGACTGTGTCAATTTTCCAAGCAGCTTATTCCTCACGAGAACAGTCAAATTATGATGTTTCTTAGGTGACACTATGACTGCTACCACTGCAGCCACCGTTGACTTAACATGCATGGGATATGGCTCATAGACACACATATGTTTTGCGTGGACAGTGACATTTCTACAAGACAAAAACAAATATATTTGTTATAATACAAAGTATGTGTTGTTTGAGAAAATGTATTTCATTGTTTATAATATAAAACGTATGATGTGGCATGGTATAATATTATTGTGGTTTACATGTAAGATACACTTCAAGTCAAAACAAAGGTTCCATCTCGCTATGTTACGTTATTGCAGTATGTTAGTATAAGAACTGCACCAATGATGATTTCATTTTGATTTAGTGTATATAATATAATAAATTGTTGTTCATAATGGTTCATAATGGTTAATACTTAGGTAATAGTTCATGGTAACTAAAATCTAAATAATATTATACAAATTACAAATAATTAATCACCTGGTCACCTAGGACATCATTTTGATTTTAGTTTAAACTCTTTTATAATTTATAAGATTAAGAATATAGTGTTTCACAGGTAGAGTAACACATACGATATTTTTTCCTCGATTGTTTGAACGGTTAATTTGAGTATGGTTTATTGATGATATTAATTACTCAGATAAAAATTTAACCACAAAAAGATTGAAAATGGATCGATTTATACCCATCGATCAGTTAAATTAAATAACTTTAATATAATTTGAGTTTGAACTTTCAATTACGACCACCTATAACCCAATTTATATTTTAACATTTAATTGAAAATACAAAAATGTTATCCATAATATAATCTATATACTATATCTATCTATATACTTATTTTACAATACACTAATGCAACAAAAAAAAAAAAAATTGTTCTGAACCTAACCATAAGTAAAGATTGAATGATGACATTTAATTAAGTATAAAATTTCAAATGGAATAATTTGATTCTTATCAGCTGGTTTGGCAATTTACAAGTAGGTAGGTGGAAGTAATGTAGTATCGTTAACATGCTATGTGAATGAATATATTGTATATTAGATGCAAGTCAATTGACCGTTATAGGTATTATACATAGTTATTTTTTAATGATCGTATTTTATTCAGTTCCAATAATAATTGTGATTCCCTTAAAGTTCTGTAATTTTTAATATACACAACGAAGTACGGTGGTGATTGGTCGAGGCAGATTTGTTGTGATATTTTAACGAGCATATCACAATAATTAAGATAGTAATTAGTAACATACTAACATATTTTAGTAATTGATCATTAAATAATTGTACCTAAAATGTTTGAGATGTGTACGATTTCATAAAATTAATAATTATATTCTTATTATTCCTTATATATTTATATAGGTTATATTTATTATATTATCTAACCCAATTGTTGAATACGGTGCTCTTGTTTCGGACCCAACACTGCTTCAGATTCACAAATGGTTGAGTATGTGCACCGCAGATTTCTTATTGCTTTCCACATCCTAAACTTGTGCACCTCACAGCCATTCCCCCGTTTGCCAAATTTTAAAGAAGAAAAAGGTATCTTGTATGACATTTTTAAGCTTTATTACCAACAAACAAAAATTTTAGTTGTTAATACATAATAGTTAGTGCATTATAAATATTTAGTGAACATTTTAAGTGTGTACGTTTATTTATTTTAAATGAAAAGAAATTGAACACAGTTGAATTACAACAAATAAACAATTTTGAATGTCGATAACTAGTTATTGCGCAGAATTTTTATTTATCACGAACAAGTTTTTTAAAAAGTACACAGAATTTTTTTCCTCCTTTTGAAAATTATCTAATGCGGCTGAGGTTAATTGTTATAGTAATAATAATAGCCACTATTATTTAAACCATTATATTATTATATTATTATATTACAATAACATATATTTATATGTTATTACGATTTAATAAAAATTAAGAATTCATACATTAATAAATAAAATAATATGCATTAAACCACAAGTGTTTACTATCGTGTACTTAAATGTCAACTGCAGTATGTAAATTTTATATATAGATGCATGTTTATGTAAAGTGTTCATTCGCATGAAATGTTATCAATAGATTTCTGCCAAACTGTTATGTAAGCACAGCATGCCAAGTCATCATAAACACTAAGTATGAATGTGTAGAATGTGTATCATATGGTATAAAATTATTATAATCGTGTAGGTACCAGAATTTCCAATCAATTAATTTTCAATGAATATCTGTTGATAAAAATATTACCTACCTATCTATTTAACTATCTATTATAATATCTAAAATTACATTTTTCTATTCTGTTTTATCTCATCAAAAATTATATTTTAAACTACCATTCAAGGTATATGATTTACCTTCATATTCCTATACAAAATTATTAATACATAATATCTACCTATATTTATACACATAGGAACATATTATAAATTATTAATGTTGAATCATCTATAAGTTTTAAATCTCAAGCAAAAGAAAATAGTACATAGCAAAAATAAAAATTAAAAAAGAATAAATTGTTATTGATTTGGCATTTCAGTGGCTTATAATTTATAGAAAGTGGAAGAGAAATGAAAGACCATTTTACAAAAGACGTTTGAATCGTTAGTGTACAATGTCAATAAAAACATGGTTATAGACCAACATTTTTGCTTAAAACTGTATATTTTTATATTTTATGGGCTCACAACTAATAAAATTTAGATTTGTTTTTCTGGTGGGAAATAGTCATAATAGCCCTCGTTATCGATTACCAATCTAAATCGTATTATTATTGTATATGACATTCCAACATAATTAAGTTACATTTTAATAAAATATAAATGCAACAACAATTATAAAATATAATATGATGATACAGTTTCATTATACTATGAAACAATAATAATTTTGAACATGAAAAACATATTAGAAATTTAGGCCGTCACGCACAATAAAATCACTAATTTACTATCGGGCTTATATCGTAGAATTTCAGATATTAGTTTTAAAATATATTACTATAAGTATTTATGAATGTAATGCAATGAGTTTGAACGATACTCAGGTTGTACAATGTTAAATGTACATATTAGGCCACAATGTACTTTTTGCATTAAATTGAATTAATTTATTAACTATCCTAATAGTTTCATTGATAATGAAATGTTTTTGTTTATGCAATCTCATCGAAAACGCTGATAGAGTTTATAATTAGAAAATAAAATGTTTCAAGTATGAATGCATGATATAACTTGTATAATATTACCTATATTATTACATTTCCATGTAGGTAATCGACATTGAATTAATTTCAAACATTATTTAAAAAACTAAAAGGCTTTTTTTATCGAAAAAGTACCTACTAAATAAACAAAATATAACATGGACATTTATTGATGATTCTGCAAGTGATGACGTTTCAGAGCGTTTGTTTGATTATAAATCACAATAAATTCGACGATCATTATATTTTGCACCGGGCACTCTTTAATGATAGGGCACCTTTATTTTTTTGTACAATAACATTTTCATTATTTTATTATATGCATTTAGTTAAATGCGTATCATATCATAAAAACAGAACAAATAATTATATATTCCCGAATATAATAATATTATTATCACGATGTGGTTTATCATAATTTATAACTTTCATTTCCGCATATACCCTCTTTTGTATTTACGGCTAACACCTGGGACCCAAAACGGATACGCTGCGGCCCATGTATCTGCGGAAATGATGACGTGACCACAGATATATAATACAACTAGATAGCCGACTTGGCTTTAATGTTGAAGTCGGTAAAATGGAGTTGTTCTCATCAAATAGGTCCGTGTTTACAATTTGTTTATTTTAATTTTAAACGTGATATGGCATTATTAATAAATACAATTTTGATTTTATATACTGCTATATTATAGTGCATTCGGATCGTATCAATGAAAACATTATAAACATGGAACTCTTTATAAGAAAAGTCAGCCATTTTTTTGGCGTCAAAACATTACAATTTGGGTATTGGAAACCTAGTCATATTAATATAATACATCTGTGGATGTGACCGAGAACCTATAACCAAATGGAAACAGAATCGGTATTTACTATACATTAGTCCGAAATAACGTTTTACCTATATAATTAAATATTGCAAGGGTGGAAAGTTATACATTAGGTACTATCGTGTATACATTGCGAATGTTCAAATTAATTACGTGAAAACGAATGGCTTTGTTTTCAGAATATAATCACCAACAGCTACTACAGAGAGTGTACAAGTGTACAAAAGAAAACCTGTGTGTTTGTATAATAATTGCTTGTTGACGACAATTGTACAATGTTTATTTAAAACAATCATAAAAAAAATATACGGCCCCTAAAAATAACGATGGCCGAAATGAGAAAATGATTTTAAGAAGTTTTCGTCTACCAGCGCATTAATAAATTGTACAAATAAAAATTATATTCCAATTGCTCATACATTTTATACAATACCTACTTTTTATTATTAATTAGTTTGTTTTCAGTAACAAATATATTTTTATTTACATGAAATGCGTTTTTAACAATTGACAATGTTTCATAAAAATTAATAACGTTCAAATTGAAACTCATAAACTTATCATATTAAATTGTAAAAATTAAAAAGAAAAAATCAGATTAATATAGTGCTTTAAAGTGCTAGTTGAGAAGTTGGGCTACATTTTCAGAAATAATAACATATTTTAACAAAGAAAATGTGAACAATGAGAATAAAATTAAAAATTCTGAACTATACATAGAAATATAATCAAATTCAATAAAAAAAGTAAGTCATTTAATTATTTAAATGCTCATTAAAATAATTAAATAGAAAAATACGTCTCCAAAATTGATAGCACAAAGCAAAGTAATAATTGTAATGTTCGTTTTTTTGTTTTCTGATTGAACATGTCCTATTGTTTAATAAAATCATATTGTCCCTATGCGTAGTTCTCTTTATTTATTTTTATTAAAACTACCAACAAACCACTGGTGAATAATAATTTTTATCATAATTAATGATTAAAACAATATGATAAATTCCGATTTATGGATACTTGAAAGTTGAATACAATATATTGATATAGATTCTCATTTCATTATAAAATATTACGTTGGTTCGTTGAAGAAAGCTTATAAAAGTTAATTCTAGATATTTTAAATCATAAACTAAAAGAAATAAAATGTATTAAGCTAGCAGACTTCACCGTAGTAAATGGTCGATAATCAATAAAATATTATGTCCATCCTTTAACGCTACAATTAATATAATTTTCAATTTACGAAACAGATTTCAAGAAAACTTCAACGAATGTTGTATAGTTTTTTGTTGATTTTATAATTTCATACTCCTCATAATATTTCAAATGAACAATATTTGTGCAAATTACAACAATATATAATTCAAATTCAAACAACAATTTTATTACGGAAAAACCAAGTCTCGACAATCTGCATTTTAAAGTTTTAAACACTATTACAGTTTCTTAAGTGCGAGTACAATGAATTATGATTTTTATGTAAGTACATTTTATATTATTGCTTTATAGAAACGAACTAAACTTTTTTTTAAATTTAATATTTTGTTGACAAAATATCTTCATAATTTTATTTTTCATTATTACCTATTATTTAAAAACATCTTTGGCAAAGGTTGCAGGTCATTATATTATAGTGGTTCACAATATATATTATTTAATAACAATTAATTAAATATTTCACTGTTATATTCATAGTAACATATTTGAAATAAGGGAAAACATTTAAATTAATCATACAAGCATTATTTCAATTTTTACATCATACCTATATGTTTTTAATATGCAATATAGGTAGTTCTCTTACATATTTGATAAGTACATACATCATTATTATAGTAGTAACGAATAATTTGAATCAATTATAATTCTGAGTTAAGTACCTATAGGGTTGTTATTTGTCAAGCTATACCTACCCAAGTATGAGTCAATAAGTACGAATAAGTGTATTTATTTAATACAATTATATAAGATTATAATAGTCTTAGTTTAAAACGTTTTAGCATACCTTTGCTATTTTTAAGTTAGATATTTTATGTTTACATTTTATAGCGTTTCCTTAATATACTTCATATCCTTTATTGTTAATGCAGTAAGATATATTATGTAGGTATTACTTATATGTTTATATTATGCAGTAAGAATTATATTTATATTTAATATTTATATTTTATATATTATATTATATTACTGATTTGTTATTGAGGGACAATAAAATTTACCTATCGTGCGTGCTTGATTATTTGATAGGCAATAAAATATTATATTTTACAATTATTATAACATAATATCATAGAGATATTTATTTATTATTTTATTTTAGTGGAGTAAATTGTTTGAAACAATAGGTTATAATTAGGTAATTCATTAATTATGAACATAGAGCAACAATAACCAACATTAACCATGACAAAACTATAATTTTAATTTTAATGATAAATTACTATATTATAAATACTGTCCCGTGTTCATGGTAAATTTATTGTTTTGATATAGATATGAAACAATAATGACCCTATCCCTATAATTAGTAGGAATGCGTAACTACTATTAGTAAATTGCATTATTTTTTTTAACTTATTCAAACTATATTGGAAGGTTTTTTGAAAATGTTTAATATACTCTTTTATAATGTGATTATTTCGAGTATGATTATGACGCCAAACATGCAATTACGATTTATAATTAGTTAAAGTTTTAAAAATGTAATTTTACACATAATATATATAGGTACGATGAAATCCATTACTATACTATTCAAAGTCTACGCTTGATACGCGACAAAATCCTTCATTACCTATATAATGTTAGTGTGCAATTTTGAAAGCAAATCATAATTTATAATATCTATTTGATGTAATAAAAATGAAAAATACAATTTTATATTAAAATCGTTAAAAAATATTTTTTAAATTGTCGTCGGTATAATTAATAATTATAATATATATACCAATCGTAAACCTAAAATAAAAGCGGTCAAGTTGAGAACCGCTCTTCTGTACAGTCGAAGTCGAGTGTACCTGCCTCGTCAGTGACTGTAATGGAAGTGTTAAATTTATAGTAGGTATGTATTTAAATGATTCTGAGCGGAGACCGTTTGTTAGCCTATATTACTAAGTTCATCTCATCATATATTTATGTTGCGAGTGTAGTAATTTATTTTACTTTAGGTAATACAGTGTAAATATAAACAATTGCTTAATATTAATCTAAATATTTTAAAAATATTTAAAAATTAGTTGAAGATTGAAACATTTTTACTGATCCAAAAGTCATCATCAATGCGTAGGTAATACATCGTACCACTCAGAATCCAAAAAAGGATTACCTGATAACTACAGCTTCGCAATCCCACACATATATACCTACTTGTACAAGTTAGATTGTATTACATAATGTATAATATTCCGTACACTTTTGTCCCGGATGAATTTCGAGACGGCTCTCACGCTGCCACCGTCGTCTCACTTCTACGACATTATAATAACATAATAATGTCTGTTGTCTTTATATAGGTACGCTTACCTGCACCCAAGCTTATATATATTTATATAACATATTATATACACGTACACATATATATATATATATATGATTTGCATACATTATTATATCGTTCTGCCAGAGACGATGGTGTCGGCTCACCGTTGAGAAGGGTGGGGGGACGTTACGCGGGGTTTTCGGGGGGTAGCCCCGAGCCCGCGAGCTCCTCGGGGACAAATTACGGGCTATTCGAATGAGACGCTAACGGTATTAGCGACGGCGGCGTCGGTGCTTAAGAAGGTCGTTCTGGATTAGTATACATACGTACGCGCGCGCGTGAGTGTGTATATTCTAGGGGTAATTAATGACCATTTCCGCACAACCCTTTTCTTTGCCCACGCGACGTCTGCGAACGGAAGCGGACTTCAGTGGTGGAGGAAGGAGTGGGACGACAGGACCCTCAGCTCGGAACCACTGCGCGCTCGATTAACTCGTCGAGCGAGAAAACGGGTGGGGTGGATTAGCCGATCCAGGACGACGAGGATGGATTCGTACAGTCGTGGCGAAGGAAGCTGTATGATGACGAGGGGCTTATGCCTGGGAAGATCTACGGTGGATAGAATTACTGTAATAATAATAATAATAATATCATCAATTTTATATCATTATTACTCTGCGGTCGCGCGACAATCGGAAACCCATTTCGCTTTTATGAGTTGTTAATTCAGAACCAGATGTAGGGGAGATACGAAACTATACTTGGCGTTGTAGAGTTTGCATAGTTTTTCAATATTGTATTGCCGTTAATAATGAACTAACCTTTCATATGTATTTATTTTGAATGGGTAGGACTATATTGACATATAGTTTACCTTAAGTCTCCGTCATTCACCGATACTGAGCGTTAGGAGGTCATTAAAATTACTATATTGGTTTATTATTGCCGTGGAGGGTATTGATAGCTTGTTCGTTTCCCTCCCCCTGCATATACGTTGGTATGGCCGAAATCCGTGAGATCAAAGCAACAAATTAACGTATAGATTCAACCATTAGGCTCTGATCCACTACAACACAAATTAACGTAAGCCATAAAACTATTGTTATTAAATAAACTAAATATATTTGTGTTTTACATTGCCTTTGTATATCAAATAACTATAAAAAAAAACGCAAAATAATAAATAATCTAATAAATAAGCCGAACGCAATTATGTAATGTAAGTAGATTAATATCATTTTTAAAAATGTATATAGGTATAATCTTAATTAAACTTTTCATTTATCCATGTAAAATGTAAATTATACATTTTAGTGTACACGATTATTTGTATCAATCGTAACTAGTACATATTAGTATCATTCATATCAATGTGTAATTGTATCTTTAATTTTGATGAAATAGTTATATAAGTATTAGTGCAATTGCACTATATTTATGGGCTTTAGTGTGTGAGTATGGGTAATTGATTTTTATTCAAAGACAACTCGACTTAGCTTTCCATACCCTAACCTAATACCTTGCACTAATTAAAGGGGTAATTAAGCGGCACATTACATATTATTATCGGATTTATGTCACATTAGCATCTGATAGAATATGAATAATTTGGCAGGCATTACTCATTTAAATAGGTTTTAATCAAATATTATTAATATTTAGTTTATACCTAACTAACATAACTTATAGAAGTAAAAAAATCTTTAAAAATAAACGGTTATATAAATATTATAATTAGAGTACATAAGTCTATGTCCTATGTCATAATGAAATTTTTTTATTTATAAAATATTCTGCACCTATTTAATTAATTAAAATTTAATTTTGTTATTATATAATATAATATTTTAATGCCTTCCTACTGTTTGAATTTAAACGAACTGCAATAAAGCTCATTAGGTAGTAACGCCTCAATTTATGTTAAAAATTAGATATTTATACATTGTATAATTTTAAATGATATAAAAGTATTAGTTTTATATGACACTTCCTTACTTTAATTGTATTTATTTGGCTCAATATATATAAAAAAAGGTTGGCTACCTCTGTTAAAACTTTTTAATCAAGTAAATAAGTTAGGTTTGGTCAGATTTTGGTTATTATACTATTATCTGTACCTACTGCGGCTAACGAATCGTGCACCTTATATATTATTTCCTAAACATCGGTACCATGTCCATATCGAAAAATCGTTCCTATAGAATATAATCTTATCAGTGTGGGTACAAGTTAAATGGACAAGCCAATTTGTAAGCGAGATGTATAATATTTTTTTTTTTCTTATTATACGTGTATGCACTTCGAGGGACGGCAAAGACGGATGGCGTCGAGTGTACATTAAATAAATGGTTCAACCGTTGCCACTCGGGTAAAAAAGGATATCTACGATTTTCGTTCTAATCCTGCTGTAGTATAAGCGTGGGAGTGTGGGACCTGACATTGCAAGATACCTCGACGGGCATTCGGACAATATATTACACAAAATGGATTATCTTGCTATAACGTATCAAACGGTTATTTACATTGTATTTTGTTGACATAGTATTGTTAAAAATAAATCTATAAAAATGTTTGCAATATAAATGTCATCGACTCCCAGTATAAAACGCACAGTTTTGAAAAAAATTCTCATATCTACAACATTTAGTTTCTATTTACTATATTTAGAAAATGTAATATAAAGTCACCAGCAAATGACATATTAAACAACGTATATTATAGGTACTTTAAAGTTCGAGTACGTTCAATTCTATGAAAAAGCCGCGAGTAAAGGTGGATGCCACGGTTTCATAATTGAATAAGTTTTAGAATATAGAAAACAGCCGTGTGTGACGTCTTCGGTTGGTCTCCCAAGTGATGGCATATCTTATACAATATAATATTGTAATGTTTTAAAGTTAGCCACGACGCGTATAATGATTTACATGACTCTACAAAAACTATTTTATTGTTTTTTCATTATTTAAATTACTTGGAGGGTAATTTTCATTAATATTACATTAGCATATAGTTGTTTGTCTGTAGCTTCGGTACGCACGGTGATGGCGAACGTTTATTATTGTTTATGTAATAACAAAAAATTATTTTCAAAGTTATTTAAATGCAGAAAAAAATTTATAAAATACTGGTTGCACCATTGTTTTAAAATATGTCAGATTAAAATAAAAACAAAACAAAAATATTATTTATAACCCGTTTGGCATGAAACTAGGAAATAGAGCGTCTATCATGTAGACTGTTAAAAGCAACGATGTAGATGCATCGTATTGCCATTTTAATCCGGATGGATTGTGCATTTTTAAAAAATACCTATTTAATTCATGTTATATAAACTCTAGTACATGTTTCTATTAAAACTATTGAATTTTAATAGTTGATCAATTTTAATAATAATAATAATAATATCATTGTTAAAAAAAAATAAAAATAATTACTAGTAATTAGGTACATAGGTAAAAAGTGAATTGTTTTCTGAAAGATCATTTCTTGATTATTCTAGTGTTGTTAATAAATGAAAATACGATTTCAATTAAATTCATTCAACAAATAATTTATAAAAAAAACATCATAAAATTAAATAACGTTTATCCAGAAATTGTTCACGGAATAGCCAAACTCAAACAATGACTGTACTTATATACTATTCCTGGGTAGTAACCTATATGAACTTATTTAAGCTAAATTACAAATTAGACATTCAAAGACATATTATAAACATTAACGGTAAACCTGATGAAAAAAATCAATACATTTAGCTGAACTTATAATACGTCCCAGTCGTAAAGATATAATTAAATTTAATTAACGAAATATTTCTATACAATTAACCATACCTATTCTGAACAGCTATAAACTAAACAATATGAAATAACTTGCATAATTTGAATTTTATCACTGAGATACATGTAATAGTTGTAACACAACTCTCATTGTTTTGGAGAATTCAAGAAAACATTTGATTTTTGAAATTCCAACGAAATAATGTAATTGAGTAAGATGTATTTAATTATTAATACGAAATTCCTAGAACAGTTTGCACTTTTAGTGGATATTATTTATTAATATTGACGTCTGGCGCGAGTCTTCGTCAGTCGATAAGACATTTATTGCAAAGTACCACGCATTTCAAGGAAAAAGCTAAGGATTCGCTGGAACATTATTTTACACTAACCGGGAACGAAGTCTGAGTCATTAGTCTATGGCCAGTAGATTTTAAAGTCCCTCGAGTTATTTCACTAGTCCAAAAGGGCTATATAGCGTGCTCTACTCCACTGACACACGCCACAGCAAATTAAAATGTACATATATACTATTATCTACAACAAACAAATTCGTAAATTTGATAAAACTGTAATATATATATACTCCCGATTGAATCTTCAAGTGAAACGTAGGCAGTTGATGTTGAAATCCAACGCTTAAATATTTAAAACGAGTAATGTATAAGAGCCCGAAATTATAGGCATTATAATCTACACCTGCGTGTTAAATTGAAAGTAATAATCGTTGGTAGTGGCACAGTGGTAAAATATTTTTTTGAATCTTCCAATTTGAATAATAATTTATTTTGATTGTTAAACATCTAAATATGGGTACCATAATATGGTAAAAAAGCTGCACACGACAAATTTGCATTCACTAGCTGCTGTAACGACCCTAAAATATGGTACTAAAGGGTGCTGATGCCGATTTATAATTTACAGTCTCATAATCTTGGTGCCCAAGCGTGTATAACAATATAATCTTTGGTATAGAAATTTAAATATATTTTGGTTTTGCACACAATAGGTATTTTAGTCGAATAGTAGGTGGGTAGGTATCGTACAGGAAATTAATACAGAACGGCTACGCTCCAAATCGCATTAAAAATGATTTTATCGGAAACTGTGTATTACAATACACACGTATATAAATTCAGGGTGATATTAATAATATAATTGGGTCGATGGAAATATTTGCTTTGTAATAATTTAATCGAGGGTGAAACTTTGAGCTCCTATATAATTAATTTATGTATGTATACATATAGATACCTAACTTAAAAAAAAGTTAATTTAATATTCCAAATTTACTGCGTCAATAGAAATTATAAACATTCACGTCATTTACAATATTTTTGTTAATTGTTAAGATAATTATTATTTATGTATAATATTTTTTTTTGAAATTATTTTATCAAAACTAAGGAGTCCCATATTATATAAACAAAAATATTAAGTAATCTCTTAACCATGATCTCTGTTACCATTGGAGTTTAAAAGAAACAACAAAAAGATCAATCATTGTAAAATTTACATAATAATAAATAACTACCTAGCATTTATTAGTCTAGCTGTAAAGTTAAACTGTCTTTTATCACATCATATTTATTCGAAAAAATATAACAAATTTTGTGATTTTGTTGTACCTATTCAAAATTATTATCACTCGTAAACTTTCCACCATTAGGTGTATGTTATTATTTACCTACTAAACAAAATTTATTTTTTTTGATGTGAAAACATCTTATGTGGCGTTCAGACTTTTCCGTTTGGGCAGTGAATTTTTTCGAGCGTTATTCGAGCGTTACCCTTTTCGCGTAACGCTAGCGCTTCCGACGTGCTGATTGGCGGAGACTCGGTGTGACGCGACGCAACGATAGGCCGCCTGTGCTCAGGGCGCGTGGCTTCATTACGATCACGGACATCGAACATAGTGCTGGCGAGAGCGTCAAATTAGTTCATCGTTGACAACCAACGTGAACAGTTAACTAAAAATGTATTGTATACATACAATATTACTATTTGATCACATGCGCAGGCGCGCAACTACGAACGCGTCGTACTCGTACATCGTCCGTTGTCGCGCGTTGGTAGTTCTCGAGGGCGTTTTTCGTTGATAAACACTATAAACAATAAACATGGTCCAGGGCTTGAAACCGTTATCAAAATTATCGGTTAACGCTAGGAAATTCTATAACGTCGGTAAACGTTGAAACTTTGATAACAGAGAAATTCGAAATGTTTGTTTGCTAAACAATAAAGTAAACATTTCAAACGCCATGATCCAGCGTTTTGTCTGTTCAGTAGTTCAGTTCCAACAACCAATACCTACCGTGGTTGAATTTGCTTAAACTTTTTTAATCAAAAGTATACCTACCTATATTTATTGATGTGAAAATCGTTTTGCATGACAGTGTAAATTTTCAAACGTTACCTTTTTCGTAGGTACGACCGAGCAAATTTTCTATGGAGTTAATATTTTCGGACTTGTAATTTTTTTTTCAAAATTTTTCGAAAAACACCGAAAATTCTTTTGCCACTAACAGACTAATTATGACGTCAGACTGGGCGTCAACCTTGAGGGTAGGTCAAGATCGGAATTCCTGCCGAGCGAATTTTCTATGGAGGTAATATTTTCAGACTTGTGATTTATTTCCAAATTTTTCCTTCAAATTCTAAGCTCATATAATATATGTTTTCACATCTTATGAGGGTCGCTTGAGACACACGCGTTTTTTTTTTTTTTTTTTTTTTAGAAGTAACTTCTAACTTAACTAATTTGTCTTGTGGGGGACGGAGTATAGATGCTAATATTAAAGTTAAATGAAATAGTAATCAAAAGTATGCTATTCCAATATATAATATACTCTAATATATATTTCTTAAGAGGTACCTAGAAATTAGAATATATATTATGCAACCAACAATAAAGTATAAACTCAAGCTGACGTCGCATCATGTACCTATGCTGTATTTCATCTAATCGTCTTGTACAATGCAGTTCCTACCTATATGCATACCTAGTTTATAGGTGCCTAATCCGCTCCTCCCTGTTGTTCGAGCATCGCAAATCACTAATCAGATGCTACGATAGAGTATAACGGATACAGTGGTGGTTTCTCGTATGATTATGGTGGGGGGGGGGTGAGATTCAAAAACATTTATATAATACCTCAGTAGTATATTATTATATAAGTACGACGGTTAGAAAGCTTAGAAAGTCTTAAGCAGTTTATTTAAATTATTTTTCCAAATGTATATGGGGCATGAGGCCCTACTCTGTTGGGGCCCGGGATGCGATTGCATCCATTGCCAGCTCGCCACTGCATGGACGTAATTTATGCATACTCAGATTTTCATAACGATAATTTGTGAACGCAGTTCGATAAAAATCTAAGACTTTATAAATTAAACTATAATATTGTATAATAATTTATTATCTGGTTGAATTGTTTAAATATCAAAATATAACACGATATTATAATGTTATTTATTTACATCACTACGGTTTACTAATAAACAGAGTACTCACAATAAAATATTATTTTGTTGCACGGGTTGAACTCTATTTGCTGAAAAAATATGTTTTTTTCGAAAGAATTTTTGATAGGAATTTCCTTCGCTTCCATCGGTATAGCAGGAGTGTCTTTCCTATTGTCGAGGAGAAAAAAACCAACTACCCATGGATATGGAATGAAAAATATGGAAGACTTCTTGGAGGTAAACAAAATATATTACATAATATTATCATGTAGGTTTATATTATAACAATAAACGTTTAAATTCTATAATATTTGTCAATTTTAGTATAACCAACATATTAATTAGTTTCGGAGCAGAAACCTTGTGTGACTAGAGTGCATACCTGCAGGTTCTTGCTCTGAAATGTAATAACCTGATAAGTCCATTTTGCTTATATTATCTCCGTAACTAATAATCGGACATAACGGTTTGTTACACCGAAATGTGTAGTTTATTTCCTGATCAGGAAACCACAGTAAAAATACTTTTTGAAAAAGGGACATATCAGGTTTTTCACAGAAGGATTCCATACTTTTTAGCTTAGATAGGTATAGCCAGGTACAAATATTTACCATAAGTACCAATTTACACTTACGAGTTTGTAAATTTAAGTATTAGTAACAGTTGAAATGCACTAACTTTTAACTTGCACATTTAATTATTAATCTGTAACTAATAAGTAATATGAAATAATTACAAGTCAGTAGTCACATAGTATATTATGTTGGTAAATTGCAACCCATATTAATTAAACAGCCAACAGCCACCTCACTCCAACAAGCGGCTGAACTGCTGGAGCGCAGCCAACAGCTGCTGAGGGCGGTCACCCTCGAGGAGGGCACAACCGTCACCACGGCGGCCAGAGTTCGACGGATGACAACGGCGCAACTACAGAGAGACCCGGTACTGTGGGCCGCCTACACGCGCGGGTGGGAGGACTGCACGGCCGTATTCGTAAGGGCAACGAGCGGCGAACCCACAACCGCAGTGCGGCACAATAGGTCGCGCAGCCCTAGACGGGTGACCCGACCATCTTCCAACCCACGACCGGCACCACCACTGCCGATAACAAGGGCACCAGAGCGACCGCCACCACGACCGCTGATGGAGAGGCCTGTACCAGCGCCAAGGACAGCGACCAGGCCACCACCACCAACCACCTTCAACCCGCCGCCACCGCCGACACCAAGGGCCACTGCATCAACACCACCTGCAGCCACGCTGAACTCCCGCCAACGCCGGAACCTGAAGCGGATGCGGGACTACAAGGCCAAAATACAACAGGCGTCCCAGCAACACCGCCTAGAAAAACCGGCACCACCCGTAACCCCAGCCCCAGAGACGGTGCTATCACAGCCAGGGCCTGCGACCCCGCACCTCACCGTGGTCACGGTGCCGGAAGTGACACACACTTCCGGAGCGACCGGAACCACGGAACACCTAGTGGCCGCCACCCCTCAAACCGAGGATATGGATATATCCCCGGAGGAGGAGGCGCAACTGTTAGGAGGTACGGACGCACACCTGGCTGATGGTGAAGACATGGACGTCAGCCTTCTGTACTTTAGCCCCCCCACATCGCCCAAACACGACTAGACACCGCCAGGGCCACGTCCGCTGAACACAGCCGGAAAACGTGCCCGCGGACAGGTGTCTACTCCAACCACCCTCCACTCATGACCCTCCACAACCACCCTCCACCCTTCACAAACCACAACACCGGCAACGGCCGGAACACCAACGCCGTTGGCGGTTTGGGGGGGGGGAGTATGACGCAACCCCGCGTAAAAGCTGTTTGAATTCAAACAGCCTTTGCGCGGAAGCCGCGCCGTGGCTTCTCAATCAAACCGCCAATCGACGACGGACGACGCCAGCCGTCTGGTGAACCGGTCTGTCAAGACGCTCGCTCTCGTTAACCTGACTTCGACCTGGACACACCTCAGGAATCCACACACGTCCCGTGTAATCGGAACCGTTGTATTCTCAATACCATATTGAATGTTCGTTTATTTCGTTTACAATAAAGTCAAAAGTCACACCAGTGGGCCGTTTTGTTGTTTTTCTCGTTTTTTTTTTTTTAAATGTAGATTAATCTTAAGCTATTTATGATGGGAATGTATTCATACCAATCTACAACATGTCAACATGTCACTACCAATTTACTTTTTAGTTAATATAACTCGTAATATTATATTGTCATTTATGTCATTACCTAACCTAACCTAAATAATGTACCTGTGCATTTTGTTTTTTGGAAAAATGAAATAAATGTCCAATGCTATTTCACTTCTTTGCTAGTTTACAATTGGAATGATATGACTATATTAATATATTATAATAGCAACGTGACATAAGATTATAAGCTTCAATAAACCATGGAGAACATATTACTCATTTATTCTTTTAAAGTTGGACATTGTTAAAAATATATTACATCAGATTATCCAAAGTTTTGAAATTCAAAAAAATACTATACATTTATACCTATACTTTCCAGTTTCAGTAGTAGTTATGCAAATATTTAATAAAATGTTATTCCTTTATGGAAAAAATATGTACAAACATATTAATTTGCATAAAAAAGGTATTATCCTGTTTAAAAGTAAAACTAGAACCAAGAAAAACAATTGTTTACTGTTTCTATGTATTAAATTGCGTTTATAACTGCCTGTATGTAATTGATATCTTTGCCTATTTAAATATATGAAAATTTTTAATATGTATGTACTATGTAAGGCTATACAGATAGTGGATATACTTAAATATACCTATCTAGATACAATTTAATTCAAACAAACTATTAGAAAGCATAATTTTTATTTCATGACTATCATTTTACGTTTTAAAAATGCAATTAATATATCATAACATAGATATTATGTAATTGGGCTTTGCCCGTAATTTTTTAGATAAATAAATTATGTTTGTACATCAACACTAATAAATAATAATTGTCCAAATATGATTAAAATAATAGAAATATTCGATTTTTTCTTTTCTATTCATTTCATATTTTTAATAATATTTATATGAACTTAAGCGTTATGTGTACAAGTTATTGAATAATGTTAACATTTAGCTGTACACCAAGATTCATTTATTAGGTACACAGTTGGTGTTGCAATAACATCAGCTAATTAATCTTGGATAATATTAGTATCTATTGCTTTAGTTATCATGACCGTACAACATCGGACAATCATCTAAGACATTCGTAAAAAAAGGTAGTGTACCTACAAACTCAAATAAAACTATTTTCATATAAATCCGGCGTGGTCACTCACTCGGATAATTAAAACTGAAAACATCACTCGACTTATTATGTTGTCAGCTAGAATTGTTTTTGCACTAACATTTTTAAAGCGTTGATTTACCTAGGTTTCATAAAACAAATATTGAAAATTCATTATAAGCGTGGTAAACTATAAGCGTTGTAAGTGTGTATAAAACACCGAAAATTGTGAACTTCGTAAGACTATACAATATAAACTAATGATTTCCGGAAATTCATTTTTGCAGCATCGTTCTTAACTGGTTGTAATACATGGGTTTAAGTAAAAATTAAAAAATTGAAAAATTCGCGTGAGCCGTAACTCGTAAGTATACCATATTGATACATTGGTACAATTAGTAGTAATAATTTTAATCTAAATTGCCTTGTGACAAAAATGACAAGTCTGTAATATCATTATTTTAATCTTAAATTGATATTTTTAAATGTAAATCATCCAATGCCTATTATAATTTATAATATGTAACTCAAAAGTCAAAATACAACTAAATCATCATGTCATGGAAAATACATAATAAATACTATTAAAAATTGTTATTATTAACGTGTATTATGTTGCTATAGGTCATCCGTATATAATTAATATTGTCTCATGTAAACATTTACATCAACATTGGTAATATTTGAGCAATAAATTATCGTGATTTTACTAAAACATATGTAAATTTATTACAATTTTATGAGTATATTACGGTTTTATTCAGATATGATCCTAGACAATACGTAATGTAATTAGTTTTCGTTTATGGGTGCAGTTACAACCAGCCCCCCCCCCCCACCACGAATGGTTGGGTCACTGAATACTTGAAATTTTTAATATTACCTACCGGTAACATACCTATAAATAAAGTGTATTTTACTAGTAAATGAGCTCAAATTTAAATGGGAATTTTTAAGGAAGACACATGATAACAAACAGACATATACCATGTCAGGATGCACATGCACCAAAGAACTTCAGATTTTTAAATTTTAACACATTATTATTACCAAATTCAAAAGCAATATATAACTTTACGACCTCGGTAATTGACCGACTTACAATAATGACAAATTTAAACAAATATGGTTTTTTCTTAATTTTTTAAATAATGAAATACATTAATTATTTTGTCATATTTTATCATTTTCACATGATAAAAAAATCAAATTTCTCTACATTACAAACACTATAGGATCATCAGGAAACTTTAAATTGCTGTAAGCCACGGTATATTTGTGTGATAGAAAAAGTGTATTCATTAAAGTTTCTTGAAGAAAATAAGGCTATTTGAACTTGGCAATAGTTAATCATATTGTGTTGCCATTAGAAAAAAAATTAAAGTGGTTTTACGCGTGCACACTACCGACAATTTTCCCAGAATGTGTATTAATGTATCATCTACCATTCTCAAAAATACCCACTTCGAACTATAAGGTCATCGGACTGCAATATTCCGTTTTATTACACGGTGTGTATATCATAGAATAATATCAATTAACGCCACACATAGGGGCCGCAGCCCGAAGGGAATAATCACTAATAAAAAAAAACTGTACAGAAAGAAAAACCGATCGACATGCCGAAATCGACATCGAGGCCGTGCGACGGGAACATATTATTATACAACTGCGCAGGACGAGACGTGTCCAACGATAAACTGATGATTTCCATAAAATCCCATCGGATTCGTTGTTGCTCGATGACGGTGCTGACGACGACAATCGCTTAACATCGCGGCCCGTGGGGTCCGACGACTAAATACGACGGTGGGTGCGACAAAAGAGCGAGCGGAAGTACGACGACGGTGTAATATAGTAATAATTCGGATGAACGGGGCAATCGATCAGCGGACGCTGGCAGCGTTTTTCGACGGATGCCGGAGATTAAAGTTGCCGAAGCATTTTCTGCCTTTGTTCCCGTGGTGGTGGCAGAGCATTAATTAATGTCTTTCCGCCGTTCGCTAGCGTTATGCAGTAGAGTATATGCTAAGTACTGTACATAATATTATACTATGTGTACGTGTACACAATACGCTCGCCACTGCAGCCGCCATCAACACACTCCACCACAGCCATGGACCAAAGAGGCTCGTACCAGGCATGTATAAAGGTAATGATCGGATCCGCCGCCGAGGCTTGACATGGTGGAACGGTGAATAGGGGGGGGGGGGCGTTCTTCCCTTCGTCGTCCAAATCGTTGTTGTTCAAAAACTTTGTGGTATAACGAAAAACGATTTTTGGTAAAATTAAGCACACTAATAGTAACAGTAATATCGTATTCAATAGGCACACAGTATGTGATAACTAAGACACGTTTGAAGCTAAAATACTACGTAATTCTATTGTTATTTTAATTTTAATACGTATTGGAATAAATGTAATGTATAGTTTTCTTTATAAATATTCTGGTTGCGAAATGTATCTTGCTGATACTGCCACACCGGATACAACTAGGGGTGAAAAAATAATGCGCAACGCTGCTTATTATAATGGGTGTAACCGCTGTGTCCATTAAATTTGTTGATACGATTTTGACACTGCAGAGAAAAGAGATCCAGAGTAATATTTTTATACGACTTTATAATACGTTTCATGGTCTTATATTTTATAATCAGTGATAATTTGACGACGATAGACGAATAAACCACACATTCAATTGCTGCTTTAACTGACAAGTGCAAAACTGTTTAGAGTTAATTACGAGTAAACACCGAATGCTTTTATGTCTGTATTGACTGTATTCAAAATTTATATTAGGTATCTAGCGTTTCGCTTATTACGTATTAAATATTTTAAATAAATACTTGAACTGTGTGTGACTTTAAAGTTTCTAATATATTATGACCTTCAAAACCCTAAAAACACAGGTTTTCAGATTCCTAAACATTTTTCAGAATAATAAAAAATGTACAAATCATTAGTACAATAATTATTAGTACAATAATATTAGATTTATTTTGAACTGTTTAGGGACATTTTCATTTTCCATTTGTTTTTAGTTTTTTTTCTAAAAATATCAATAAAATTTTATTTGTTGGTTGCGAAAGCTTGAAAATTTAATAGAAGGCTCCTAGTATATTGTTTCAAAGGCAGATGAAAAATATTAAAAATCCTTGGTCACAATTTTTTTTATAAGCATTTAAAGTTCAAAAATTGAAAAAATATGGAAAATCACGAAAATTAGCAAATTATTTTGAGTTAAGAATTCGTAAAAAAATTTCTTTTTAAATCTAAGATTTTAAAATGTAATACAAGATTTTTTATAAGATTATCTACCTGTATCAAAAAAAAAATGTATATAAGAAAGTCAAACTAAATTGAGCGTTTGAAATTCAAATTTTTACAGCATTGGATATTCACTCGATTTCTCATGTAGTGATTTCCTTATTTTGTTGTAATACAAAAATGAATAACTGTAGATACATCAAAATTTCACTGAATGTTTATATTAGCATTTCCTATACACCATACAATTTTGAAAATATCGTCGAAGAACATACCGTCTCCGCTCAGAATCGTTTTTCTTATACAATGATATAATATCATTGAATTAAAATGTAATACCATCAATTATACAGTGACCCACTTGTAACCTACTGTACAGCAGAGCGACACACACTTGCCCACCTTTTTATGCTTCGATTTAGTAGATATTTATAAAAACAAATTCTACTTACAGAGATGGAAACGCTTTTGTTTTTTACAACCGTAAAGCTTAAATAAAAAAATCATTCTTAGAAATACCAAATTATAAAAACAATGTAATAATAATATGTTGTTAAGCAAATAATATTAAGAACACAAACACTATATTGAAATAACTCAATGATATTAATAATTTGATAATATATACATTATTATTATTTAGTGCTTACATTATACAATTTTAAACTATGGTAATACGATAACAATATAAAATGCTTTTGATAAAAGTGAATAAAAAACAAAGTGACGTCAATAAGGATCCTTCAAGTATATATAGGTACCGACTTCAAAGCTATTGTGTTGATACTTGATATGTATATAATTATTGTTTTATGAACAACATCGACATCGTTAACTTTAGAGTTACCTACATAAAAAGCGGATATTTTAACATTCGTTTATTAATTTTTTTATTCGAAATTACGATAAAATTATGAAACATTTTTATAACCAACGAGCTTAATAAATTAATATCGATATATTACTTATATACACAGGTATATTTTAGGTTTTATTCATGAATTATTATGTTTATAGTACCTAGTACCTACCTATATTTATTTACATACGGTAAGTGGTAATTGATACAATCTGTAATTATATGTGAATAGGTTTACCATAAATAATATGTTTAAATATTTTTGACATAAGTACCTACAGCAAAATAAAATATATTATATTTTCGGTTAGTACCTATTATATATATATAACTCATATTTTACAATTTTAAAATATGAATTTTAAAAATACAATACAAATATTTGTGTTTAATATCGTGTCTGAATAATAATTGTATATTATGTACCAAGAAAATCACGATCAGATTTTGTGTCAGCATACAAAAGATACGAATCATTTTTATGAGTTCAATAAATATTTTTTATCTAAAATTTAAGTTATATACCTAACCATTAAAAAAAAAGTTTTTAGTATCTTAATTTTAGCAGGATACGATAAAGGTAGATACATAATATTATTTAAATAGAATTAATTTTGATAAGATGATAAAATGAGATAAAACTTATGAAACAGAATTACTACCTAGATGCGTATATAATGTTATAATGTTCTAAATAACTGTATAATAATGTTTTACTATTATTTCTCACAAGCAAAAATAAAATATGCACAACTGTATAAAACATAAATTATAACTGACAGATGGAGAAAGATTTTGGGATAAGCTTATTCACGTTAAACGATTAGCTTAAACCTTTGAAAGTGAGCATATCCATTTATCATATTATATACTACCTACATAAAAACCTTTTTTGTATTTTTAAAGTATTTAAATGTTTCCAAATAAAACATATCAAGTCCTTTTGAAATAAACTATACTTTTATTAAAATTAAAATAAAACAATACACAGTAATTGTAATTTTTTTTTAAATGTGTACTTTATTTTTAAATTTACATGAGTAAAATTTCAATTAATATAATATTATTGTACTTACGTATGTATCAATTATTTTTATGAAATCATAATATTCTATATTACATTATCACGTAACATTAAATGGATTTAATAACATTCGTCTAACTCAAAAATATGTATCAAAAATAAATATATTATATTATTCTATATTATAAGACCTATCACATTCATATTTATAATTTTTTAAATGATTAAAAACTAAAAATTATCAAAATATAAATATTAATAAACAAATATTATAATATTGAATATCCATTTTTTTTTTTGTTTAATGAGTTTATGGATAAGTATAATATTTTATGGGACAACCTAAATCAAAATCTTAGAATTAAACCTTTTTGTTTATTAAAGAAACATTTCTTAAAATATATCTTCATTATAAGCTATATGCATACAAACATTTTCCCACGTGAATAATAAGAGGAATTCAAAGTGAAAAGTTCGAAGAGTTTTTTAATAATTCTTTAATGAGATACAAGGTGCTAAGCGTTTCATAAAGGAAGTTCTAAAAAACTTTGAGAACAACTTTTGATTATTATCATATTAGGCATACGTGATATAGTATATACTATTAAAAGAAAACCTACTGTGTTAAGAAACAATGGATAATGATGAAATAATTACCGAATAATAATCAACTGTACACTTTATTAACAAGATAAAACTATTCAACCAATACAAAGTATAATATTATTAATTTAAGTTTTCTGGTTAAGCAATTATTAATTAGTTCAATCAAAAATATATTTAGTTTAAAAAGAACAGCTTTTATTTAAATTATTTGATATTAAATAAATTAAAACTGGGCTAATGACTATAATGTACAAAACAACTCTAATTATTATTTAAATCCAGTATTTTTAAACAAATTATTGTTTTAAAAATATTAATTATATACATTTCACTAAAAAAATATATATTAAAAAACAGAATTTTTAATCTTGATAATATTAAGTTGTTTATATTTATAATTAATTTTATGCATTTCCTGAAATTGTTATTATATAAATGTTCGAAATTAAAACTTTAAGTCCCCCCAAATATAATCATCATATTTGATTAAAAATGTTTCCATGAATTAATGGACATTTAGTTTAAAAATACATTTTTTAATAAACCAATCAGTTTTATAAATTATTGAGGTTATTTATTAACAATAATTAATGCATAAAAAAAATTATTTTTTCATTGATTTAATCGCTAGTTTTAAATTGTACGCTATTGTTTGATTTTAAAATAAAGTACTTTATGAAATGTATATAATAAAATATATATTATCAGTTTATACTTCTATGAGTCATTTTAATTTGGATTACAATAGATCTCGCCTGTAGTATCCTTAGTTTTTTATGGTTATTCTATTTTGAGGTAGAAAAAATGTCTTCTTTCTGACATAAACATAATAATATTAAGTATAAACACTTTAACCAAATGTTTGTTTTAATAAATCTAGTTTACGATTACAAAAATTACATGTCAACTTAACTGAATACTTTAAACCCATATCACTTTTGTACCTTAAGCAGGAGTCCTAACTATTTAACAGTGAAACCATAAGCTTTTGGTACAAATTAAGAACACTATTTAACCTAGTTAAATTAAAATTTAATTATAAATTAATTCTGAACTTTTAAATAATCTTTTTATGCATGTTTATTATTTGTTATTAATTTTTTGCATTACTCTCCTTTCTTAGTCAATTTTCTCTGGCCAAAATTACAAAAATGTATATTGTTCAATGATCAATACATTTTTTGTAAAACCAATTGTTTGTAATTGTCTATTAAAATATGAATGGCTTGCATCTATATTATACACTCTTTTTTTTCTTAGTTGATAAACAATATAAGAACTAGCTCAATAACATAATAACATCGATCAGAGTCCAGCAATTCAAACGATGAGATTATATTATTTTATAATAACAGTCTAGAAATTAATTCTTGTGTATGTTACACGATTCACTGTGATGTAAATAATATTAATCAATGGTTATTCAATTATTTATTTATAATTTAAAAAATAAGGTCAGAGCATGTGTTATTGGTAGAAACAATTGTATTGAAAATAATAAATATTTATATATTTATAGTAATTGCAATATTAAGTATTCTGTTGTAACAATGATTTATAACTAATAATTGGTGGTCTAGAAAAAATAATTAAAAATTGCAAGACACTGATTCCTTACCGTCGAGGTTGCCTGTTATCCATCTACCGAATGTTTAGTGTATCGCCAATGAATATAATGTAGCACAATAATAGTTAATAATTAAGGAACGAGTTCTGGTATATATTTTGATTATAAGCCTGAAAAGCTCAGGGATAGCTAGTGACTTTGTATATTATATTTGTTATGCTGTTTTCCTCGTGCTCAAATAGGAAATCCTAACTGAATATTATAAAGATTACTTATAAAGATATCCCGAACAAGCATACAAAATGCATAGGAATATGAATTTAAAATAGTTTTAATAAAGTTCACGTGGTTTATATACCTAAAAGTTATGTAAGTTACATGTACCTATTTCAGAATCACTGATAGTTATTGACGATAGTCAACGAAAGATAGTACAACGGTTGATATAGATTTGAGAATTAATTTTCTTTGAACGATTCGTTGGTTTTTTACATTTCAATTAGAATGGAAAGCCTCTTTGAAATCATCATTTCTGGACTTTCCATTGTATGAAATAGTGACAATGCATAGAATAGAAATCATAGGATAGAAAAATTGTCAGAGAAATAATACAAAACTTTTCTTGTAAACGATTTTCAACAAAGGCATGTTAAAGCCAACTATATAGTATACTATACTATAAGTCCGATTTCTACTTTGATGATGCAATTATAATTTTACAAATAAATATGGAAACATAAATGATAAACAAATTCTTGAGTCTGACGACATAAATACAATACACTGGTTGAACTAACATTTAATTTATAAAAGAAAAACAATCGACTTAAAATGTCATCTTATATGCTTACTTTCTTGTTCAAATACATATTTTCTATAAGTATAGAAAACTAAGAATAATATTAATATATTATAAAGCACTCCCTACAGCTTTCGGTTGAGTAGTTTTGAAAAGTTACTACAACAGCAAACATAAAAACTGTTCAAATATATTTTAATTTACGTATTGGTAAGTTACAAATTTATCCCAGGGTATAGAGTAAGTGCTAACAATAAATTACGAAAACAATTGCAAAGTACTAACTATCTGTAACTCACCAACTATCAAAAAGTGAACATAAATATTTCACTCAAAGATCCTCTTATTATATAAGTAATTTATTATCAAACACAATTCCTGATAATCCCTTACACAGACCAAAGCGACGTTTACCAAGAGACTTACTAACTAAAATCTCACTCTGGGTGTATTGTCATTGGGTAATTTTTTACCTTTATTATCTGTTCCGTTCCTTAGCTATACATATCTTTTTTACAATATAAAGTGTTTATTCATATAATTTATAATATAATATTACATAAAAAATTATATAAAAGTATATACTATACCATAATATCATAAATAATCTAATATTAAATAAGTAGATCAATTAATTATTTATTAATAACAATATATGTATATAGAGAGGAATTAAATTAAATTATGTGACAAAATAGTTATACGTGAAAATGATGAATAACACTAACTGGACATTAATAAAGAAAAATAATCAAATTTATTAGGTTGGTTTTTACATTATAATATATAAAAAAATTTTAAAAATATGCTCAGTGTCGGGTGACTTAAAATTTGAAAACAATGATAAAATATGTTATCTATATATATAAAAATGAATGTATGTCTGTGTGTCTGTGTGTCCATGTTACCATGGTTACCAAGGTTGCCATGGTTACCAAGGTTGCCATGGTTACTAAGGTTACCAAGATTTCATATCAATCTATATATATAAAAATGAATGTATGTCAGTGTGTGTGTGTGTGTGTGTGTGTGTGGGTCCATATTACCATGGCAACCATATCTGTATATAAAAAACAGTAAGCTGATTGACTGCTATCAACGCACAGCTCAAACCATTGGACGGATCTGGCTGAAATTTGGCATACAGATAGCTATTATAATATAGACGTGCGCTAAGAAAGGATTTGCCAAAATTCGCATTTTAAATAGGTGCTGAAACAGGGACATTGAGATTCACGATAGAAATTGGAAATTTTATTTTTATTTATTTATAGTTGCCATTGGTTACAGTCTACATTAGAAATTAGCATTTATTTATTGGTTGCCATTGGTTATTCGGGCAGATCAGGTACAAGCTTGCATCAAATCGAATTATTGAACAATGCTTACCAGGGTGGCAGAGTTGCACTTACCGCAGAAAATTACACCCAAAAGGAGTTCAACAATCATAATTTTTTTAAGAGTTGCGATTTTTTACGAGCAACCAAATTTATTATATTAATCCACAGTATTACATCAAAATAAACTTGGTATAACTTTGATACTTTAGAGTTAAATCATACACTTCCGTACAAACAGCACGGGGTCCGCGATCTACCGCAGGTAGATTGCCTACCTGATAATGTACTGCCGCGATTCAGAATTTTTATTCAGGGCAACGGGAAAGATAAGATAAATTTTGAACACCATACACGTTAATGAATTGAACAAAGTTTGAGTAGGTTGTATTGAGTTGATCCATTTAACGGGCGACGAAGTGCACGGGATCAGCTATAGTATTTTAAAAAATATTCCTGACTAGTTTAATTTAAATTAGTTTATAACTTATAACATTCTGTTTTAAACAGGTAATAGGTATTTATTGCTAGCCATTTTTTCAGTTGCTATTTATTTCAAATTTTACAGAAGTTATCAATTGAATTATCATAATAAGCAATTACATAAGTTTATTACATTGTAAAAGGCACACGCACAATACCACTCATTTTCGAAGTATGTCTAATCGTTGAATAATACAACAATTGTATGGGAAACATTAGGATTTCTCTACAACTAATAAATAATAATAGCCAATGGGTATACTTTTATAGGTATTTATAAAAAAAAACTAGGAATAACACTTTTTTTTTGTAGATTAATGTTGGAACTGTGAATTACACATTTTTCTAGTTCCTAAAATATATTATAATATAAAACGTAATAAGTGTGATGGTATAATTATATGGGTTAGAATATATTATTATATTTGTGAGAAACTTAAAAAAAATCTAAATAAATAAATGATGACGTATATATTAAGAAAAAAAAAGTAAAAAGTAAAGGAAGATAGAGAAAAATACTTTAAATAAAAGTCTCTTTAAATCAAGAATAATGAACACCTACGGAATTATTTTGGTTTAAATTTTCACTAAAGCTCCTAAAAAACAAGAGGAAAGAATAATAAAAATAAGAAACTGTATATTTTGACGATAACAAATATACCGTTTACGATGACAGCTATAAAAAATGTTTTTTAAATTTTAAAAATTCAGATCATGACATAAGATTTTTTAACTAGTTACAGGGATTTAAATCTTATATACTTATATAATATATAATAAAATATAAATTGTATGTGTACATATAAAGTTATGTTGTGATATTATATTATAAAATATATCATACTATTTATTTTTATGTCTTCAAAATTAATAAAGTATTATTTACCAGGCATGATTCCAGGAACTTATTTCCAGGAGAGAGCCGTAACTTCAAAATATTTTATCAATAAAAAAAATCATTATATTATCATCATTAAAAGGAATATCTAATGATAAATTACAGTGATCACATATTGTTACTATAAGCTATATTATCCACCGACCACCATAGTAAGAAAATATATATTTCTTTTGTTATTAATAGAATATTACACAATTATTTCGATCTCGAGTAAGACTTGAAGAAGAATTACCATGTTCTATACAAATATTGATATAATAACCACAGTCCATATTAAGTAATAAGTACCCACTAAGAATTTCATAATTTAATTTAAAAAAAAAAATGTATTTCAAATTGAAATGTTTTATATTTTTAATTTAAAGTACACATTTAAACTTTAAAGTAGGTATAAAATATAAGTCACAGTTCAATAAAAACCGATTGCTTACGATTTTTCATGATAAAATTAATTATATATTTATTGATATCATACACTGTGTACATTGTATGTACTCTACCTATTTTAAACATTAAACATTTTACAGAAAATGATTGGTTCACATAAAAACATGAAAAATACTGCCACTGTATAATTTAATAACTGATGCATAAATGAGCAAGTACTGCGAAATATGTGACAACATTTCGTATGAGTTTCATGAAACATTAAAATAAAACTTGAGATAAATAACTATGCATTTCTCAAAAATGTAATAATAGGTACCGGAATATGTTAAAATGTGTAAAATATAACCACTGTTCATTGGGAAATATCATTTATTATTCAATTTACTTTGTATTTAAGAGAAGACCTAAGATAGAAGTTGGCCAAGATATTGTTACCTAAAACAAAAAAAAACAAACAATTTTCTCACTTGATTCTATAAAGCTTTTAACAGTATGCGCTGTTGTTTAATGTCCCTATTCAGACCTATAAAGCCACCAAACGGCTATCTGAATCACTATTTATATTATTATCATATTTACTTATTATGCATTGTATAGATTGAAAATAAAGCATTTTCTCAATAAAAAAAAAAAAAATATTATGTATTCAAGTAATTTATTAATAATATAATAATATCATTTATCATTCATCAATATACTTTTAGATTTATTATGTAAATTAATTTATTAGTATGATATTCTTCAAATATTGTATTTTATATATTATTTTTACTCATTTTTCTACTGCGACCGAAATGTATATGTTTGAAAACATTCATTATAAAAAGGTTACATTTTTAATAATTATACAAAGGGAGAAAAATATAAATTGCATACTATACATATTGTTTAGAGGGTAATTATTATTTGTTACAGATTTTCCTAAACAAATAATGATTTTATGTGTCTTTTAATAAGAGTATTAATATGTTTTAACGGTTTTGGTTTTTTGATAACAATAGGCAATTTTTAAGGAAATATTTGTACTATTGCAAGTTAGAATGTCAAATATTTTAAAATATAGTAACACTCTTTTGATTCAGTTATTTTATGTAGGGCTGATTTAAAAAATTCACAAGTAAAATTGGTGGTGAAAAATATCAGAAAATATCTTTTACGTGGCGTAATAAGCTCAGTGGCGGTAAAACTGGCGGGGGATAAGGGGGATAGATTCCGCATGGCATTTTTTCAATATTTATTTTATAACAATTTATAATTATATATATTATTGTATAATACATTAAATTTTGTTTTTTTTTCTTAATACAAATAATCAACAATGTTGAATTTCCACAGAATGCCATAATATCTTTATATGACATGACTATATTATTATCTATTATTGTCATTATATCTATATAGCCCAGTGTTTCTTAATTTTTTTATCCGTGGAACCCTTTTTTTGTCCACTTTCATTGTGGCACCCCTACTTTTTATTAGATTTTTTAGATTTTTTAATTTAGCTTTCAACAATAAATTATTACAGCTCCACGATTATAATCCCTAAAAAAAAAAATTTTAATAACAGAAAAACAGGACTTTTACATTTTAATTTTAATGAGAGTATCGCGAACCCTGAAGTGAACACAATTTAAGAAACGCTGATCTAGACTCACATCTAGGAACACGGATATTATTATTAATAATATTCATTTGCTTACACTAAAATATACGGGAATTACCCAACTCGGTGATAGAGAATATTCAATAACAACACGCACTACACTTGCCTAGAACAATGGCCTATATGGGCGATACGTATATTTTACATTGTTACGTAGTTCTATGTCATAGCTCTAGGAAACATCGATTACTATTTGTCATAAAGGATTTATCAATAGATTTAGTAATGTAATAAAAATATTGTTCATACTATAATAATATTATAAATAAAGTTTGTATTTACCATGATTTTAAAAATGTATGTTAGGCATAACCATTAATTATATTTTTAAAGATAAAATAATACATGTTAAAAAATCAGCCACATATCCAGCCCACCCTCCCCCAAATGACAAAAATCATTTGACCATCACTAACTGAACTAAGCAAAATAAATAGTTTCTATTATTATGAAACATAAATGCCACAGTTTAAGTAATTGGTACCAATATAAAATCACAATATCATAATCGTAACATGATGACAAGATTGAAAATATGGTAATGGACATCGAGTACTGCAGAGTGCAGACAGAGAAGTCAATGGAGATGACATGTAGTGGCATCACAATGGCGATAATAATACTATATTAATATGCAATATTATATTATTATGATACTTAAGTAATATTCTAAATATTTTTCGAATACTATTTTTAGATTTTGAGTGAAACTATGAATGAATTGATTTTACAATGATGTGTTTTTTTTGTGTCTATCATCACCTTTGAGGGCAGTAAAAATGCTTAGATTTTCTTCAACAGCATCTTTTCTGATAGAAAAGTGAATCTAGTTCAGCGGTTCAAAACTTTTTGGGGACCCAAAATGATAAACATAAATTCTATTATTACAAAATTACTTTTGCAATCGTAGTACACATGACTGATGCAGATATAGTAATAATAGTTAGTAAGTACATAAAACAAAAAAAATTGCTTAATTCTTTATGAAAAGAAAAATCTTGTTTTCCCCTTGGTGGGTAATTACCCCCAGGTTCAGAACCGCTGATCTAGTTGGTACTTTGGGGGGGTCAATAGTAAAAATTTCAAAGTAGTTTTTAAAAGCGCCGTGAAAAATAAGAGAAAATTTAAGGAAAAACGGGAATTGTTTTCGAGAAAATCTCTTTTGATTTTTGGTACAACTCTTAAAAAATGACCGTAGGTACATGCAATTTTGACTGAATGTTTATATTAGCATTTTCTATAAATCATAACATTTTCCAAATAATTTGATTTATTTTGAGCTCTTGACGGACATTTTTAGTTTTTTTTTCTATAAATATCAATAAAAATTTAATTTGTTGGTTTAAAAAGCTTGAAAATTTAATAAAAGGCTCCTAGTACCTATATTGTTTTAAAAGCAGATTAAAAAAAATTAAAAATAAATAGTCACAATTTTTTTTATAAGAATTTTAAGTTCAAATATTGACAAAATACGTAAAAATGACGAAAATTTGCAAATTATATTGAGTTAGAAATTCATAAAAATTTTTAAATATAAGATTTGAAATTGTTAAACAAGTTTATTCATAAGTTTGTCTATCTTTATCAAAAAAAAAAAAAAATGTCTTCAAGCAAATCAAATTAAATTTTTATGAGCGTTTGAATTTCATATTTTTACGATATTTACGATACCTATTCACTTGATTTCTCATGTAGTGGTTTTGTTATTTTATTGTTATTCAAAAACGAATAACTGTATAGATACATTAAAATTTAACTGAATGTTTATAATTTCATTTTAAACATCCACTTCTACTTCCGACATCCATTTACCCACCTTTT
This sequence comes from Macrosiphum euphorbiae, assembly GCA_949089665.1. Taxonomy (NCBI): domain Eukaryota; kingdom Metazoa; phylum Arthropoda; class Insecta; order Hemiptera; family Aphididae; genus Macrosiphum; species Macrosiphum euphorbiae. The sequence goes on from CARXXK010000004.1 coordinate 39,241,046, forward strand.
TTAACTCAAATATTTGATATTGTATTCTTAAATTTTTTTCAAAATAATATATTTTAAACATTAAAAACAAAGATGGACAAGTGGGTACCACTCTGCTTTACAGCGTAGTTGTCGATGATGTGTATATTTGAATTCAATGATAGATCATTTGTTTTGAAAAACGATTGTGAACAGAGACGTTGTATAAATATGAGCAGTTAATAAATAGAACAATTTAATAACAATTGAAAATATCTTATGGCTATAAATAGGTAACATAATACATTCCGGTACACTTTTTTTTGTTGTTAATGGTTGAACAATATGACGAGGGGAATCTACTATTAAAATGTCTGATGTTAGATAAATTATGAAAAGAATTAAAAAATTTTCAGTATTTTAATGAATTTTGTCAAAATGTTAATTTTAAATGTACATAAAAATTAATGGGACCTATGTATCTTTAATATTTTTATTAGTTATTAAAGAGGAATCTTGCATTAAATAACTAAATGAAAAAGTTTTATGACCCTAATTAAAAATAAAATTTGAACAATTTGAACAATTTCTCAAGGCTAAAAATAGCTCAAAAAGAGTCTAAATATTTTTGAAATAAAATGTTACCAAATGTATGAAATGCTAATATAAATATTTGGTAAAAATGTCTTATGTAAAAGTGTTTATGTAATTGTTATTTTTTAATTTATAATTAACATAGTAGTATTATAATTTTTAACCAAACAAAATTATTCTCTTATAATTTGTATACATTAGCACATATCAAGTTTATCAATATAAGTATAACAAAAAAATTTAATATTATTTAAAATAACAAATATTTTTGTTTTTTGTTTGTTTTTAATTATATTATTTATGAGCATTTATGAGCATTTAAACCTTACAATATTCATTATTTTAACTATCTATTGTTAATTTAACAATTATAATTCCATTTAAGGTATTATAATAATGAAGAAGATATTACCTACAAGATATATGGTGGTAGCAATTTACATTTTTATACATAGCTATTCAAAATATTGAACCTTAATTGAATATAATAATAGTATACCTAACTAATATTAACCAGACTATATAATTTTATATTAGCCATTAGCCAATAGCCATTATATATTTTGATTAACTAATGCAGATTTAATAAAAATATTCAGAGAAATAATTTTTTTATAGTTTACAGAATACAATGGTATAATATAACTTATTTTTCAGTATTGCAGTATTATTTCGTTCCTAAACACTTCAAAAATTATTTTATCCAATTTTGATAATAATAATAATAATAATGTATGATATGGTCACGTATTAAAGAGTCAACGATGTCACAATAGTAATAATAATAATAAGAAGAAGAAGAACTTACAATAGTACGTGACTATATTTATATTATAATACAAACGTCACCCCTCATCGCACTTTATGATACTGGACCACGTAACGTTTTAACGGCCACCCCCACGAGAAGCGCAACACGTCACTTGTAGGCCGCAGCACACCGTCTTTGTGCGTATATATAATATATTATATACATACACATATTTGATATTATATATTTATATTATGCTCGCATATATTGTTATTTATAATATACAGTGTGCTCATGATGTGTGCGCCACCCTCGTCGTCGGGTGACCTTTGTTGTGATGTATATAAATATAAGTACGTAAATAACTTGTATATGTGTGTGCGTATGTATCCGATTCGTATTTTAATATTAAAACTGACGGACCGGTGGTGGGGTGTATATACTGTTTAGGGGTCCCGAAGGGGAAGGGGCTGCTCTCGCCCGAAGTGTGGTGGCGCAGTGGTTGGCGGGCGGGCGTCGGCAGAGTCGGTGTGCGTGTTCGCTTGGGGTGGCTGGAGGTGTTTCCCCAAGACGCCGGCGGCGGCCCACCACGACTGCCGCCGTCCCTTCGCGCGTATTGATTTTACGGTCATCCGCCTCCGCTCGTGTTTCCTACCCGACTTCACTCACCCCCCAGCCCTCCCCCCGATTGCATATTTACGTACGGGGTGGCGGTGGTGTCCGTGGAAATAATACGCCCGTTCCGTTTACCCGCCACCGCCACCGCCACCAACGCCCGAAACGTTTATACTCGTGCGCGCCAGCGGCCTTGGCGGTGGTGGTTGCAGTGGTGGTGGTAGTGGCGGTGGTGCCGACGGCCCGGTGGTGGTGACATTCGATTCGCGATTGAGGACCCGCCGAAATCGCGACAGGCCGCTAGCCGGAACCGGTCTGCCGGTACCCATTACGCAGACTCCGCCCTCTACCTGTGCGCCACGACCATCCACCCTCTGACCGTAAAATAACGCCTTTGCCGATACCACTTCCGGTACCTATGTCCTACACCCATGATTGACGAAGATACGAAGAATCATGTTAGAAAATAATAATATACCTACGTAGTGATAATAATAGTGATCTATGTGCGGAAATTGAAAGTCGACGAATTTCGATCATTTACAATTAACTATGTGTACGCGAATGGACAATGTTTGGGAAGAACACTAATTTTCGGATTCTTTGCTTCACATTAATTAGATCAAATTGGAAAATATAATTTTAAACCAGTGGTTCTCGACAAGAGGTTAACTGAAAGTTTATATAATTGGTGGTAGTATACATAAGGCAGATATGCAAAGAAGGATAATAACAAGGACTACTATGAAATATATCTTCAAAGCATTCGAGCTTTGTAAAAATTTCACAAAACACATTAACATGATATATCTTTCAAAATCTTTATATTATAGGCTTAACGAAATAATTTTATTTTCAACAACTCATTATACTAGACGTTACTTCGTATTACAACTTATGTTGAAAATTAAAATACTGACACAATTATTTTTTGATGTAGAGCTGAACCATTGTACGAGTTCTAACATAATTGCATTGTATGAATGGTAAAACATCGAGTGATAAGGTAAGTAACTATTTTATTATTATTTTCCAATTACGTGATGATTCCATTTCGTATTTTATACTTATATTATAATTCTGTGGTACTAGACTTAATTTTTTAGGATGGTAATGGAACATATCTAATACCCACCCACTATTACATGTTATTAAACACTAGCCGTGGGGAGCAGAGTGATTTTTATCCCATCAAAATAAGGATTTCTTCTAAAACTATTAAAAATGAATACTGATATAGTATTATATATATATGATGCTGTTAATTTGTTTAGTATGGACCAGCGAAGCAACATTTTGTGTGGTATTCCTATGCCATTACTTTACTCCGTTTGAAACTACTACAAGGAACATATAGGTAACTTCAAAAACTAACCTCCACATAGTATAGTGACTACATACGGTACAATTAAAGTGGTTTAATTATTGTAGACAAATAATAATAGCATAATTTATTATAACTAACAAATATACATAATATGAATAATATTTGTCAACCGATTATAACTTATGTTGGTATATTATAAGCTATAACAATATAATATTATAAAACAATGACTTGAATTAATTGTTTTTTGTCTGAGATCGGTGATCACGTTTTTGAGTAGAAGATATTTTATTCAAAACTTCAATAAGTGTAATGTATGATTTTTGATCTAGTTTAAATTTCTTTTTAATAATAAAAAAAATAAAAAAACAGTTCTTAGGTATATTATTTAGTTAGCTTTAAAATACCAATAATTTCTATAAATAATAATAATAATACTCATATAGGCTACTGCCCATCATTCCTAAAGCCCACTAAAAACTTTTATTACAATAATGTATATTTTTTATGGCTTTTGTTTTGTTAAAAAAGTAAATAAGCAGTATTTATTTAAATTATTTTTGAAAATATCCAATGGTTTTTTTTAAATGCATTTTTATATCTATAGACAAGTTCGATCTACACAAAATAATTACGTAATGAATAATAAAATAAGACGTATTATATAATATAAGCATAAGAAAATATTAAAACAATTAAATAATAATTCTTAATTTTTAATTTAATATAGATTTGAAGCTCCCAAGAGTCTACTTTGTCTAGTATGTATATGATTTCATCAAACGAAACATAAAAAATAAATACATTTTACTGTTTCTTGAGAATATTACAATTCACTAATTATTTATTATACCTTTATATAAGTTAAATGTAACAAATAATTATTATTGTATAAATACTATAATGGAATGCATGGGTAGGTATTTAATAATATAATAATATACGTAAATCATATTATACAGTAAAAATGTAGTTATATTTTATTAGGTGACTGTAACTATAAAACGTTGAATATCTCTGATCCAGTATAACCGTGACCGGTATCAACCGAACGAGAGAATGCGAAAAGGTTTTGATACTAAAATTGTTACTTATAAGATACTTGTTAGTACTGAGTACAATTAAAAATATATTAAAATAAAATGTAAATTTATATATATTTGTTTAGGTAAATTTACTTAAACCAATGAAATTATTTATCAATAATAAAACACTCTTAAATATTGCATTATATTTAATAAGACTACTGTTTTATGGCCATAATAATAGACTTATTGCGTAAAAAGTACGTATTTATTAATTAATTAATTTTTTTTTTTTGGGGGGGGGGTTGAGGTTTCAACTACTGTGGTTATTAGCCTGTGGAACTGTAGGGGGATGGAACACGTGTGTGTTTGGCAGATTTTTTAGTGGGCACCCGTAGGTATCTGCCATGCCCGGGTGGGTCGATGGCGGCGGCACTTCTTCTCCGGACACCATGACTTGCCCGAAGAAAAATGACACCCGCGGCCGGGGATCGAGCCGGCATCGGCTGCGTCGCAACCGACTCCTTAGACCGCTCGGCTACTCCGTCCCCCCAGTACGTATTTGTTATTATATAGTTATTCGTGAAATAACATTTAATAACTAGGGTTTTTAATTTTAACAAGTCACTAAAATAAGGAATATTATTGCTTTTCAAAATCAAGGACCAAAGTGGCAAAGTCATTTAAATAATTACCTGTATAATAATTTAGACATGAAAAACACGCACTTTCCATTTCATCGGGCTCGGGGTCAATAAAATAATGGTCTTAGAAGAATAAAATAAATGGGTCACCCAATATTGAACAAACCACTGTAATAATTCGGTGAAAACAATGCATTTTTATTATTATTTTATTTTTACCAGACCATTCATGAACGATTTCACGTCATACTTTGTCATATAGTACCTATATGGTTCACGCAGAACAACAATTTACCTGGAAGTAAACTGCTGTATAACGCATGTTATTTTCAGCTTAGAATGAGTACAATGCATTTTAGTGTATCATATTGTGAAATGAGGAAAAAAAAAATGAGTCTATATATATAAATGGGACGTGAGTTAGAGAGGTGGCCGTATGTTAGGGTTAATAATGCAATTGTTGGCCTGTACAGCGGTGTATGTGTGGGTGGGGAGAGTTTGTAGTGGTAAAAAGGGTATTGGGAATTTACGAATACGTCACTCGATATACGGTCGAAAGTGGGGTCCCACCAAAATCCATTAATAATTTAACAGAGATACCTTTTGGTAACTCACCGTGATTGTAACATCCATCAAGAAGTTTTTGTTTTTACTTTTTTATCCTCAAATGTGTTAAAATTATACATAACGACCGTAGTGTTTGACCCAAGAAATGTGTAAAGGAAAAAATAAAATAAAAAAAGAGAACGATGACAGCCACCGGTTAACGACGAATATCTTTTTTTTAAAGATACGCAACAGGAAGAATAAAAATAAAGCTTTTATTTTAACAAGTGGCATCCCCTCCGTAACTATCATTCGATTGCGGTATGTATATACCACTATCTTAAATGGAAGGGGCAATATACTTATAAATGTACATAGAAGGGTAGTGGATAATAAATATTTATTTCAAATAGGTTTATCGGCACTCTGTAAACATTACTTCTTCTCTCATGCACAGTCCACGGATGATTGCCAACTGTCAGGCGATGTAAAAAATAAAACCGTATCAGTCTTTATAGATGCAAAGATTACGTCGATAACGTACTTTTTTATAACAACAGCTAATACAACGCACGTGTTTCTATCGAATCGAATGTTTTTATTTACGTTTATTGTTCTAAGAAAAACAGATGAAATCTTATTTAAACTTCAAACAGAATTTAAATCCACAAAACATTGATTTTTAGTTTTCATAAATACCATATCGACCAAATATTATATTTCAAAATGAAAACTGATTGTGATGGTAAAATGCGTTTTGATATTATTATATCGATTTTAATTTTAACTACGGAGTTAGTATTTGCAATACTATCTACCTATAACTAATTAGTACATAGTAGGTAATTATATACGAAAAAAGAATAAATTACGTCCAACGAGTTACAGGCATTATTTACATCCTACCTGCAAGTTTGGCCATTATTAATGATTGTGACCATATACCATATACCATTGTACACTTGCAGCTTAGTAGTTTCATGAAACTTATAATATCAATTTCTTTCTAAGCTCTGTAACCTTGATGACATAGTACATTTAAACTCGTTGTAACTGTTTCTCGGATCCTAAAACACAAACGAAGTACCTATTATAATCTTATATCTTATATTATGTATGATTCCGGAAAATAATTGTATGTATTATACTCTACTGTTTTTAATATTATAATTAATTGACTTAGTTACATATTTAAAGGAAAGACTATTATCTAAGTCCCCTATCACCTAAGATTCTTTTGATATTTTAATCCTAAAGAAATGTATGACTTATGCGCATTTTAAAATAAATGTTACCTTGTCACTCAACTAATATTTTAAATCACATAATATATTCTGGAGAAAAAACAATTTTATGGTGATGTACCCAATATACTGTTGTATTATATACGTTACAATATTTTAATGTATTTTTGATATTATAAGCATTTATATTTGTACTTACATCTGAGTACCAATAATGGAACAGAACACGCACCAGTACTACACTTGTAATTTAAACTGTGAATTTTACTATAAAATAATAATAAAATACTTATATATATTAAAATTAATATAACATAAATCTGAATAAACAAATTGTTAAAACTCATTTCGTTTTAAGAAATATATTTTAAGTTAATATATTATTATTGACAACACGATGACATTATATTTATTAGATATAATAATATTATTAACCATACATAACATATTTTACACTTAACTATAAAGTAGCAAATGTAAGAATTTATTTAATTATTAGGTATATAGCTTTAACCGTATGTTTTCTAAGCAAATTTATTTTTAAACTTAACAATTTTGTTAATTAATTATAAATTATAATATTTGTCATTTGTAGTCAAATCTCTAATAGAGATTATTAAAAAACATAATAGGCAAGAAAATAAAAAACAAAGATGTATGAAAAAATGTCAAATGACTAATTAAATCAAATTATTTTTATTCATAAAAAATAATTTACAAATATTTTAATAATAATTGTAACATAAAATTATAGGTAAAGTGTGTTTTATTATATTAATACAATTTTTTTTTTATTCCCACCTACCTATTGATTATAATTCAATTTTTACAACTAGGTCATTAGCATTAGGCCTAATGCCTGAATATTATACTTTCCTTTCTTAAAATGTTATTTTTATAATATAAATAAAATAAATAGTAACAACATAATAATAAGAAACATACGATTAGAAAATAGGTAGTCACATAATTTAAAAAAGATTGATTTTATAAAATATAAAAATAATAAGGATAATAGTAATAACTAATATTGGTATCTATAGTTTATTGAGTATTTAGTTTTTTTTTTAAAAACTAAAAGGAATTACATTCATAGTGGATTGGAGCTTACGCTTTTCAATTATTTTGAATTACCTTGCGGGTTTTTGAATTCTCTAAATTCATTATTGATGTGTTTGATTATTACATTACAATGTTTCATTTTTTCCCTTCTACCTAGATATATATTTTATAAATGTGTACATATTAACAGTAAATGATCAACATGATAGACAAGAGTGAAGAACAAAATAAATTAATGACGAAAGTCAAATCGTAATTTTGTTTTGATATAAGTAAAAATAAAAAAAAATATTAGCTTTGGGTAGGAACAATATGAAAATAGTAGTTTAAGAAAACAGAATGACAGTAGGTACATCAACAACACTTCAATTTAAGCGTAAATCGCTTTAATATATATACGACCCTTGTCCCCAAGTTAGGGTTATTTGACACAACAAACGTGTTAACGCGCAGTCATCTTTAATCCCGTGTAATATAAATCTACTTAATAACGAATCTTGCTGGCTCAAAACTTCTTCAATAAATAAATATTATACATTATATACATTAAACAATATATTATATATGGCTATATTTAATATATTAAAATATAATGTAATTTACACTTAAAAATACATTGTTTCCTCAGCGTGTTACATCCAAAAGGATGTATTTTTCCGGGCAAAGCCGAATAATTCAGATATTGCCTAATAGGTATTAATATAAATATAATATATTAATACGAGTATTAATATGATAAGATATAGGTACTTAGTATCATAATATGATGTTAGATAGTCTTGGACCAGAATCGTTTTTCGTAGGTACCTTTATGCAATGATTTATAATTTAATTCAAAATATCTAACACATTAATTACAGTGGCCTACTCAATGACTCGTCTCCAACTGTCTACTATTAGATTGGTTCTCTACTTCCCACTTTTTTATTTATGCACAAATACATTACAATTAATTAAACGCTTTCATTGTAAAATGTCATCATAATAATATAAAGTAAGTGATTTTTTTAATTTTAAATTAATTATAAATGTATTTAGACTATAGTATTATACAATAAAAATGTAGAATATTTTATATTCGTTAACACATTTATACGCCAAATAGTTTTGAATAAAATATAAACTTCAAATGAAGTACACAATTAAATACACTTAAAATATTATGTACTGTTATCTTGATGAATTACATTATAATACCTAGCTACTTCTTGCTTTATGTGTCTGAGCTTTATTAGTACACATATTTAGAAAATAAATATATATATAAAAATATATTTATATGATTTCTAAGGACAATGATAAAATATAGTTTTAAAATTGTACTAATGAATTTTTAAACTTTAAACCCAATACAATTATGAGAATATGTTGCAAAAATATTTTGAATACCTAGTATAATATATTGTATTGAACGTATGAGAGTATTATCAGGTACTCATGCGAATTAAAAAAGAGTGACATTGAATTCTAAATACTCACATGTACATACAGGTTTTATAATAAATTAAATTTTATGAACAAATCAATATAAATATAATAATATAAAAGATATAATTTAATATAAATATAAAAATAAATAAACATTTGAAAATAATTGTATATAATTTATAATATTCATTAAAATAATATACTAAGTAAATTGTTTTAAGATAAACTATTTTTTTCGAAAAGTTGTAACGTTTATGGAAAATACTTTTTTTAGGTAATTTGAAGTCATTATAAAACAACATTTTTGAAAATAATTTAAATATATAAAAATTTAATTTTAAACGAGTAGTTAATTCGTTATAACTCAATTAAAAGTATTTAAGTTTTCATGAGCTGAGTGGAGCGTCGCAAGAGTACACCGAAAAATGTTGCCCACTATAACACCACTCATCCAAACTTTGAATCCTTATAAATTATAATTAATTAAGTACTTGTTCGAAATTCGAGTTTTTTATATTAAAATACTCAATTATTCACGTATTCATCTTTGCAATATGGAATAAAAAATGTATCATGTCATTCAAAAAGTAAAAACATAAAAATTTGTAACGAAAAAAAGTAAAAAATATAATTTGTTTTCAAATTTAGGTTTGTAATAAATTACTTCAATTTATCTAAAAAAAGTATTTGCAAAAACCTTAAAACTTTTCCATAAAATGAACCCCCATTTAAAATAATAACCCTATAATATAACATTACAAGTTATAACTTATTAAAGGGTTATTTAAATCATTAAGATAAACATTTAATCCAGTGATATAACACCTTCAGTTAACCTAGGCACCCTTGGACTTTTACTTAAAACTTTAAAATAAACCATAAAATAGTTGATTTTAAATAGTTCTTATTCTACGTAAATTAATATATCAAACTTTGAAAATAATGGAAAAACTAGACTTCAACATAAAACAATTATTGCTTTCAAAGTTGTGCTTATGAGTTATATGTTTATAACCAAACATAATTGTATTGCTTAAAAAAAAAACTTTCAACTCAATATTTTGATGCAAGTCAACATTTCGTAACTCATAATATTTTATATAATTAATAAATTTAATTTAAAATATCTAAACATATTATTATCATAAACGGTGAAAAAAAGATGGAATATAAAAAAATAGTTTTTATACACGATTCAACAACGTGCCTATGTGCCTACACAATATGTTTCATTATAATAAATGTATAATCGTATTATTTCATTAATTAAACATTCAATGTTTGATTAAAATAATGTATTATAGCTTTAGCATGGAATGGACATTTTGTTTTCAGTCAAATACAAATTATATTTATCTTTCTGTAAAAGTTTAAACTCAAAGTTATGGGCAATTAATTCCGAAATACTCCACTGAGCACTTAAAGTTTACGAAGTGATGACTGGTTGTTTTAGATATTCTGTATAAAGTTTTTTTAAGTGATAGTGAATACTGTATCATAAGTGACGCAGCAATTTCTATAGATGTAAAATGGTATATACTCCTTTATACAAAATAGGGTACAATCGGTATTCACTTTTGCGAGTATAATTTACTCTCGATGTTCAGGTACCCAGGATGATCCATTTCCCTTATAGAGGTACACAAATTTCAATTCTACCTTTGTATTACTGGGTTTGATGTCTGGATTTGATAGCAGCATCAATCAATGTGTTACGATCGGGTAGCATACGAATATGTTAACAGAAAACATAAAAAAAGAGAAAGAAAAGATCTCTATATATGTATACGGCTAGATTTACGATTGTAGGAATACGTAGTATATGGGTTATATAACCGAAAGTATGAGAATTTTCGTTTGAACATTCTCACAATAGCCTGTCAGCTGCCCAGGGAGTTTTACGATTTCATCTAGTCTACAGTATAGGATTTTTTTTCATTATTATTTTACTAGCTTTTCCTATAATACAATTCGACAAACGAGGATTTTACAGTTTTTATCCCCTCGCGTTCACCGTTACATGAAGTTAATTAATGTCACGCATATATTATTATACCCAGAAAACAACATAATAATATATGTTTAAGCGTAAGAAAAAAAAAACTAATAATTTTTAAACTATCAGATTCACTTCAAATTAAAAAAATAATAAAAAGAACGGATAACTTATTTTCGTCTTGAAACATTTTAAAAATATTTGAAAAATTTTTTCAAGTACATCCTAGAAGTACTTAATACTATATTATAATATTATGTTCTTCATGCACTAAAAGAAATTAAATCGATAATAATCATAATATGTGTTAAGTTTGCAAATAAGGTATAACTTCTTGAATAGGTACAATATTATAATATAATGTGGAAAAAGTAACGTCAGATAAATATATTTTTTTACATTTGGCCTTCATATAATATATGGTTAGGTTCACTGTCTATAAAGCATAGAAAATTATATTATACAAAAAATTGACTAATATCGTTTGATAAAAATTGTTATTGAATAATGAATGTTGGCATTTATTTTTATTTTTCTGTCTGACATTGCCTTTTTAAGCAGTAATAATGTTTAACTTTGAGGGTGAATTCTGGTGGTAAATTAAATATATTTAGTACAAAGAGGGTGCCTTCAAAATTCCTGCGAAAAAAATAACAATACACAATAATGTTTTATACAACCAGTTTTTAAAAAAATAATAATAAATAATACATTTTTATAATTTTTGTAACTCATAAATAAATAAATAGAAATAAGTAGGTAGTAGGTAGGTACTATTTTTTCAATTGAAAATTGAATGCAATTTTTAAGAACAAAATAATATTCAAATGTTCATGATTTTGAACATGTATTAAACAAAATATACTTAAACATTTTATAATAATATATTTGTCTTGATATTATGATATTTTGATATTGTCATAATATTATTTTCAAGCGAAGTGACAAAATGTTTAGGTATTCATGTTGTTAGCCGCTCCCCGCCTAAGTATTGTGCCAGGTTTCGGCATATGGTTTGGTCACTTTTTAATGATATTTTATAGAATAATAATATAAACTTTTAAATTTTATAATTTTGAAAGAGTTTAATTTGTATGAAAAGTTCAAATTCAAATTAACGAATAAGTCGTTGTCTTGAGCTCTCCACAGTAATCCGAAAAAGTTCCACCACCATTGTACCGCAGCTATATAATGGATTTCCGGAGATTACACCGTCCCTATTATAGATACACGACATCCGGGTCTTACACACACTTGATTCGTTGATAAAAACATTGTGCTCAGGATATTATTACATCACACTGCGCTCTACTTCACTGTCCTCTCCTATAATTTACAGGCTACAGGACAACAGACAACAGTGTTTATACTTAGTGCAAAAACCCAACCGTGAACCACTAAAGTTGTAAGACCATTACATAGTATATTTTTTTTGCCGTCCTTAAACTTAAGTGTAATCCATCATACTAAACGGTAATATTGTGTATTATAGTCTATGGCATAGACTCTATGCAGTGAAATTAATCTAAGAAGGTATTTAAAAAATATATTCAAATTATTTAGATAAAATATTACGTGTAGTAAAGCGAAAATGGTATTTTATACAAACTTGGAAAAACTGATAAAATAAAATCTCATCAAATGACTGTATTCAATTAATATCGCTGATAAAATGTACTAGATAATTTGTTTGACATAGGTTTGATTTAGGTAAATTCTGCATATTATAGTTTTTAGGTATGACCTAAAGAAAAAAAAAATTTCCAAGTTCCAATGTTTGTTTCGGCCGGGTGTCGAAATGCAAAGATTGCATAAAGTGCTAAGTAAAATAGGTTGGCTTCAGAATATTTTAAAAATAGATTCCCCCCGCTAATCCAGTTCGAGTTCTTTGAACTTGAAAACTACTTTGATACGTCAATCTCATAAATTAAGGGGGAGTTAAAAAAAAAAAATTTAAAAGGTTTTTTATTTTATGACGAAATAAAGTGTATAAACAATATGACATTAGAATATTTTATGAATTCGAGAGAATTATTTAAATATTCACTTATATATAAATATAAGTATTCTACCGAATGTTTTTTCTTTAAGTTTGTCTTAATTTGACTTATCGGTTACCCAACCACTATTTTTATATCCACTTAATAAACGAAAATCTTTCATTTATATTAATCTAGATAACAAAACATTAGTGTTAATAAAATGGTAGAAGCTTTGTTTGGAATTTGGATACTAATCAATGTAAATATTGCTATTCAATAAGAAATTATAGAATAAACTATGGTAATTTTAATTACAAAATCGGAATACTCCATATTATGATAAATTAATAAATATCATGTAATAAGTTACTAAATTAGAATATAAAACTTAAAAAAAAAAAAACAATTATCAATATTCTGAGTGTAAATGATTATGAAAATTAAATGTTTAATATCATATAGATTTATTAAATATTATTGAAAAATATTCAAAATATATGTATTTTGATTCGTGTATGTTACAAGATCCAAAAATAAAAATATGAAAAATAAAAAAAATTTTTTTCTCATATTATAGTGGTATTTTCCTGAAATTATTTGTATGATTAAAATATTTAAATCATTGTTACTAATAGTGTTTAATCAATGTTTAATTTGAGGTTAAATCTATCCAGAATGAAAAATAAAAATTTTTCATTATTGTAAATTAATAATGTTGAATAGATATAGTTAATTTTAAGTTGCTTACATAATTAGAATATAACTCCTGACATTACTTTCTTAATTCTTTCTTTATTTCTAACTTCTACCACTTAATAAATTAAAAGTAGTTATAATAATAATATATAATATTATAATATAATGATGTAATAATATACTCAAACGACAAACAGGCCTACACTATTACAGCTTATACAATACATAATGTACCATTCCTAAACCAATTTTACTAAAAATTTAGTCCTAAAATGCATATAATAAATTAGTATAAATAACTTATTATACTATAATGTATCATGTGTCATAGGTATAATACATAAAATGCAAAACCAACATTAAAACATTTTTATATTGTTACTTTAATTATTTTAATATAAAACAAACAAATGAAATATTTAAGTTAAAAATTAGATCATTTAGTTAACAATCATCTTCCAATGTCTCAAATTTCATAGAATATTTTTATCTTGGTAAAAAATTACAAAAAAAAAAAATGTAAATAATCGCCATAATGCCAAAATAAGGAACAGCTATAAGGTATTATTTAATATTATATTTTCAAATAAATAATATTAAAGGGTTTGCTAAAATAAGAATACCGGTTTTTTTAACTTAAACTCTTGTAGACTGTATATTATACAATATATATATAATATTATTAATTATTATACCTATAGTATTATGATGTACATGGTTCTTAAAGTTACCACTGAGATTTAAAGGGTACACAATTAAATTCTGACCACCTTATAAAATGTAATTTAAAAGCTAAAATAAAGGGAATAATTTGAAAGGAATACATTAATTAATGGTTTGGAATGGACCTATCAAAAAAAAAGTTTAAATAAGTGTATATAATAAATGTTATGCTTGTATACAGTAGGTTTAATAGTTTTAATAATATTATACCACTACCGTTTAGGGTATTGACAAAAGGAAAGGTAGGAAACCGTTGGTAGGAAATTATTGTCTTGTTTGACATTTGGCAGATACGTTAAAAGTCTAATAATAAGCTAAAATTATAAATATCAATCGAACTTTCTATTAGATTACTATTATAATGCATTCCATGTTTCAACATTTATTTCGTTTAAATGTATTTATAAATTAGGTAATGAAGCACAAAAATCTTTTTTAATATATAGAATTAATAAAATAAATATACCAACTTTTTTGTGTGTTTAGAATAAAATGTATACCAAATCTAAACCTATATAATTGGTGTTTATGAAATGCAAAATAAGTAAAACATTGAATTGCTAAAATTAAACATTGTTACTTTTTTACTAACTATTTATCGTTACCTATTGGTATATGCAACAGTTCGTAGCTGTACATAATATTATTTACGGTCATCAAATTTTATCGAAATAGTTTAACTAAGATATAATTCAATTTCTTCTACTTGTATTCCATCTTCTTACTAGGTAGCATTTCTCAATTATAACGTTATATATTGTATGTTTAAAGGCGCTTGGGGAATTAACAGTATTTCCTTAAGTAAACTGGTCGTTAACTTCTATGCACTCCGTTGAAGCTACAAGCGGGAAAACGTCTACTGCAGTAATCCAATTAATAATAATCAAATTAACTGACGAACGGTCATGTTATTTAATAAAAATGATTCGTGTATCATATTATAGACAAATATATATTAAATAAACTTAAATTATGTATACTTGAATTATTTTAGGAATAAAAACATACAAAGCTATATTATACTATAATATATTATCAGAAACTTGCTTTTGCATAATAATTAGTAATTAAATATTGATATTTAATTGTCTTATAGTTATTCAAATTAATTTGGCTATATTGTACGTATTTTAGTTGAGTGAGTATGAGGAGGGAATATCCTTAATAACCCCCTAACCCACACTCAAAGTATTGTTACAATTAGCACTAGAGTAAAGATAATAGCTAACGATCAACTGGTCCCACGTGATTATTTCTGCCAATTTCCCTATACAGTATACTATACACCTAATAATAACTTACGAGTCAAGGGGATTCGATACCGTAATTTTCTGTTTTTGTCTAACACACGCGCGACATAGTATTTTAGATGTGTTTTTTGCCAAATATACCAATTGATCTAATGAAGCGATACGAATTCTGAAAACAGATTTGAATTTGTCGTCAAGTCTACTTCAAATCGACTTTTCCGCATTTTTGATATTATCCCCCAATTTTTTTAAAATGTCATATTCAAAAAGGGTATTTAAAAATTCTGTTATTTCAATTTTTGGAGAAGTTAAAATCAAAAAATCAAAAATGTGGGAAAGTCGATTTCAAGAAGACTTGACGACAAATTCAAATCTGTTTTCAGAAATTTTATCGCTTCAATAGATCAATTGGAATGTTTGGCAAAAAACACGTCTAAAATACTATGTCACGCGTGTGTTGGACAAAAACAGAAAATCACGGTATCGAATCCCCTTAATAGTTAATAGTTATTGGTGTCTCAATAGATGTGTCGAAATGTGAGATTTCCTGGGCCTTATTTACAAAATACTGTTGGTAGCATGGTTCACCAAAGATTAAGGAAAGCAAAATAAATGTAGTTAGGTACGTAATGTAATGTGCAAACCATATTTTATCTTTTAAACTTATTACACTTTGTGGTGCCACCAGTGGGAGACTTCCCCTATTGTGTCTTAAATCACATTTAAGCATTATATCAGACTTAGTCATTGTAATATTTATATAATATTATGTAGGTACAGATTGTAAATGTACTATGTTCTTAATTATGAAAAAAATTCAAAGTTTTAAGAAATGTTATAATTTTTAGTGAATATGAACATACATTTTTAGTGAACATAAATGTATTTTAATCGAATCGTCATTGTGAAGTGTATAACATTTCCACAGAAATTAAGTTATCATATTATAAATCATAAATGTATAACTATTGAATAAAAAATTTTACAATGTTAATAATACTTAATGAGTTTATTTTTATGACAACACTTGTTTGTTGAAAATACAAATATAAATTATTTTCTAATAACTAATGATTAAGTATTTACATAGTTACGCAGATCGATAATATTATTTTTACAAGCTAATTAGGGTTGAACAATTTCTGATACTATAGTCTATAACTTGGTGGAAATTTCTGAGATAATCAGTTTATGTACCACTATGCTATCTATTAGCTAATCTCAATTAGATAATACATTTTGTCTTAAAAATATAAATACATAATTAACTCAAAAGTGAAAAAATAAATAAGTTGTAAAATTTTTTTTTAAGTTTAATCTTTAAATATATATTAATCAAAATAATAAATTAATAAATTACATTGTGGGGAACAAAGATTTTTTTAATAAGTATGTTAAAATTTATATTGTAAAATTGTACTAATTTTTGCTTTAGTTTTCATTTTCTTATAATTCTCTGTTTCTATAACACTCTATCTTTTCCACAAGCTTGTGCTTTAGAAGATATCTATCTTAAATATACTAATTTAATTAATGTAATTCATTTTTGTTCTAGGCTTTTAAATGTTGCATGAGAAATAAATTAATTTAATTTAAAAAAAGAATTGAAGGTTTAATAAGATTTTTATATAAAATATTAAATAAAAACGAGGGATGATTAACATTCATCGTTAATTATTGATAACTACCTAGTAAATTAAAACGTTCAAATGGTGCTTATCACAGCAATTATAGTGATGGTTAATAATTATATGACAGAAAAACCCATTTTTTTTATTCTGTGGTCACATATTATTGCTGTGGGTGGTAGTGTCTTAGTTACTGCAGAGTGCAGATCACACAAAATAAATACGTATAAGAGTGTAATAACAGACCTACTCGGTTCAAAAATAATAATGAAATCATATTATATTATTGGAACTATTCACATTTGCTTGCTTTACTGATTTTTTACTGCTTGGATACCGTTAGCCGTTAGGTATTCTATTATAATAAATAATAATATTTTCAAATATAGTTTAAGTAAGACTTATAAAGTACCTATTACTAAAAAAAAAAATCCCTAACACAAAATATTTACGTTTTAATTATTTTGTATTTCCAGGAACATTTTAGAATATTCCCGTTCATGGGAATTTCTGGGAGTGCCAACCGTCTACAGCTAATACTATTTCCACACCATAATTATAATACCTATACATGTTTTAGAAGTTTAAGTTAAGTAACCTACTGTAATTGGTTGAGAATTTAATTAAATTTGTTTTAATAAGTGATACTTAATATGTTTAATGTATTGACCTGCTGAGTCTTTTTGGTATTAATTTATAAGTTATAAAGATAATAGTTTTTTTTTTTTTTTTAAATATTAAAAGTAAATTTACTATACTATGAAGTACACATACTAATTCTTTCTGAATGAAATATTTATACCGATTAAATTAAGTTAAAATGTTTATACCCTTCATGCTACAACATTAATATAAATTAAATAATAATAATATGCAGTTTGTCTAACTTTTTACATACCTACGTATAAATACAAAAACAATTTTAATAGTATATTTAATTAATAATAAATTCTTAATTCAAACTGCAAAAATTGAGAGTATTGATACAAATAAACAGGTAAGTACGATGGTAAATACCTACCCTTATAAGTTATAAGTAGCAATATAGTCTATAGACAAATCCACAGTGATTGGATAATATGATTACCTAAATAAAAAATGTGTTTCGCCGTAATGTGTGGCCACATAACACGAAAACTCAATATTCGTTTGACACAATTTTGGATTTTACATATTTTATTCAGGTTATTAGCAAAAAAAATGTAAAAAAAATATCCACAACCAATGTTTATTTTTGCTTTGCATACCAGAAGGCTCTGCAGATGGCCACTGAATTCTTCGCTCGCTAACCCCCATTTAATCTTTTTTTGCGACTTGAGAGTTTTATCATTGTTACTCCATCGTCATAAATATAAATTTGACAACATTTTGGTTATTCAGATGGTAAGCTTTGTGTAGCTTGACCAACAGTTATCGTGGATGAAACACCACTACCTAAATTTACATCAGAATTCTGTGTATTAAACGAAGCAAGTGCAAAAAAATGAATATAAACTCTGAATTTTTGTCTAACATATTTATTAATTACACCATCATCCGTGCAATAAATCTTTCAATAGGTACTTGTGGATACGCATCATGTTTATAGAAGAGTTTTCAGTGGCAACAGCTGCAAGTATTTGTATAGTCTATTCCACGAGAGAATAATCACTTTTCGAGCAATACGAATGATTCAATTGGTGAGTCAAGAACCACGTGATCACGTTAACACAGGGAATTTGGTGGGGGATGCGAGGATCGGTCGGTGGACTGATTGTTCTCTCGTGGAATAGACTATAGATCTCCTATTTTCATTTTTAAATTACATTTTTATTGACATTTTTCACCACATTTTATACCGATATCTAAATCTTCAGACTTATCTGCTTGTTCTTTCTCTAATTTGTATTTCTTTGATTTCCTGTCGTGATACTATTTATGTTATCGTATATTCTTTTCTCTATTTTTAGATTGATTTCTTTTATACCTAGTGTTCTTTTTATCGTAACACGCGTTCTTCATTTGATATTTGACGCCTATTTCCATCCATCTTAAAATTTACAAGATAACTTTAATATTGGTTGCCATCGTAATATTTATTGGACGAAACTATTTTTCAAAACTTTGTTGTGTAATATAAAGATTTTATATTTTATAATCATTTATATAAATACATTGCACAATCTGTTATTTAATTTTTACTTGTAATAGGAGCTTTATCTTCATACTTATAATATTATAGGTAGGTACCCATTTTTTATAAGCACCTCTACATTCATTAATCCAAATATTTTATAATAATAATTCGTGGTTTTTGTTTATCGGTGTGACGTATAATGTACAACGTGTATACAATGAATCACTCTCGCAAAATCCCAATCGCTAACTGAAAATAAAACGTAACCTTTTACAAAATTAATTGCTTGGCAATGATCGAAATAATAAGTGTCACTTGGTGCGTGTTACTGTTAGCGGATCCTTACTCAACTCAACTCAACTTGAATCGTTTTTGTAAAAATGTTAGACGTTTTCTTCATTATTACAAAATATAGCATGGTATATTATTGTGCAAGCGTATTTCATTGTTTCCATAAAACCTTAATATTTAAAAAATCAATATAAAAAAATGTATGAATAAATATATTTAGGTACCTATTTATTTTGTTTTGGACGGAAATGTGTATTATGAATACATAAATTAATTTGAAAGCAAAGGCAAAAAACAATTTGATTATAAATATGGCTGTAGGAACCTACATTTCTGAGTATAAAAAAAAAAAATTAAAGGAGATCGTGCCAACGTTCAAAATCGTTGAAAAATAAAATACCTACTGATAAAGAACTATTTAACTATAGCTTGTTAATGTTTTAAATTATTACATTACCTAATTTTTTCTTGAATCCTTAATTAGTAAAACAAATTGTACTTGAATAACCATATTTTTACAATAACACTAATTTAACAAAATAAATGTATTTACCACTACCTAAACGATAATAGTTTTTTTTTTATGGTATACAATATCTATATTTTAATTGCATTATTAAGAGTCAATTGCTATATTATTTTAAACAAACATTCAAAAACAAAAAAAGTGGGTAAGGTCAGGTGCAGGGGTAACAGCGTAGTTTTGCAAAATGTCAGTTAAATGAAACATTATATCATCTTACTGTATTCTTACGTGGAGCATAGTTTTTATCATCTATTAATGAACTAATCAGGAATTCCAATTTGTATTCAAAAGAGTGATCTGATAATTTTTTAATTGAAAAAAATTATTGAAAAAAAAAAAGTGCCGCACTTTCCCTACTACCGGAGGAAGTGCATAATCGGCTAATACTCATTTGTATCATACAATTAGCATAGTTCATAAATGAAATAATTTTATAAATATAAAATAACATTTATTTACCTAATTTGAAATTATTTTGAGCAATTTAGGTGGGTTAACTAGACCGTTGAATTATCATCGATTTAAAAAAATACGAGTAAATAATTGTCTAGCTTTTTGAATAGTTATAACTGCTATGTTTGATATTCTAAAGTGTAACCAACATTATACAACATTCGATTACTATTAAACTTCGTAATATTCATGAAATCAACTTTAAAATTGAAAGATCGTATTTTTTATAACTCGATTAGGCACTAGCCCAATTAGGCCCTTAACCCACCTGACCTTAAGTGGATGTCGCTATGCTGTACAGCAGGTTACAAGTGGGTCACTGTGATGTGTAATGGATGGTGTTAAATTTGAATTCAATGATATAAGATTATTGTATAAGAAAAATGATTCTGAGAGAAAACAGTCAGTCAGCCTATGATATTACGAAGTATATTTGATGATATTAAGGTGAATAAAGTAGTTTTTATATAACCTATTTACGTGGAATCTTGTTTTAAATTGTCAATCCTTAGCTATAAAAGCTGAACATTTTTAAATGTTTAACTACAAAATAATTATTAAATTTTAAATTTTATAAATGTTGTCAAAAAATTGTGCCAATGTGTTTTTAATATTTTTCAAAAAATATTGTAACAATATATCAGGAGCCTTGCATTAAATTTTCACGCTTTATTACCCAACAAATAACATTTTATTGATATTTTTAGAAAAAAAACTAAAAAAAATCGGAAAATGTAAATATCCCTAAACAGTTCAAAATAAATCAAAATATTTTGAAAATTTTATCATGTATAGAAAATGCAAATATAAACAACCAGTGAAAATTTCATGTAAGTATCTACAGTAATTCGTTTTTGAATAACAATAAAATAACAAAACCACTACATGAGAAATCGAGTGAATATCTAATATTGTAAAAGTATGAATTTCAAACGGTCATAAAAATTTAATTTGATTTTCTTGTAGACATTTTTTTTTTTGATAAAGGTAGACAAACTTATGAGGAATCCTGTATTACATTTTCCAATCTTAGATTTAAAAAGAAAAATTTCTATGAATTCTCAACTCAAAATAATTTGTTAATTTTTTTCCGTATTTTGTCAAGATTTTAAATTTAAATGGTCATAAATAAAAACTGTGACTAAGGATTTTTACTATTTTACAAATGTCATTGTAACAATATAGTAGGAGCCTTGTATTACATTTTCAAGCTTTTTTACCCAACAAATAAAGTTTTATTGACATTCATAGAAAAAAAGCATAATACAATTGGAAACAGAAAATGTTCCGGGGGACGAGGTGGCCGAGCGGTCTAACGCGTCGTCTGCGGCGCTGGCAGTCGCGGGTTCGACTCCCGGCCACTGGGCGGCATTTTTCTCCGGGCAAGTCACAGTGTCTGGAAAACAAGTGCCGCCATCCCCCACTCCGGGGCATGGCAGAAACCTACGGGTGCCCCATTCAAAATTCTGCCAAAATACACCCACGTGTAACACCCCCTACCGTTAAATAACTTACAGTACCAACCCCTCTCCCAATGGCCTAAGTTGCCGCGGGATAAAATTAATAATAAAAAAAAAAAAAAAAGAAAATGTTCCTAAATAGTTTAAAACAAATCAAAATATTTTGAAAATTTTATCGTGTATAGAAAATGTAAATATAATCGACCACTGAAAATTTCATGTATTTACGTTTACTTGTTTTAGAGTTACATCAAAAACCAAAATCGTTTTTGAAAACTACCTATATGGAATTTTAAATTTTGTCCAGCCCAATGCACAAACAATATTCAATTTCCCATCAAACAATATACTCAAGTTTAAATTTGAAGCATTATTTCGACTACTTACCGTGTACACAGACACAAAAATAAAAAATTAATAAAAAATTTTAAATTAAAAAAAATATAAAATCTTATCATTGTAAAATCAATACATTCATCGTTCCACTCAGAATCTAAAATATGATAAATTATAATATTTTTAGATATAAACCGATAAAAAATACAAAAACTCCAAACATATCTTCCTACATATGTATATAAAAATACAATTAAGTACTTATTTATCTATTGTTAAAATTAATTAAATCCATCGTTATTCTTGATTTTATCCTCATATCCTTAATCATATATATTTAGTTAATGTATAAGCTGTAACTTGAGTTATGCCACAACTAATATAATATTACAAATCTATACGAATAAACATGTTTTAATTGTATTTTAATGTGAATAACGTGAAAATGGGTACATACCGAATAGGGCCGGATCTAGTGGAGGGGGGGGGAAAGTCGGGGATTTATCCCCGGGAGTATAATTTTCTTGGGCTTATTTTTAAATTTTTAAATTTGTAAATTGAAAATGGAAAATGGACTTTAAAAAAAAGTCAAAACTAGGTACAAAATAATATTTTACAGGAAATGTGTAATATGGGTATGCGAATAAAATAAAATAATTTTATTTTTAATCGAGATAACTATAAGTAATAACTAATAACATTGATTTAAAAATTAAAAAAAGGTGGGTAAGTGGATGTCGCTCTGCTGTACAGTAGGTTACAAGTGGGTCACTGTATAATGAATGGTATTAAAATTGAATCCAATGATACAATATCATATTGTATAAGAAAAACGATTCTGAGCGAAGACGGTATGTCAGTCTAGGTTTAAGACATATTATATATATATCTATGGTATTAAAAAAAAATTGACCTATAATAAATTCCAAATTAATCATATCACAATATCCATTAGGTACTTATAACACGTTATACATCAATAACAAACCCTGATACTATCATAGATATATAATATAGTGTACTTTAGAAGTTTCAAGTGCCCACGAATAGTATTATACACTCACAACAAAATAACTAAAATAGGTATGGTAGGTTTTTGATTATGTAATTTCATCCCAAATTTGAACTTAAAATGTATGTAAAAAATAACTGTGCTCATATATTTTTTAGATTTTTTGGCTACAGTATGAACTATTTATGAGAATTTTTTTTTAAATTTTCAATCCTTAGCTATAAAAACTGAACATTTTATAATTTATTAATTACGATGATTGATAATTTTCGAGATTTTGATAAATTTTGTCAAAATTCGATCTTTAAATGCTTATAAAAAAAAATTGTGCCTATGTATTTTTAATATTTTTCAATTAATATTGTAACAATATATCAGGAGCCTTGTATTAATTGTTCACACTTTTTGGCCCAACAGATAAAACTTTATTAATATTTATAGAAAAAAAAAACTAAAAAAATTGAAAACTGAAAATGTCCGTAAACGGCTCAAAAAGAGTCAAAATATTTTCAAAATTGTATGGTGTATAGGAAATGCTAATATAAACATTCAGTGAAATTTTCATGTATCTACAGTAATTCGTTTTTGAATTACAACAAAATAAGGAAATCGCCACATGAGAAATCGAGTGAATATCCAATGTTGTAAAAATTTGAATTTCAAACGCTCATAAAAATTTAATTTGACTTTCTTATAGAATTTTTTTTTTGATAAATGTAGGAAATCCCATAAGGAATCTTGTATTATATTTTAATATCTTAGATTTAAAAAGAAAAATTTTTATGAATCATGATATCATGAAAATCATGAATCATTGAATCATTCTAGAATAAGAATGTGCGTAATACTGTAATAGGCAAAAAAAAAACAACAATTATTTTTGAAATGTTTCATGAGATTATAGCTTCACCTTTTGAAGAATATTATCATATAATGTACTTTAATAAAGATAATATGAAAAATGGTTAAATATAAATACAAAATATAAGACATAAGTACTTAAGTACATCTAAGGTTTTTCAAATATTTAAATAGTCATTAGTCACCTATAAAAATGTAATTTTAAAAACAGTGCATGATATTATATTAATTACCTACCTGATTATATATTTTAACCATATGATTAATACATAAAAACTACGGTTATATAATTTTGGTTTATAGTTATTAATAAATAAATTTACAATATATGCTACTAAGGTAAGTTTGTAGATTAGGTTATAACATACTAATTATTTATTTTATTTCGATATTTATATAACTGGACAACAAATACCCAAATTCAAAAAATGGGTACCTTATTAAACAGAAGGAAGTTTTCATCAACATTGTTTTATGTTGTAGCAGACTTGTAGCAAATAAACTATAGTTATTAATAACTACCTACTAGGTATTGAAATTATATAAGTATTAATTTTTTGTTTTCTATTAATATTGATCCATTACCTATTTATTATTATTAATCTATTATAACTATCATTATGTCATTCACTTTATTATTTTGTTTAATGTTGTTTTATTGGTAATTACTATTATTTGTGTTTAAGAGAACGCTACACAGATATTTGTAGTCTCCGTCTTACAATTGCATAACATAGCAAAAATGATGGTAAGAACATTCTCTGTGTTTTTGTGAGGGTTTTTTACGATATCTCAGTTTTTAAGTGAGTTATTAACATTTTTAATTTACGCTATATTATATACGCATAACTTGCTAAAAAATTAAACTATTGTAAGAAACCCACATACAACCGCAGATAATGTTATTAACATCAAGTTTCATAATAGGTCAATTCACTCTAATTTTTGGACTAATTTAGCTAAACGTGATCTGCTGAGCATACATTTTCTATGTTACACACTTGTAAGACGGAGACAACAAATGGCCGTGTAGCGTCCTCTTTATATAAAAATTATCTGTTTAATTCAAATTTCGTATGAAGTTTTTCTGAAAAGTAATCGAGAAGAAAATCTTACAATGCTAAAAGTATTATTTAAAATAAATTCAGCTCAAACGTCATAATTGTTCAAAACTTTATGTTCGTAGGATAAACTCTAGGATTTTAATTTAAAGATTGTCTTTATTACGTTATTAAGAATTGTGTATTTTCTCTCTATATCATTGGTATTATACTATTATTATGTAGGTTAATATTAAGTAAATGCTACGTAATTTCAAACGAAAATCATACTTTAAATCGTATTTTAATGTTGTATGTATATGGTGTAACAAAAACAAGTTTAAAATTAATAAGTCGTAATCAGAAATTCCATTAATTTAGTAATACAACTCTACATATATTATGAGAAATGAATTTGATTTTAATGAACTAGGTATTGGTATTATGATGTATTAGAAAAGTAATAATCTCCAAGTAGATCTCAAGCCAAACCCTACTGCTATAATCAAGTTATCCAATTTTTCAAACTTTAAAATTTATACCATAAAATATAATTTACATCTTAATTGCTTAACCTAACATTGTACTTAGGCCATAGCTGCCGTGGATGAATTTAATAAAAAAAATTTCGTAAACCTGTAGGTATACATACAAAATAATACAAGATAAAAATATAGTTACATTTCGAATTTCAGGAACAAAAATTGTATGCTACATGTAATGTTAACATTAGCCATGCAAAATGATTAGCGATTTTAAAGCTAATAATTTTAATATGATCCGGGAAATATTTTGAGTTATGTTAATTTTTTTAATTTCATACATTTCTGTTATTACTTTTTTGTATATATATGTACTATATAATATAATTTAATTTGAAATAAATTACGTTATCACAAATGTAGGATTATCAAATGATAATGAGTCGTAACCTAATCTATAAGCTTTTTCAAGGGAAAGTGAATCTACGTGTATACCTGATATTTACGAAAGCCGAGTGGACCCGAGAAATATAATATTTGTTATATCAACTGTGGAGGAATAATTCTATAGACTTGGACAGAAATATGGTACTTTGCCATAATTGATAATTTACCTAAAACCAGTTTTGTGTTTGTTCATTACTTTTAGTACCTCCGGTTAGGATGTCACACTATTCCAAATTGTTAAAGGAAATAGCGTGCCAGATGTCAAACGGTAACGGTCGAGGTTACAAAAGGTGTTCTTGTAACGGAAATTGTGGTACCAAAAGGTTTAAATCTTTAAGCGTACTATGTAATTCAATATAGCTTATATAATCTATAATAGTACCACCAAGGGCGTCCATAGAGTGATTTTCAAGGGAGGAATCAAGTTAAAAGATGTTAATGAACCTATTTATAGGTACTCATTTGGTCAATAATTGAAAATCTCAATTTATATTTATTTTTTTTTTCCATAATATTTATATAAATAGTTATTTAATATATTATAATATATTTAGTAAATTATTTTAAAAGGTAGGCATATCCCACCCCTTGCCACTCCAATTATGTAATGAAACATGTTTGTAAAAATAAATAGCTCTTTGGTTTTTCTAATATTTTCTTTACTTGAATAGATAATACCCATATTGTGTATTTTTATTTTTTGTAATGTATTAAGTTTAATCTACTTAATAAAATACAGTTATTTTAATATCAAAAATTAATTTATTTAATATTATAATGATCTCAGATCTGACATGATTATGTCCAATAGACAATAGTTTATGTAGTTTATCTTTTATTTGATGCAATATACCCTCGCCTACATCATTAATTCATCACTTAATCATATATTTCATGATATTATTCAGCAAAAGAACTTGGCCAATGATATATTATAAATACATGCTGTTACTGTTAACACAACTGATCAGAAATGGTTTTAATATTATTAATATTTAATAGTAATAATTAGGTATCCGTGCATCTTCAAATGCATTTTGTTTTTTTGGCAATTTCCGGACTGATCATGATTTTGAGCAAAGGGCGGTGCCCCGACTACATCCCCCGACTACATTAATTATAATGACAATAATATAATAATAATTATCAGCGAGATTTCTGGCGAGGACGCATATCGCGCAGGATACGAAACAAGTAATTTAACTGAAATAATATAATAATACTAATAGAAGAGACGTTATTTCTACTCTGTAGTGGCCGCCGTCATCGTCGGACAATGTGTGTGGCGCGTGTGTGATGCAATAATAAAACGGTAATAATAATTGGCCGAGTGCGAATTTCCTGCCGTGGACACGAGACGGCTACGCGGTAGACAGATGTCTTACGTGTAGCGTTGTAATAGCGTTTTGGCCTCTGTCCCGCCAAATCTCTTTATTTTCGTATACAGTCTCGGCGGCGGCCGCAGGGAGAAGACGGTAGAATAATTAATAATAACGCATCAATATCATAATAGTTGGAAGTGATAAAAATTTTAAAAAAATTACATAATATACCTAGGTATGCGCTGTTACCGTAATATTAACATGACTTTTTTTTTTACCTTTGGTTTTCGCATGGCTCCTCCTCCACCACCACCACCACCTCCGCCACCACCGCTGAAGCCGGCTACCGGTTACTTTGACCGCAACCTCGACCACTGTCACTATAACGGTTCCGGTTGGCTTTCGTCTCCGGTGAAATCCGTTTGCGGATATCCGAGCCGGCCCCGCGGGGGCACACGCCGCCGGTGGTCGTCCGCGTCGGATCGCCAGGGGCGCGTAAACTATGAAGAATGCGAGTACCACTCAATATGTATAATACGCGTCTACGGACAGATCGAGTCCGGCAAAATTGTCCTCGAAAATAAGGGCTGGACGAGGTTCGTAAACCAAAACAAAAAATCGAAAGCCAAACACAATTCTCGCGCCAAAGTCGCACACGCGTCCGGCGGCGGTCGTTACGGCACTGCGCTCTTCTTCCTATGGGACTTGCGCTCCGCACGGTCCGCGCGCGCCGGCTCCGTGGGCGAGCGCACACACAACGCACGTATCCGTGGTAACCGCGGTAGCGGTAGGTATATAGCGGTTGTGCTCAACGGTTCATATTATATAGCGCCGAGCATTTTTTATGTACATACACACACACACACACACACACATGGTGTATATACATACGACTTTGCGGAAAAATGTATATAATTTTATATGAAAAAAAAAAATGCACTCGCGTCCGAACGATGGTGCAGGTGGCGGCATTCTGTTATGCGTACGCAAAGGTTTTATTATTTTGTTTTTTTTTTTTTTCGCAAAAGTATATAATTATTATCAAACGACTTTTATAGTTTTATACCGTTTAAATGGCACGGCCTCACATTGTAAACGCGAGTGAATTTTATTCGTTTATTATTATTATATTTACTTTTTACGATCTCTTTAACTAAAGTTTCCGTTTCTGATCAAGCTTTTTTCTGCTATTTTTTTACGATAAATGTTATGACATAATAATTTACATAATATACCCACTGAGGATAGGTACGCTTATTGTTTAATAGTGCATTGCGTAGTACAGTGTGGACACAGTTATAGGTAATTTCATCAATTCTTAATAGTTAATACTTAATAATATAATCAACCGTCTATGACAATTGTCTACTTAAAACTTATTCCTATTGGCTATTGCCTATTTAACCTAGGTAAAAATGGGTAGTATTTTTTATAATTTTTATCAAACGATTTTTACATTGCTTTTTTTTTATTTTTTTATTTTTTTATTTTTTTATTTAAATAGTTTTTCTTTAAATGTACAATTTATAGTATAAATAAAGAAAATATATCTACTCCTTTAAGCCTAAGCTTGTGATGGAGTAGAGAGTTAACAATAGTTATAGAATAATAATCAGTAATAAAGAAATAATAATATAAAGTAATTTAAAAAAGCAACATCAGATAAGATAAAATAAACAAAAATTAAAAATTTTGGATAGGTACATCCTTTCTCAAAAGAAACAAAATTCCTTAATAAGTATATAAAAATAAAATAAGAATAAGAATACAGAGTTGGTCGATTAACTATTTTGATCATAATAGACAGACCAGTTCACAATTACAATACAATTCAATAATATATAGGATACACAAATTACATCATAATATATGAAATATAAGAGAGAAACGTGGCACGATTCAAATTTCGTTATTTAAAATTAGTACTTAATCTTATACATTTAATAAACAAATCAGGAAAAAAATAAAAATAAAAATCATATTCACTGAAATCACTGAAATGCGAACTCTTATTCAAGGAGTAATTAATTCTGAGAATAGCCATTTATAGACGACTTTTTTCTCATTAACTAGACCTCCATGAATATTTTTTTTGTGTATAGTCGGCATCTGATTAAAATATGTAGGACCTAAATAATCAATAAAAGATTGACCAAAAGATTTTTTCGAATATGTTACTGGCAGATTATAGGCTATATGATCTCTTAATTGTCTGTTATTATTATTGAGATTAGTAAATTTTTTTATTGTAAATAAAATTGCATACTTCTTGTACAGGTACCTTATTGGAAGAACGCCTAATTTTATGTAATTCACTTTTGTAGAGCCTACTAGAGATTTTCTATTTAGTATTATTCTTAATATATTATTTTGATTGGTTTGAAGAATTTTTAAAACATTTTCTTTTGCACCTCCCCATACCAAAATGCCATATTGACAGATGGATTGATAGAATGCAAAATAAATTGTACGTAAAGTTTCTACTGGTAAGATCTCTTTAAGTAAAATGAATTTGTGCAGTGAGTATCGCAGTTTCCCTACTAAATTATGGATATGTAAGTTCCACCTCAAATTATTGTCGAAAATAATACCCAGATAGCGAATTTTTGAAACTTGATTAATTTGCTTACAGTTTTGCATATTGCATATCAATTGATTTTGGCAATTGTGAATTATTAGAGGAAAGTTGTCATCGGTAATCTTATTTATTGAAAACTTCATGTACGTAGTTTTGTCTGAGTTTATAGTTAAGCCTAGTTCACTTATGCATTCGTATGTTAAATGTAGACCTTTCGTTGCTTTGAGGTACACCCCTTCCCAGCATTTATCCGAGAATAACAGACAGGTATCATCTGCGTAGGTCACTATTTTGCCATCAATGTTTAAATCACAAACTGCATTAATGTATAGTATGAACAAAATGGGACCTAGAACACTACCCTGTGGGACACCATATTCGATATAGTTTGTGTTGCTTATTGCATCATTTATTTTCACCATTTGTTGTCTGTTAGAAAGGTAGCTCTTAAACCAGAGGAGACTTTTATTATTAATTCCAAAATTTGGTAGAATTCTTAATAAGATATCATGTTGAATAGTATCGAAGGCCTTTGCTAAGTCAATGAAAATGGCAATTGTTTTTAAACCTTTATCTAGAGAGTCATACATAAATTGAGTGGCATTATATAAGGCATTTTCAGTGCTTAGTCCTGGTCGAAAACCGTATTGGCTTTTAGATAATAAATTGTTTTTCTCAAGGTAAGATAACAGCCTTGTTTTAATTATTTTCTCAAATATTTTGGAGAAATTTGTTAACATAGATATAGGTCTGTAGTTACTTATAGTTTTACGGTTGCCGCTCTTGAATAGAGGCTTAATAATTGCAAATTTAAACTTATCAGGGAAAATACTAATATAATTTAACCAATAATAATCATATATTTTATAATTCATACTTTGATTTGTGATACGATATACACAGATCGTTCGAGTGTTTTCTTAGTACTGGAAAAATTAACAGCGTATCGACTACGCAAAAATGTATTTATTATTACATTGAGTATACGATTAACTTGGAAAATATTCTCAGGTTGAAGCTGCAAACACGTCTTGTACAGTTATACAGTTTACTCATTAACCGAATAACATGTGTCAATCAATTGTTAACAAATGCAATTTCATGAGAGAACAATTTTCAAATTTCCAGCTATACATATTTTATAGTTTAATATATTAATTTATTATTAATAGGTAGTGCCAATGTCATATATTATACAAATCCAAAAAGTTTAAGTTCTTTATTTATTGTTTTAATCAAAGTAGAATACTTGCAATGTGATCACAATTAACTGTACCACTGTCAGTGGCGTAATGGGGAATTAGGTTTTTGTACCCCCCTCCTCCTTCCATCTTTTATTTTTAAACCAGCAACCCATATTTAAGTACTTATTTATCTATAAATATTTATGGTATTAGGTACTATAATATTATATTTTATAGAAATAATACATTTAAAACCCGAATCCCTTGAGCTAGCTGTACGCATGACTAGGATAATATTACTTCGTAATTTCAGAAACCTATGCATTTCTTCGAATGTAGAACAAGGATGTAATCAGAATTTGTCTGTCAGACTCGGTTTCAAAGTATTACCTTTTGAAGTAATTTTGAGTATTTAACATTTAGGTACACAGATGATTCTACGAATCTACATGACTCTATTAAAAGTACCTATGTAATTATTTATGTTGCATTTATACATGTCCTTATTTTACACAGATCATAATGGTTACACCGAACTACCGAGAGGTGCTTAATATTATGATAAAAATATCGATATTCTTATGAACTTTGGAGTGGCTCAATATTCTTAAAAATTCCCAGTATTATAGCACCATAATGTCGGGTAGGACGACGTATTTATAATATATTCGAAGACCATCGCATATTCGCATATCAATGAGATAGCTGCAATACACTCACGCTGTATACCACAGCACTAGTTGAACGTAACTTGCAGTGGCGCAAAAACTTTACGGGGACGCGAGATGTGGGTCGTTGTTTGGGAGATGATGGTTATACCTATATAGCTGTTATTCCATTTTTTCTCTCTTTTTTTTTTATTCCACTCACCGTCATGGCATTATTTATATATTGTTATATGAGATTAAAATTATTACGACCGAATAACGCTTCGTGAAGATTATTGTAAACAACGGAGATTAAATTATTTAAAACCCTTGTACCTACCTATAGATACATTGAACACATTATTTTTATCTCGCGTCCATAAAACATATATTATTTAATTATTTTGCGGTGTTTGTAACTTTGTCTTCGTTCAACCACTTGAATCACTGTTGCTATTTGGAATATATTATAATAAAAGGTTATCGTTGTGTCTAATTGCCGATATCGTGCTATCTTGGGAAGCCAAAATATTGCTCTCAACAATTTGAAACGATGTAATAAAATATGATTGACGGTATTTCAGTATCTGCCGTACATTTCATATAATTATATTTTAACCAACATTTTGATATCAGCAGGATTTATTCATATTATAATAATTGTACAGGTAAACAGTGAATGACATTACTTTTTCATCTCATAAACTGAAAAATATATAGCATATTATTTGTATACAATTTTTATAATATTATTAAAACAAATCATTCGCTCTGTTATAAAGTATATTTTGAGTGTATTGCATAACCAAGTAGGGCATTGCAATACATTATACACGTTGAATAAATGAATTTGAATTCAATAAAAAAAGTTTCATACGAAAAACAAATCTGACAGATACCTTCTATTTAATCTCTATTTCTAATGATATTAATTTATTACTGATTTATATTGATATTAGTAATTAGTTATTATACTAGTGATACCATTGATTATACAAGCCTGGTTTTTATAATCAATGGTTATACGGTAGCTTAAACTAATTCCTTAAAATCCCAAAACATAGTAAATATTACAAGATTATGTCATATATTTTTTTTATTATTTACACATAATGGCCTATGGTAAACATTTTCAAGTTACAGTGATTAAATTTTTTGAATTACAACATAATATTAACTAACACGTTAGAGGGAAAATCGTTATTTTTTCTTTAAAAATCTAACTTTGTTAACATTTTAACTACTTACATACATAATAATATGTCTATAAATAAATATGGAAATCTTTTGTATCTTTATATATTTAATTTAAATTTAATTGATTAATAATTATTTACCTACCAATAAAAAGTTCAGTAGGTACGTTCAATGGTATTAATTTACGATGAGGTAAATAATTAATTCTGTTCAAAATGTTTATAAAATTGTAATAAACCATTATTTTCTGTGGTAATAGTAAATGATTACATTTTGTATAGATAATTTTAAATCTCCGATAGATAGTTTACAGGCGTCAGGCAAGTATACCTGTTCAGTGTCCATTAAACAGACAATTCTGACACCATATTATTTGCTACTATAGTTGCTAATAAAAAATAGTAGTCTAAACAAGAGGACACAAATCCATAACATTACTCAAAGACCTTAAATTGTATAATAGTATATTTTCCTACATTCTATATCATAATGTACTGTATCTAAACTGTTTACATTTAATTTCAATAATCATTATTTTGATATTTTTAGAACTAATGTTGGTTAAATATATTTTATTAAGGTAATAAGGTTTTTGTTGTACTTAAAAAACGACCTCACAAATAATATAGGTAACAGATTTTACAACAGACTTACTTATCACAAAAATCCTTGAAATTCCCAAATGTCCTCTCTAATTCTTATAAGAAATCTCACTAAAAGGCGTGTTTAGGGTGAAGAGAGATGAAGGTGCCTTTTTTTTCGTCATGTAAATGTATTACAATTTATAATATTATTAATTTTAACACTACAATATTATATATCCTATGTCTTACACAATGCTACATTATTAATGATTCTTTTGTTTCCATATTTATTTTGCTGTCACCTGTTTGTATATATTATAGCAATATAGCTTGACAAACTCATACATGTAAAACATAATTAAATGCACATTGCACACGTTTATATAAAGACATTATGGAAAAAAACACAAATAAAAAGACAAACCTGTATTTTAAAAACACAACTGTATTAACTTTGATATTGTTGAATTAAAGCTATTAAACTCTAAATCATGAACAATCAAAGAGTGAAACGTAAAGTACAAAATGATAATTAGTCATACATTTAAAAGTCTATAAGGTTACTGAGACAAATTTGATGACCAAAGGTAGAGTAATATTTATATAGTTCAAAAGTACGTACAATCACGTTTAAAATATGAAAGTAAACCCATTATTTTAATTAATATTTTAGATTTAAAAATGTATCTGATTAACAAAGAAATTAAAGAAACTGAAGTGGCTATGACGATCAAATGGATACGTCTGAAATGTCTGTGACTTTAAATGTTCGTGTTCCTGATAATGATCCAAATAATATAATAAAAACCTTGGGTTTCTTCAGGTAATTTTAAATATTCTATTGTGGTTCAAGACAATAAAAATAGAAACATTTAAAGAGATTTGCTAAATAAATTTACATGGCCAAGTTACAGGAAAAAAATAATGGTGCTTATTGTCATGTGTGTATTATATTTGGATGAGATTGTGGTAGGATAAGCAATTAAAAGCTTGGAGTTTTAATTTTAATTTTAATTTTAGTTTTAATTTTAAAGCCTCGATAAAAAAAAAAAACTATAACGCAGATATCTTACAACATATTTTACATTCATATAGCTACGTGTACTTTAGAGATGTCTTTTTCATCGATTAAAATAAGTATATTTATTTATTCATATAAATAAAAGAAGAAAAAGTATATCTAAGATCTGCTTTGGGGAAAGAGATACTGAAGGATATTTAATATTCATCCTGAGTTACAATTGTCGCCGAAAAAAGTTTTTAACAAGTATGCCAAAATATGCTATGTATATTCAATCTTTATGACTTTATCATTATTTTTATAAAAATGTTTTTATGTATACATTTTATGAAACTATTTGAACAAAGTATGCTGCAATAGTGCAATAATTAATGCATGAAACTATTGTTCATAATAATATGAAAACATATTATGTTGATACTTATTAGTTATTAGAAGTTTAAACTATTAGTGCCCCTGATAGAGGTATTATTGTTATATTTTTATTATATTTGTCTAAATAGGTACGTCTCTTTTTTGTTGTGAAGGGCACGCAAATGACAGATGAAAGATACCAGCTTGAACATGTTCAACACAAATTCCTTAGTTTCACTAGCTATATCCTTAAAATAGAATTCCCTCCCCACAACATTTTTTTATTACTCATAAAATAGAGTCACTCTGTCATCAAAATTGTTCAACAAACTCCTCTCTGGTCTTATCGATTTATATATACTTCTTCCTGATTTAAAATATAAAGTTCCTCCTCATATTACAAAAAAATCAGATTCACATAGGTATAATACAATAATATTATAATATAGAACATAACTGTTTTGCTATAGATGCAGAAACTAAATACTGACATAATTTGAGTTCAGTTATTGATGTTCACAATAATTAACGTAATAATTATTTTATTTAGTTAAAAACCAAAATTCTTTATTTGAGTAAGAACAATTAAATTTGTTTTAAAATAATTTAATTATTGGAAAATATATTTATTATGATAATATTTTAACTATATATTAATGTTTTCACATAATATTATTATGTTACTTATGTCCATATGCATTATCAATAATGTATTTGCCACATAAAGCATAGTTTAACATGTTTTATGTGACATATACTTGACTATATATATGGGCATTAGACTTAAATTGTTATTCATAATATACTTTATTTCTGTGGATCAATAGAAAAAATGTAAATACTAAATTTTGAAGTTTTGTTATTATGAACATAATATTGTGCTTTTCAGTTTTCAGTATCTAAAGTGGTAGATAGTTTCATAGTTATGGTTTCGAAGTCTAGACCATAAATTTATATTTATATTCGAGGGTGTTTAAAATTTAAATTAGGTAACACAATTATATCGAAGTGTTTCATCAGTTTAGATGTAGGATATTATTGTGTGTACTGTGTAGCCATTTTTCATAATATAGATATATTTGATTGAAGTAATCCCCGCATTATAGACAAGTTTTATACAAGTTAAAATTTAATTTGATCGTTAAAAATGTGTGATTAAAACTTTACACTGAATTAACACTGATTTAATATGACTTAGAATATGCTAAACAAGACATTCACATTAGTTCATTGGACCTTGTTTTTCACGTCCATTATCACAACATAATTAATTCAAATCCATGGTTCTGAAATTGTTGGGGATATATAATAGTATATAACTACCTACCACAAAACTAGGTACGAATAAATCTAATCGATCATAGTTGGATTTAAATAGAATGCTAATAAAATATAATCATCCTCTAAGGCGCTAACACAAAAATCTTTAGTTTATAGTTGTAAATATTTGTATTATAAAAAAAATAAAAGTTCCTATAATTTATATTATTATAATCCAATTTTATTGTATACCTAGTATGTATTCACATTTTAAAATAAGGATTTAAGTTTTTTATTTGTAATTACTTCTTAATAATTTGTCTTACACATTTTGTTTGAATATAATTTTAAATATATATATATATATATATAGACATATAGTTATTGGCGATTGAAATATATGTGTTATTTTACATATTTCCCGTTACATATCCACCCCCCGCCGGCCTGTTAATTTATAAGCTTTCAATATAGATTTGTGGTTTTCAAAATGTTGATGATTTTATTATTCTAATTTCAAAGTATAAATTTACTACATTTGGAAGTTTCCCATTACAATTTTACAACAGGTTACATATCCTGTAAATTTTCACCACACCCATTTATTCACCTTAGGGTGACTTATCAATATTATGAATTATACTTTGTGCATGCTGTCAGCATGAGAAACTATTCAAAATACGGAAAAAAATTAGGTACAATAATTTTAATGCAAAACAGTAATAAACATGAAACGTGTAATTTGTATTTTATTAATCGAGTTGAATAAATTTAATGATTATTGGTCATGTTAGGTCAGTAAGACCGCGGTGGAAAGTTAAGCCGTTTAGTGATGATATCGACAATTTCGTTGCCTCGGGTGTACCGCGTAGAAGTTTTTTTCGTACACTCGAAATGTATAAGACAAGTACACACTGAATATGTGCACTTCAATTTGGTAAACCACAAACATGTGTATCTTTTAAGTTTTTGGTTTAGTTTTAAATTAGGTCATAATGGGGGTGAAGACAAGGACCATGGGATCTACAGTGAATGTATTGTTTAGCACACCCCAAGTCATGTTAAATCAGTGTTAATACTGTGTAAAGTTTTAATCGCTAATTTTAGCTATCAAATTAAATTCAAACTTTTATAGAACGTATTTTCCATTATGCGGGGATTACCTGCTTTAATTTAATTTCTATTAAAAGTGGCTACACATTGCAGATCCTACATCAAAACTGATAAAATACCAGGATATTATATAGTAATTTAAATTTTATACCACCCGTGAACTCGGTAAATTATATACCTAATAACATGACCAAGGTATTTTGAAAATAAAAATTCGAAATACTTAGGTAAGCTGGAAAATGATATTATCATGGCGTGTATTATAATTTATAGTAAAGAATATAATAATTATTATTCAGCCACTTTAAACCTTAAACGTAAATAATAATAATAAAAACAATGTGCCTGCTGTTTGCAGACATTAATCGGATTTCGCCTTCCTGGATACCTACCTACTTAATGTAACATCCACCACGTACAACTACCTTGAACCGTCAAAAACACCGTAAAGAGGCGACACGAAATAGACACGTTTATCCCGCTGGTAAGACCACTGGAATCGTGTGTATGCAATTAGTTTTAGTACGACCGCAACAAGCAACACGAGCTTGTACGTATTTATTCAAATTCACGTTATCCCCGTACTTTTTAGCGCTATAAATTTCGACCCTTGTTAAGGAGGCTCGTCTGGCATTGTTATCTTTTGATACTGCACTATGTAATACTATACAATATGTTATAATAATAATAATAATTGTTAATATGTTGAATAAACTTAATATTAATATATATCTGGGCGTGCTATATAAAATATTAGATTAGTTAAATTTATTCCCGTAAGCATATACTATATGTGTCAATATTATTACTTATGCGGTAGGCGGAAAAAATCCCACGAAAAAAAGCCCAAGGAAAAAAAGCCCAGAAAAAAGCCCACGGAAAAAAGCCCAAAAAAAAAATACACTGAGGAAAAAAGCCCCACGGAAAAAAGGCCCAAAATATAATATAAATGTGAACAAAATATATAATATATTAATAATACATTCCTATAACTATAACAGATAATAATCATAAATAATTGTATAAAGGCATATATAGGTAATTTTATAAAAGAAAATATTAAAATTTCAAATATGACTTATACATAATATATAACTATTGAACATTTTTAATGTATTTTAATTTAAGAAATATTATTAAGGTATATTATTATATAGAGGGTTTGATACTGCCATGAACTGATGAACCACCTGTCAATAAATTGCATTTTTATTACCCAACTATTGATAAGCACTTTTACATTTAATTTAATTTATATTGTTCGGTACTTACCAATATAATTACAATAAAATAATATAAATACAATTATTATTATTATTATGTTACAGTATCACACTATACCCAACAAAATATTTATATTATTATTGTATTATTACAGTTGAAAATTGACTGACCTGCTGTGACTATTACTATTATAATTAACAATTAATTATTATTTTCATTATAATATATAATAATATATTATTATATTTTGTTCACATTTATATTTGTATTTCTGGGCTTTTTTTCCGTGGGCTTTTTTTCCTCAGTGTATTTTTTTTTTTGGGCTTTTTTTCCGTGGGCTTTTTTTTCTGGGCTTTTTTTCCTTGGGCTTTTTTTCCGTGGGCTTTTTTTCCGCGATTCTACTTATGCATTTCATCAATGAGTGATCTTAACAATTCAAAATTACATTATATAACGAGAACATTTAAATAATTAACTTAAGCACCATCACTAAATTGTAACAGTATCAAGGTTTATATTAAATTTTAATATTATATCATATTTACTGTAATTATAAATATGTACCTATCTAATATATTATTAATAGTACCTACCTTGGAACACTTTTTAGTTTTTCTGAAATAAAATCAAGAATATAGTCACTATGTACGTTGTAAGCAGGATGTCACACATTAAGATAACATTTTAAAAAATAAGACCAACCGGTGAAACCTAACAAATTAGTGAAACTTAAACCAGAATGTGCAAAAGCAGTTTCGTGGATAATCGTACCAGTCCGATAAGAGTTGTTAGTTTTACACTTCAAATAATATAATATAATATTATAATTACCACAACGGTATTCTATTAATGATTGGGAGATCGATATTTTGTGCAATACATAAAATACTTACCTATAGGCTATAATATTTGTAGGTTCAAGGATATGCAGTATAAATAACTGATTTTATTGTGGGTATTATATTTTTAAAATATTATAATTTTTAGAAAAACGAGACTTTAGGTATTGACTCAAAATATTCTTCAAAGGTCGATGCAGGTTTAAGTGATATCCATAAACATTCTTTGTTACAATTTGCATGTGATTCCGCCAGTATTGTTTTACTGCATGCTTGTCTTTCCTTTTTAATATCTTGAGCATTAGTTGTTTCCGCCACCGGAGGTGATATTTTTTGATCCGTAGGTTTCTTTTGACCTTTATCTGTTAAATGTTGACTCGTTAAATCCATTTCTGTGTTATTCAACGAAGTAAAGTTGATTTTAATTGATTTTT
This sequence comes from Macrosiphum euphorbiae, assembly GCA_949089665.1. Taxonomy (NCBI): domain Eukaryota; kingdom Metazoa; phylum Arthropoda; class Insecta; order Hemiptera; family Aphididae; genus Macrosiphum; species Macrosiphum euphorbiae. The sequence continues at coordinate 39,281,296 of CARXXK010000004.1, forward strand.
CAATAAGAGATTGGTTCCCTGGAGTAATTTTAAATATCGAATAAACAAAATATATAAATATTTAAAAACGTATTGCTGTGTTCAATGCATTCCTAAAAAAAATTATAATTATATTACTCTATTATGATTATCACTATAAATGGTTTTCTGGTTGTATTTATATTATAAATGTTATTTTTTCAAAGCATACTTATTGAAAGGGCACACAAAAAATAATAAAATAATTATAAACGTTTTAAATTTATCTGTGTTACTATATTAAATTATTTAAAAAGGATAAATGTATAATATTAATAGCCAACATACACCAAAATCATATAATATTTAGTATTTACACAGACTTAATTTGTGTATCGTGTATAACATAGGAACATAAATCAGGCATTGTTGGAGCATCTATTCGTACAATTCTATTATAAAATAAATGTTTGCTCTCATAAAAATAAAATATTTTTAATTTCCTATTAATTATTATTATTATGATGACTTAAAGTAGTAACCTAGACTTAGTCATAATATATATTTACTTCAATTAGTTTTATACAAAAACATAACTTTTTGGCTATCGTTGCAAATTAAAAATAATGATAAAAGAAATTATAACAAAACAATTTGATTTCTTAGAAGATAAAAAAACACCTGTCCACCTACCACAATAAGAAACAACCAACTACTATAAGAATGTAGTTTCCATATAATAGCTCGAAGGACATTGGGAATGATTATTATTGAATTAAGAGCTAACAATGAACAAAAAACGTTAAATAATGTCAAGAAAAATAAATCCACACCACAACATTCAGTATTCAAACAGTACATCATTTAGTGAATGCGATGGAGTCCATTATTATTACACATAGGTATTATGCAAACATATACCGTATATAACGTAATTTTGCGCGAGTAAATCAAACTATAACATTACACCTCACAGAATGATGATGACTGGTGAAACTAGCCACATTAACTAGTTCTGAATAATTATGCAATATATTATTATTGAAAATTATTGTATACTAATTGGTATCTATGAAGATTATTTCAAAATTAAGAGCTACTTCTGTAAATCGAACAAAAGTTTTATAGCTATAGGTATACTGGAAAGTTTGAATAATATATAGGTAAGTAATATGGGTAATTTTTTTTCTCGTTTGGTTGAAAGAATATTTCCATCGACTGCAATAATTAATACCAACATGAAACCAATTATTATAAACTCTATTGGAAGATAAGTATAATGATCAATAATATTTTATTCTCCCAAACAATGAACGACAGTAAAAATAAATAATTAACAAGAAACTTTCAATGAAACAATGAAACAATTCATTCTTCTGAGCATATAGCTGGTACTCTGAAACTTTTTTTTGATTTTGTTTGAACCACTTTGGTCTTTGGTCATCCACCCATGATTCAGATAACAATCGAATTTATGCTATTCAAATAGAAACTGTTTTTTGCTATTCACTAATGATGGTAGTAATAATTATAAAAATAATAATAACAATATGACAATTATAATAAAGAATAAAAAAATAAATAAAAGTAGATGCGCAACTTTACAAGCTTAATTATTGCAAAAATAAACCATTAATACCACCATAAAAAAAATAATTAACAACTACCTACCTACTGCAAAAAATTACAGTCATTATTTAATTAAACGGCTTAACATTTTCTGTATTGTAATAAAATAATGCTATTTAAATCGTTATAATATGACTGTGTTCAAAGGAATAGTAAACTTATACATATAAAGTAAGAAGCAGTAAATTAGTAATTTATTTATTATTTTAATTGTTAGTGTAATGTAAATATCGTTAAGATCGATAATTTGTCAAAATTAATAATAGCTTTTCCATAGGGTAAAACTAATTTTGACTCAATAACTGGAATTTTCAAGTATATAAATATTATACCTTAAAGCACTTGTTATTTTTAACTGTGAACAATAATTGTAGTATTAATGTTTGTCTATTGTATTCAGATAATTCAATCTGTATGTGTGTATGTATGTATGTATGTATGTATGTATGTATGTATGTATGTATGTATGTATGTATGTATGTATGTATGTATGTATATGTGTGTGTGTGTGTGTGTGTGTGTGTGTGTGTGTGTGTGTGTGTGTGTGTGTGTGTGTGTGTGTGTGTTTATAAGCGATCCACGGTTTCGAAATTGGGAACATAAATACTAGAGAATATGCACCTCGAAGCCAAATTTTTTAATTTAGCATTTTAAAGACACATGAATTTGCTGTGGATAGAGAAAAACGAATATTTGTTTGTTTGTATAGGGTTGCCATTGGTCACAGAATATAAAATAGTTTTTATAATTGCATATTATTTTGAATCTGTGTTTTATAGTTGATAAAAAACTCCAAACCGCCCAAATAAATGTATTTTGTGTAGTCCATATTTAACGGAGTTTAATACAGAATAAATCCACTGGCATTATTTAATTTATCATAGGCAACGCCATCCAGGATCAGCTATAATTAATATATACATCTACTATATAAAATCAAAGACCTAAAATGGTCTTTTGAAGGATTTTAATTTTTCATAAAATGTTTGCCAATAGCAATAAGCAATAGAAAAATAGAAAATAGCATCATACACTAACTTTTACTTTTCAACACATAAAATATGTTGAATATAGTTGACTCACGAAAACTTTCATGATTTTATGATATTTTATTTATTATTTATATAGGTATTGTTGCCATTGGTTACAGAAAATAAAATAGTTATTATGATTGAATATAATTTTAGATGTATTTTATATTTGGTAAAGACACCCCAAATAATTGTGTTATCAGACTGTGCAGTTATCATTAACGGAGTTGAGTTTAAGAAGGGAATTTCTCACGGGCATTTAATTGTTCATGTGCTAAGCAGTGCAGAATCAGCTATAGTATAGTTAAGCAAAAACACTTATTTACTATGAAATGTTTAGGTAAAAATACAGAGTGGAATAGTTTAACAGTAGGTAATTATTATATCAAAAACTATTAATGATGTTGATGATATATTTTTTTAAATATAAATTGAAGTAATAATAATTATAAAACCACTTTTTTGAAAGAAAAAAAAAGTAGCTAAGTAGGTAACCATTGTAGTATACTATACATTAGGACGTGTCAAGTTCGTCACTATAATGGATTTGTTAAATTAGAATTCAATTATAAATTCATGGCATAGGAATAAATAATAATGATTCTGAGTGGATATCAAAATATATTATATTTACGGTAGCTCGTAGGTTAAATTAATTTTTACCTAAAATATCTCATTTATTTTATTATTAACTATTATTTTAGTTTATAATATTTATACCATATATTATTGTTATTGTTATAAGCATTTTAATCAATATACTAGGTACTTAAAGCTAGGTATAATAATGTTTAGCTGCAGCAAACGGAAGTCTACCCTAGGCTTAATTTCAATAAACCCTGGGCACCAAAATTGAGTTGCACTCTCATAATAATATAATAATATAATAAAAGATTGGTTGGGTTTTGATTTTGCGAGTTAAGACCAAGATGATAGTCTTTTGTTCATTGTATAACAAATATGTCAAACAGTCATAGTCCATTCCTATGTGTTACGATATGACATTGTCGTTGAGAAAGACTGAAGAAAAGATACCTTTGCTCAAATTAAACGCGTTATTGTCTTTAACGCACCTACCTAATTAGGTCGAGGACATTTTTAAGATTTTCACTGACTATGGTGGGATGCCGTTGATAAAATAAATAACTTGATCGATAGCCTACAATTCAGCTATCGATATATTGGATATACATACTTGGTCATGTTGTTTGATCAGTAGTTAATGAGAACGATGGAAGATATTGCACCTTGACGGACACCGCCTAATAAGCAATGTGAGTAATTGTTTAATACAAAAGATTATTTTTTATTAGTAAGATATATTCATAAATATAAGGAATTAATAGTTATATCATATCTAAGTAAACATGTAATGTTTATTTACCAATTTGAATTAAACTTTAATCAATTTTGTATTTTTGTGGCCTAAACATTGCATTTTCAATTATTAATCTTAGTAGCTAGTATTTATCCTAGTGTTTAATTCATTTTAAATGTTAAAAGTTAAAACATGAGCAATTTTATTCTTTAATTGAGAATTAAAAATAGTTTTTCCAAATTTAATTAATTTTTACTAAATATTTCAGTTAAACATTATCAATTAATAGGACGTGATACCCCCATGCTTTATCTCCGTCTTAAAAATGTACAACATAGCAAAAAACTGTTTTGCGCGGGATAAAAACACTCTCTCGGTATTTATAGTAGAATTACCAAAATTCTACAACGCATAGGGAACAACTTTATCTGTTTCGTAGAGTTTTTATTATTTGGATAACATAAATAAAATTAAAGTTATCAGTTTGAGAACATTAGGATTTTTTTTTGTTATTTTTCTATTAGTTATTAAAAACTATTGGTAAATGCTATAAAAAAAATAAAAAGCTACGACACAAATGTTGTTCCCTATGCGTTGTGGAATTTTGGTAATTCTACTATAAATACCAAGGGAGTGATTCTATCCCGCATAAAAATGTTTTCTGCTATGTTGTACATTAATTGTAAGACGAAGACAAAGTATATCATCACGTCCTCTTAAATAACTATTCAATACTTATTGGATAAAGTTTAATTATTTGAATTTCAGTCAAAGTTAAATACAACTGTTATGATTTACAAATGCAATGTGGGTTAAATTTTCAAGCTTTATGTAATTTAGCATGTTAAAATAAAACAAAAATGTAATACATTTTCAAGTACAAAATCGTTTAAAAATATTTGTTATCCTGACGATCTTCGTTAACATTTTACTTTAATACACTTAAAAATGTGAAATATAATATTCAAATATATTCTAAAACAATAAAAACTATGATTGTGCAGTAGGTACGTTCCAAGTTGTGTCGCTGTATCTTAGCATCGGAGAAGCACCGTTGTTCAGAAAATAGTATTACTGACAAGTGACAAGTCTTTCATTTGCTGATTTACAAAAATATATTTAGATATTTTCACATTGTTAGTGTAATCTAAAATCTTTATAATTTATAAAGCATTGTCGACATTAACAACATACTATATTATCAAAGTGACTGACACTTAAATAATTATTTTACACTCGATGTAATATGTGACTGTTCTTCTATTTAAATTTGTATAAAACCAAAAATCATTATGTATTATGAAATTTTATTTACATTATATATAATATTCAAATTAAGAAACAACAAATCGAATTTAACACTAGTTATTTAAACCTAAGTAGGTATTCTATCTAAATGAGAGTATACATTATAAATAGAGAAAATAATAGAACACATAAGACTATTTGTAATAAAATAAGTCTTCCTTTTTCTTGCCTTAAGCAGTAATTGATTGATATCCAAACAGACAACAGTATATTTTGTTTCAGTGTAAAAATATACGGAAAAAACTAAAATAAAAAACCAAATATAATCACAATAATTACATAATTATTATTGAAGATCGAGATTGGTATATTTTTTTTATTTTAAATTAAAAACAACAGTGCAACGAATTTACAAATGCTTATTGACAACATAAATTATTATTCCGGTAATATTTTAATATATTTCCTATTCATCTATGACCCCGTATACTCTTTTATCTCTTGCAAGACTCAATATGTATAATATATATAATATATAATATAATTATCAGTCATTCGGTATTAGTGGGTTCCAAACAGATTTTCTTTGACATCGAAAATACACAATTTTCATTTATTTTTTTATAATATTATATAGTTAAGACTAAATTATTATCAAAATAAAAATTAAAAAAAAAGACACATAATAATATATATATAACAAAATATCACAGAATAATGAAAATGTATTAAACACATAATATTTATAAAAGGGTAAAATGAACGTAGTGTTGGACAATGTTATACAATATTTAAGCGTGGTAACGTACAATATATTATATTATTATAATGTTATTAATAAATTATATTATAGATTGAACAAATTTCATAAAGTGGACCACGGTGATGGGTTTTTCGTAAAATATAACAGAAAGAAAAATATTTATACAATACGTTTTTTAAAATAATATTTGGCACGTGCGATTGATGTATGAACTAAAATTAAATTACACACGTGTATTGTTTTTATTTAATTTCAAAGACTTAGAATCATGATATACATGCATAATTAATTTTTGTCCCATGGTGGTCATTCAGAAAATATGATTAAGTCTACCTATATGTTACCGTACACAAAAAATTACTTCGCACATTCGACGACCATCGAAATCAGATTGACACACTTCGATGCATCTAAAAGTAACGATGGACTATATTTACCTCGGGCTTCGCCTGTTCATTCAATATCAATATTATTTTTAGAATTAAGTTAAGATGTACGAAAAATATTCAGCCTGTTTGGAACAGAAGTGTAATAATAACATTATAGCGTTTGTGAATGAGTATCCGCTATCTGTGTTGCGAACGAATTCGGTTTTCCGGTGCCGATCACCGCCGTCATTCCGACACTAGATGGCGTTGGGCCAATGCAAACATTGCAAACGAATCTAAAAATAAAAAACAATCTAACGTGAGCAAAATGTTCATGAAGACGACGGATTGACCGAATCGTTTCCGGATGAGTTTGGCAACGAAGACGTCCTCTGCATTACAATGTCCTGAGGCCTGGAGTCCTCGCCCAAGGACACCAAAAGACTTGGCTGGATAGAAAAAAAAAAACAAAAAAAACATAATCATCAACACCAAATGTCAGTAAAATAATCTACACGTAATTTCTTTGGGCTGGGGGAGTGGGTATTGGGTACACTGTTTATGGTATCGTACTTTTGCACCACATAATAATATCCCTAATCAGAATTCAGTATTTGTAACCGATACTCTGTGGTTACTACTAGAATTCCATTGATACCTAAGCGAGACCGGTGGGCTTTTTTGACTTTACCTAAGGTCTATATTATGTAGACATTAATTCGGCAACTCTGTTATTACATTTTCGTCTGTAAAACGACGTGTACGTCAACCAGGAGTTGTTTTTAGTCATTTAAATATACCGACAATATGTATATGCCGAGGCTTAGAAAATTATTCCCGAAGCGAGTGGTTTTGTCAGATCATAAAAATTATATAATATTGTGTTCGTCATTACGTGATTCCCAATTATTCAAATTATTAATGGGTACTTATCAACATTGTCATTTGTTATTTTTTTTCCGTTACCATTTTGAAATATTTACATTATATTTTATAACTTGAAATCATGAACCATAAATATGTATGTCTATAAATAAACAATAGTTCATAGTGAAAAAATCTGAGTCATTGGAAATTATAACTATGTCTGTTAAAATAACAATACGTCGAGAGAACTGCGTGTATAATATAACTTGAACTGTTTAAGTTTACTTTGTATTATTCTGTTTTGATATACTTTATTGTTGTGTTTTATCCATGTAGTCAAATTTTAATTAAATTTACGACGTACATATTTATCCGAGTTATATTCTGAACGGGCACCCACGAACCACCAGGTCACACTAATATATGGCTATTTCTCATGATATAATATTTCCTAATTATAACTAAACATGATACGTATGCACTATGTTTATTTATGTATGTAGGTACTTTAGATATAGTATAATACTATGATCATCATTGCCATCAGATAGAACTTTCAACACGTTTGGACTTGTTTGTGATATAATATTTAACTGAGATAACTGCGATGATATTATCGTACTTGTGCAGTGTACCGATTACGGATGGTGTAGTGTAGATAAACCGAACAACAAATAATAATACATTATTTATGCAAATAGTTCGTACTGATATTGTTTTTGGAACGGCCGGACATAATAAATACCAACGTGGTCGGTTATTTATGTGTACCACCCACCTAATGAAATTATGGTCTAAAACGTTCATAAGATCACACGTCTGATTCTAGGAACTAACTAACTATATCCGAATATTTCAATCGAAAAAGATTTATTTTCAATGTTTCAAAATATTTAAACATGAATAAAAACCTTTTGCGATAGGAAATTACATTGTTCTCGTTTCTATATATATATTTTTTTAATATGATGGATTCTGTTCCTCCATTATTGTTCATAAAAAGTGAATTAATTACAGTATTGTCCCAGTTACATAACTGGATAACAAATCAATATAATTAAATATAAAACAAAAAAAATATGCAACCTATTTTAATAATATTGTAACGCTAATTGTGTCGTTATATTATGTTCTTGAAACAATTGTCACCAAACATATTTATTTTAGTATTTTGTAAAACTTCAAAATAAGGTACTGTTAACAGTATAAATGTATTCTATGCATACCCTGCATACCCATAAAGTAAATTAAGGAATCATTAATTACCTACCAAAACTTGTCTACTATGGAATTCAGCAAAAAGTATCTTTATTTTTAAATATCGACGACATTTCATTTGGTTTTAGTCGAAACCGAATTTATGTATATAACTGCCAAGGACTGAGGTAGTGAGGTATGTACCATATTCGGTGCATAAGAATTGAGAATTTAAGAATTGATAAAATATAATTGTTTAATACGAAGTATAAATATAAGCAATTTATACTAAATTTAAATATAAAACAATATTTAAATAATATACAATATTACAGTGTTACTTATACAGGAGGCGTCCTCTCTAGTCTCTACGTGAACTGTTTGTGGCATTATTTTTAGTTGTATTACCGACCAAACCGATTCGAAACTACCTTGCATCATATGGGGGGGGGGACAACAATATCACCAATGATTTTTTTCACAATATCGAAGCGATACCGAGCCTACCATAAGTCTCACCTGTAACGGAAGGAATACGGATTCAATCGTCGCCGCCCTGGGTTGGAGTGGTGCCGGGGCCACAATTCCGCCACGGCCGTTAAGTACGCCTCCGGGAAATGAGTCTTGCGGTCCTGGAAACAAAACGAAAATGTCTCAAGACACGATGGCTAAAAATAATCAAAACACCCGCGTATACGGGATGTGATTCCGTCGTTGGATATACTTACCCTGGGAGTGTCTCGGGGGTGAATTGTACGGCAAAAAAGACGGTGCAGACATGCCAGGTATTTGTGGTGCTTGGAACGCGAGACTCAGCACGTTCATCCCGTTAATGTTGCCTGCGAACGAACATAATATACGAAAAACAAATTACAATCGACGTAGGTGTAACGCTGCGTATTATAACTGGTATTATGACGATGAAATCAATATTATGGAAATAATAATAATAACAATAACAATAGGTAACAATTATATAATACTGCAGGCTGATCCCGTGCACTTCGCTGCCCGTTAAATGTACCAACTCTATACGACTAAAACTTTGTTCAATTCGTTATTTAATATTCGGTGTATGGTGTTCAAAATGTATCTTAACTTTTCCGTTGCCCGAAATAAAAATTCTGATTCTCAGCATGCAATATATTATCAGGTAGGCAATCTACCTGCGGTAAATCGAGGACCCCGTGCTGTTTGTACGTAAGTGTATGATTTAACTCTAAAGTATCGAAGTTATACCAAGTTTGTCGTTATTACTTAATTCCACCTAAGGTGGATGAATATAATCAATTAATACAAAACCCTAAACTAACCGTACTAAAATCCGATGATTAAAAAAAACAATTTTAACCCTTTTTAAATTAGCCTATCTCTTCCCAGAGGTCTAATCTACAGACAAATATTAATTAATATTAATTTTTTAAAAAAAATTGTGATTAATTATCTCCTTTTGGATGTAATTCGCTCTGCATAGGTATGGAAGCAAAATCACATAAAATTTTAATTTTTAGACATCCCGCGTGAGTTTCTCATATGGTAATGCGAACAGTATACTATCAGGTAGGCAACCTACCTTTGGTAGATGGCGGACACATTGAGGAGGGAGATAAAATATAGGTAGCCTATATTAGTACAGTTTTGTAGTTGAAAAAAAATTTGTACACAGTGTACCTAAGATAGTATTGAAGTCATAGTTGATCATCCCGGATTTTGAGGAGTATTTAATATTTATATTTTATATATTAATATATTTTGGAGGGTTATGTTATTTATTTTTATGGACAAACCGGCTAATTGTACCTAGCTTTGTGAAAGGTTTATGGTATCGGTGTGCATTTTATCGTTTAAAATATAATTGGAATATTGGTGTACGCGAGATGCATGAGATTATTTTTATCGATGAACTTCTCAAAACAATTCTTATCGTTGACCTTTGGACAAAAAGGATAGGTTTCAGGTAGCTGGAAACCCGCGGGCCACGTACGTAATTGCAACGTAACAGGCCATTATTTATAATAATTGATAACTCCTATGTTTATTAAGTTAGAGAATCGATCAAATGCCATAAACCTTCTCTGCAATGAGCTCTTCAATTTAAAAACAAAATCATAACGATCGGTTCACTAGTTTCCGAGAACATATGCCTCAAAGGTTTTCATTTTCACATTCATATATATAGATAGAGAATCTATCAAATGCCATAAACCTTCTCTTCAATTTAAAAAAAAATCATAACGATCGGTTCAGTAGTTTCCGAGAACATATGCCTCAAAGGTTTTCATTTTCACATTTATATATATAGATATAGATTATATTTATTTGGGAGAACGACTCGCTTGCGTGTACCTCTATATATTAATAGATTGTATTAGTTATTATGTAATAATACGATGTTACTCCGATAAACAAGAGCACGACAGAATAATATTAAATTACCTATTATACTCTGTTTTGTCATTTTAACTTTTTCTAAACGATGAGATAATAATATTATGATTTATGTCTGGAGAATGGATTTGTGTGCATTAATAATAAAACAACATGCGATAAGCAAACCACTTTGTATTCAATTTGTATTATCAATTTAAACATGTTCAGCTTTTATAATTCAAATACACGTTATAAACAGATTCAGTTAAACAATTATACATGTTTGAAATGGTAATTATGTTTGTTTTGTTAAAATTAATTATTAATTAATTGCGTCTTTTCTGTTAATGATTGCTTGTATACATAATGATAAATATCGTTTAACACTAAATTTTAAGGAACTTAACCTAAAGAACCTGATAATCTTTTAATAGCTCTCTATTGATAAAATTACTTAAGATTTGTGATCCTTTATTTCTAGAAGAAAACTTCATTCCAATTTATCAATTCTATAGTTCTAGGAATTACGCGACATTTCTTTCTAATTCATAATTATTTGTAGTCAAACTACCGTACAGGTATATTTTGAGTTTTTTTTTAAATCATTTTCAGAAAACATTACAATTCATAGATTATTAAAAAAAAGAAAAAACATGATTCTACCTTTTGCTTATAAACGCTTACAGACATAGGTAACCATTATTTAAAACACTAGGTATATATTATATTCATATAAATAAACATTTTTAATATTATATATCTTTGAAAAATATTCACAACGGGTAAGTATAAAAACATATTCTATACACCAGTTTAGTATATTCTCTAGTAGTCTAGTCTTTATTTATTAAAAAAAAAAATGAACATGAACGTACTTAGCGTGGATATTCAGCTGATTTATATGAAAAAAAAATGAAAATATGCGGTTGACATTTTAATTCAATACACTATTGTTTGTAGTAGGTTTTTATAGTAGGTTCTATATCTGGTTAAGAAATTTGTGATTTATCGAAAAAGGTGAAAACCACAAAGTATCTGGGTGTAATAATAATAAGGCGGGTATTTCCGGTATCTTTGTATAATGCATATAATATTGTATATTCGAAGGATATTAGCATAATCTCTCGTTGGTCAACCCATCTGCACAGACAAAGATCATCCCGATGCAGTATTTATATCGTTAGAACAATATTTTCATGTACCGTGGTCACCCTTGGGCCGATGACGGAGAGGGTGGTTCCTGAACCAAAACCAAATCCTTTTCGAAGAGAGGGGGGGGGGCTACTGCGGTCATCACCATGTGTCTTCGAGAAGACAGAGGTTGGCCAGCCTGATCCCAATCAATTCTATGTACGGATCATCTAATTTTCGTAAAAAGTTATAGCAGCCGGGTAGTCGGACACGAGATATACACCCACCGGCCAAAAACAAGGAAAGATGATTTACACAAAACTGTTGGAGAAGTTTTGTCAAGACGGAAAAGACTATTACACACAAATGTAAAAAGAAGGACGAGGAGGAAAAACGTATAAACAGATACAGAATCAAAATGGTACTGTACGCAAAAGACAGATTTGACAGAATAGATCCACTCAATCTACTTAAGGACAGGCTGCTTCGGCGAGGCAAGTGAGAGACTGTCCCACGGCCACCAAGGTGGGCCACAGACCACTTTGTTGAGGGTGTGAAATGAAGTAACTCAGTGCTAGTTGCTGTTTAATATGTGTGAAATAAAATCTGTGCAAGGTGAGAATGTTTGTTGAATCAACCTGTATGTTATTATAATACACATTATACGATAGAAGTGTTATTTTTGCGCATGCGTATGCTGCAGCAGCGCTCACACGTGGGAAATATTATACTCACACAATACGCGAGTGCACGTACTATATAATAATATATAAATAACATTTTGAAAGCTACACGGGAAACCTTTTTGACGAATTATTATTGTAATATAGCGAGCGAGTGCGTTATATGAAATACGTCTACGTCACGCGTCTCTGCCAGTGGCGTGATCGTTGGGTAGCCGGTTGGGGGGGGGGGTTGAGTTTTTACGACTCGCGGGGTTATAAAAATGCTAATGTCCCACCAGCCCCCAACAATAAAGCTGTCCGTCCACACGAGCCAGCGGTCGACACAACCATATTATAATAATAACAGACATTTTTGTTATATTATTACAATGTAACGAGATCTGTATTATAGTGCTGTGGCTAGAGTCATATCTGTCTGTACGAACAAAATAAATAGTATCTGTTATTGTGTGGTTTTTTATGCTTAACTGAAGATTTTGCACTATTATTAATTTGAATTCTAATATATTAGTGTGTATTGTACATAATATATTTATTATCAATGTAATTTATAATATTTTGCTGATTGTTTTTATTAACGAAATAATACCTAGGTTTATCCTTGTTAGCCGTATAAAAAAAAATATTAAAATTAAGATAAAATTCGTTTGTTTTAACTTCATTCTCTACCAATATAATTAAAGTAGTATTATTAAAGTTATACACACATTATAGGTACCTATTATTTATTCTTTAATAATAATAAATATTTCAAAGAGCCGTCCTTCATCGCTGAATAATATTTTTTCTCAAGTCTAGCTGTCTAATAATTATCTGATAATTGCTTATAATTTAACTAATGAACATTGAGTAGAGTACTCTGTACCTCCTATGATAAAATATATGGCCATAAACATTTCACAAAAATATAAGTATGGATAATTTTTGAATTTAAATCATGGATTGCGATTAAAAAAATAAAGTAGGATTATCTTTTTGATGCATAAGGAAGGGGGATACAAATATTATAATTATAAATTAAAAATTACATAAAAATAAGTAACAATATTTTAAATACCTACAGTTTTTTTTTATTAACCATTATATAGATATAAAAATATTTAGTACTCAGTAAGCTCGGAAACCACAAAAACTATAAACGCGATATTCAGTTTGGTAATATAGGCATATAGCTAAAGGTATTAGCTAACATATCAGTTAGGTTTGGTGTTCTCATTGGTTTTCGTTTTGGTTAGGTTCAGCAAAAAAAAAAAAAAATTCTTCACGGATAATACAATGTTTTCCGGGTCAGCTAGTGACGTATAAATGGATAACACATTAAAATGACATTATATTAAAATAATCTACAACAAAGCTCGTAAATATAGTATGAAAGTGTTTAGCTGATGGTATAAAAATATCATAAACTTACTATGATGTTCATAGTTTATGTTATGATACGGAAGGAGGTATCCTTTTACATTAAGTTGAATAAAAATAATAATCTTACGAAATATCTTAGTCGGGCTTTACAGTAACAAATACACAAACAGTGTTTTCTTTAGATTTTAAGTTTATATTTTAAAATTTAATTTATTTACATAATAATTATCGTATGCATTTCAGTAATTAAATAAAATATATATAATTTTTTTCAGCCAACATTAAGAATATTAAAAAACTTTTATACTTGTAGTATTTTAATTTATTTTCGTCATACTTTTACATTTTTTTTTTCAGTTTGAAATTACTAAGCTTAATAACAAGATCATGAATACTGAATATAATACAGTTTACAAATTAATATACATTTATAATATTTTAAGTTTAATGTTAACATTTTGTCATACTAACTACTTTAATCAGAATAGTATTTATGTACCATACTTTAAAAGCATAAATGCATTATTGTATCTAATTTATTTGCCCTTTTTTATTATATAGTGTTCATCGTATTACATTGCTGTCAGTTTAACGTGTTTCTTGTATAAATATATCGTTTTCTTGTTTTTTTTATTTTTAAGTATTATAAATTATAACATAATGGTACTATTATATAGGTACTCAACACATTGCAGATAACAATTAAAACGTTGCCCTTACGTAGTATAATAACTCTGTTTTATGATTATTATTCCAGTTATAAGCTTGTATAAATACTGTTATGTTAATTTCGTAAGAATAGGTAGGTAGTTTATATAAGATGTCGTCCTATGTTATGTTGATGAAATAGTGATAATAATATTTTTTCGATTCTAATTCAACCTAGGTGATTTTTATAAGGTAGCTATATTGTAGTAAACTGTCAGTATGGAATAACATCAAATAGACAATGTCATATGTAATTAAGTAAAAATATTCTTTCTACTCGGATATAAAACCAATTTGAGCTACAATTATATTATATGGGAGGAAAAAGCATATTATACTATAATCGTACACATATTCATCTTACATTGCTTGCTCCAAATGTGTTTTTTTCTACTGACGATTACCAAGTTTGAAATGAAAAAAAAAACTGTAATTTACAATACATTATTATGGTATCGAACGAAAAGAATTAATCTTTATGGCTACAGGTGACTTCTTGAGTTATGCCATATTTTTGAGTAGGCCAGAAAAAAAAAGGTGGAAGCGAAATACGGTGTAGAAGTTTGTAAGTATGTCATTTCCTTTTCAGAAAACCATGTTCACGGGTTCCGTATATTTTTATTACCTATATTGAGTTCCAGTGGTATTTCGATCTCGGGGTTTTCATGCTTGGATGAGCTACTTGTGAGAAGAAGGTCGTATCGAATGTGGGAGAGGGTGAGGAGCTGAGTGACTTTTATATTTCTGCTTTTATAACCATTGAGAAATAGGAGAATGTATGAAAAACTTTTTATACATTTATATTAATACCTTATATGTAGCTAATACGCAAGTACGTGTCACAGACTTCCTGGGTCCTAAGTTTAACCCAATTAAACAACTATCAAGCCTCCTAGGAACACACGTTTGCAAAATAAATCATATTTTCAAGTTAGTTGAATATTTTTATTGAAAATTATCATGTGACATTTAAACGATCCGTAATAATTTTAAAATTATTTACAAATTGGATTCTGTTCAGGTTAGGTTAGGTTTCTGAAGTCAATATTTTATAGTATTGGCACGTTAAATCTCGGAAATAAAGGGGTAAAGTTAAGCAATTTTATTTAAGATAATATTTATCATTTCTAACATGCCAACTCAGCTTGGTATTTAAGTTTAAACTGATTAGGACTGCACAAGACCTTGGCATTATTCGCATGCCTTTTTTGTTGTACAAAATTTAACGAATCCATTAGACATAATTTTATTTTCTTGTGCTATGTTAAATGTATATATTTTATAGATCAGTCATCACTAATATGGTAGAGGTAAAGCTGAAAATAGTTTTTTAAACAATTCACCGAAAGTAAATTTCGATTGATAAATACTAAATCCTAATAACCATAGCCAGTTATTTTAAATTGGTATGATAAATCAAATATCGGGCATGGTAAAATTTCGTGGACTGCACTGAGGTCGACAAACAGAAGTTGTACGACACGAGTGCTTGACATTTTATGTATGGTGTTGCTGTGTATCTAGTTTATTATATTTTATTAAACAAACTCTTTTTTGACTCTACGTGACAAAGTCGACAGTTTAATTTGAAAATTCCTACTCCCAAATTCTGAGGATGTATTATTATTATTATAAAGTTTTTTTTCATCCCTTATTTATTTCTAACGAAACGCAATATAATGTGTACATATTACATATACATACTGCATTTAACGTACAGTAAATACTTTCGAGTGCGAGTAATAACAGAGCATATTATTATCATAAGCATGTATGTATGTATTATTATTACAGTCCTTCGTAGTAGTAACGAGAGACCAAAAAATCATTACCACGAGGAATACGTTTATGATGGAAACGTGTGGGTAAAATTCGAGAAATAAAAATAAGGTCCAAAGTCTCACGATCTCGGACGTGTGTAATAAAAATATTGAAATAAAAATCGTCGCCATTTCGAAGGTCTTCTAGTCGTCGTTTTTGACGATCGTGTTATTCACTGTCACATGTAGAAATTCGAAGTATAAGGAGTGTAGACTAGTTTTGGAGATGTTTCGCTTTATCGTTTAGAAGACGCGTCGATCATATTGTGTGGCACCGAGTCCAGTACTAAGTCCTATAATTCTTTCCAAATAAAAACGCTCCGGTTCTGCGCACTTTTTCCCCCTTCCACCAGTCACTACCTATTTCTTTCTGGGGGAGATGCGCTCAGCTCGTCAGGAAGGTTAGGTTAGGTCGCCGTAAAGTGCGTTTTTATTTGGAAAGAAGCATAGAACCATAGAGTTAATCAATCATGAGGTGGGGAGAAGGGTATGATGATTATATGCAATGCTGAATAATATATTTTGTTTTATTCAAAATAGCTCTACAAATTCCTATTGTTGACATTGGATTATTCATGCACTTGCTGTAATTAGCGAATAGATATATTTATTTTGTTATAACTGATAAACATTTTTTGTATCTATTTATGTATATAGAAACTAAGAAAATGTTTATAATAATTGAATAATGTGAACTTCAATTCACTGTATTATCTGTAAAATATTGTAAAAAATGCATGTAAATACTTTTCTAAATTTCTAAATGGTAATAAAAAAAATTCAGTTTCAAATATGACGAACAATAAAAATAATACTTATGTATTTAGATCTTATCATCAACATTCAATCAATGTTAATAACTATAAAATATAGTGGAGGAGGGGGACTGAGGATACTTTAAAAACAATTATTGTTCCCTCCTTTGTTATAACTCCAGAGCACGGCTCTGCCTATAATATAATATACGATACGATGTCTCATACACTGCATAAATGCATAATTTGTGCATATCCTAAAGATGCAGCACGTGTCTTACAAAATGTACAATGCAGGTCGGCGGGACACTCAAATAATAATTTTATTGTATTATTATTGAAGTATCGATGACGCGTGACTGTTTATTATAAATACTTCGAATTCCCAAACTTAGTACTGAATCGTATTCTGCGTAGTCAATAATATTATATTTCGAGGAGCCCACAAAGTGTGGCAAACGTGTGTTGTTTTCAAAGTACAAAATATGCACATGGATTATTCATGAACCAACGTAAAACGTATAGTATGCAGTTTCGACTGCAATGTTACAGCTGATATTACATATCTATTTTATATTTATTCGGCTCCTATACAAAATGTATCACACAGCGTATGATTCATGATCAGAAATCCGTATCATGGTACATTGTTATTATTATTGTCACGGTTTGAGGACCATGGGCACAAATCATAGTGACGCTGAGGGAGCACCCTTATAGTTCGAGAGCTAACGTCACAAATTCCATGATTAAACAGCATCCGTCTACGGTCATAAACTCATGAATCGTAAATCATAATATTGTAGCAAATAATATTCATTTTTATAGTGTGCTTTCGGTTTACATCATCAAAAATGTATAAAATATTAATATACATATAAATATATATATATATTGGTACACCCGGTACAAGACGATTATTTTAATAGTAAACATTAACATTTTTTTGGTAAATAAAAATTACACTAAATTCAATACTTTTATATCACAGCTCTTATCCATTTTATCTAATATTATAAGTAGGTACCAACTTAAATTTTTTTTTTACTGTTTATGCCTGTATATAGGTGATTATACTTAGCGATTATCTGTTGGTTCAAAACATAAAATTACTTTGTGGTGGATTTTCTACTTATTTTTCCAGTCGTATTTTTACTCCTCTATTATGAAATATTTTATTTTGTTTTATTAAAAATGCGGACAGATATTAACGTTAACAATAAACAAAACAAACATGTAATGAATTGTACCGACATCAAGGTACTATATAATATAATATTATTATATTATTACAAATTAAAATAATAATAGGCTTAAACCTTGAACCGTCTCTGTTTGGTTTCGAGGGTATTCTATAATATGTTAAAGGGTTTAAAATATATACCGTCGTGATATAATACTGTTGCTAGCCTTATAACAATATTATAGAGTGGTAACTTTTGCAGCAATGCGAGCGCCCAGTGAATACACAATCCGAATGGTAAATAAGTTTCGAAAAAGAGAAATGTCACAGGTCGTATACGGTTTTTCACAATTTATCGATAAGTATTATATAGTACACGATCTGGCTTTCAAAGCTTATACATTATATACTAATAGACAACTTAAAATAAAAAAAAAATGTAAAGAGACCGGAAAATCGTCTCCATTTTAGACGTTCAAAATATTAAATACATTATGATTTACTATTGCTAATTAATGCTTAGACCTCGTCTTAGGGTTTATACCTAGGTTTATCGCATGGTTTGTATACCAATAACTGGATTGAAATAGATTTAAATTAAAATTCATTATTATTTTCTTATGACTGGAAAAAAAAATGAAACCTCATGTATTATGTACATGTTATTATAGTAAAGTATGTTTTATGATGTAAATCACTAAAATGTGATTATGAATATTCATATTATTATGTTGTGCGTGAATAATAATCAAAAAATGTGACATTTTATGAATAAACTGTGGACCGTGAATGATCGAAATAATATCACGTGTACGATTTGTCGATTTATGTAATTATTATTATAACAATATTGTACCTATATTTTTACTACACCATAAATTAAATATTGACTGAGGTTTTGTTACTGTTTTCGTATAGATAACATGTAAAATGTATTGTACCAACGGTTTAATTAAAAATATGAAGAATATTATAAAAGTGTATAAAGGTAGGTATATTCAAATCTATATACATATAATAATGTTAGTGTGTTTGTTAGTACTGGGTAAATATATCAAAGCCTTATGACCCATATAATATAGGTTCACATAATATTAGGCTTGGTTGGTTTTCCCATTGGTTTTTGTTTTGATTACGTAACACTAAAAAAGAAATTCTTTATGGAGAATACAACGTTTGCTGGGTCAGCTGGTTTGCTATAAAATTTTGTTTTGAATTATGGTGATTAGAAATAAAAAAAGTCATCTTTCATTTAAGAACACATTTTATTTTATTTTTTATATGCACATAATACGATAATAATATTGAGAATGAGTTATAACATACCAGCTTCCTACTAAGCTTACTAAAAAGTTTAGTTAATGAAATATGATGAACGATGACTATCAAAATAACTGTAGAAAAATGTCAAGTAAAATGCAAATAATAATTTAGTGGCTAATGTGTAAAATACAATACACACAATAGGGTTGATTGTATAACTACAGTGCCTAACTACTCTATGAAAAAAACAGATTTAAGTTACATGTTTAACTACATTATCGATGTTTTTCTACATACCTATATGACGCACTAAACAAAACTTTATTGTTTAATAAAGTCAACAGTACCAAATATGGTTTAATGGTGTAACAAAATGTCAAAAATATCACTCTAGGCGTTTCGTGAATGTATTTTGCACTCAAACCATAGATTTATGTAAGTATAAAAATTATTAACTATATAGCACAGGATTATGTTTCTTAATTGTGTTTAAAAATCGAATTCGTGGGACAAATTTTATACTGACGTATTTATCAAGTGGCACGACGAAATCAACATAAAAATGTGTTTAGATAGTGCCAACCTAACTATATGCTATATGCAATATGACTAAGATATTAGTTAATTCAGAGTAATTATTACTACTTAGTATAATAAGCTTCTCAAACTCAAGTTTTTTTTATAATTTATCAACCTATTCTAGAAATTGAACAAGATTTTATTTTACACCTTTGGATAGTTATGATTTTAATATTTACAAAAATATAATTAGATACTCCAAAAGCAACTAAAATTAGTTCGCGGAAATAATATATTGGTACCTATATATATTTATACCTATATTTTTTTTTTTATTAAAAACGAGAAATCCAATCTATGAAGCTCAACTGAATTGTATTATAAAAGTTGAGTAAAATAAGTCTTTATGAACAGCAAAAATTGTTTTGAAACTTCCGTAGATATCAAAAGAGCATCTCCACTTTTATAAGATTTCTTATTAAAAAGTTGAAATTGTTTGGATTCGACATTTCTATTGAAGGACACAATAACAACGAAGTCTGTATTTAAAAACACGCCAGCGTGAATATAAAATTGGACCTGGGACTAATTTAATAATTTAATATGCATTATTATTTCTATACAATCAAATAAACCACCTTTAGAGCAGCACTGCGTATTAATAATAATATTACATTATTGCGAAAACAAAGGGATAGAAAATTGGAAAAATAATCGACACGAAACAGATATGGCTACGCGCGCTTGTGCGTATTGATAGAAATAGAAAATAGTCATATATACAATATTTATATAGTGAGAGAGACAGAGATGCGTAGTGAAAGAGAGAGTGAGAGAGAGAGAATGAAAGAGAAAGAAAGATATAGATACATAGTGAAAGAGAGAGGGAGAGAGTGTGTGAGAGAGAGAGAGTAGAGATAAAGAGAGAAAGAGATTTACGTTACTATATACTGACATACTGTGTTTGTTAAATTGTAAATTCATTGAACAGGAATATAATATAATGTGTGTTTGATGAAATGAAATATCGTCTCTGAAATAAAACGTCAGATATTTTCAACGATATCTTGTAAAGCCCGTCGAGATTTATCACGCCACTGGGCTCGTTATTCGATCAAGTGGTACGTGTGTTTAAATGTTATTCGTTCAAATCGCGGTTGCCAACGACTTGTAACTAGGTTTCATGGATCGGTCGATCATATATATTGCATAAGGATAAGTCGTCAAAGACGAGAAACCGCTAACGACTGCAGTGGTCAGTGACAGTAAGACACTATAAAACCTAGTATTTTTTCAATTTATCAACCTGTTATACCTCAAAACAATTATTGATATGAAATAATCAAAATTTTATCGTTGCAACTGCGTTTAAGACATATTATTTGAATGTAAATCTATCGTGATTCGCTCAATATACGGCGTTATAGCTACATAAAATTATTATTGTCTTACAAATTAAATACGAAATACTGAAAACCAAATACATGCTTTGTATAGAATTTCTTACCTATATCAACTTAGAAATCTAGTGGAGATAATAATAGTTAAATAATTTAATATTGGAACGATCCACATTTACTTATGAACTGATTGATATTTAATAATATTTATGTAGGGATAGGTAGGCACTGTTGATCTATTATATTTAAACATTTTTGTTTTAAATATAATTTTAACTTACAATCATAAAGTCCCTATTATAAGACTCACAAAATATATACTTTTCAATTTATTGTAACCCCGGTAACTATCCCGCTTCTGTAATCCTCTGGGAATTTCCGAGAATGCCAACCCTACCCAAAGATATCTTTACAATAAAAAAAAACATCGATTAAGATTTTTAATCAATACATTTTTACCATTGATCAGGTGTGTTTTTGAGTCCTTAGTCAAGTTGTATATTATTCATAATATTGGTACTACAAGGTATTACAGTAATTTTAGTGATCGGCTGAAAATATCAACTGTGTTAATATTCATTCTTTCGTTCTTTTTACAGCTCTTCTCGCTGTTGAGGTTTTCCTTTTTTTTGTGAATATCAAGACATTTATCAAAACCGTTACTTTTGGCAAACGTTGCTCATACGAAAGTCAGTGCTGAGATTTCTGAAACCATTTTGGCACGTCCAGCCACTAGCATGTCAATATCTCCTTTTAATGTATGCCTCATCTGCCCTAAACTGGCTGCCAATATTTACCTGGGACACGTAAAGTCCTAATGCAGGTAGATTCCGTATAGTAGTAACCGTTTATTATGATAATAATTATCTTTTCCTGTACCCGTTCATGTTACCGAAAAGGAACACTGTAGTAGTAATATTAATGTAAACAGAGCCCGTATAGTAAAACATGACCCAGTCCAATAGAAATTTCTAATTTTAGTACCTTCCCTTGTCAAACTACGTCGTTGTTCTAGCAGTTTATATCCTTGAACCTCATTAAGGGCGAGCACACGTATATCCATATTTATTCTTAATTCTTATCGTATCATCTCAGCATGTATAAATATCAGTTTATTATATTTATGCAAATACCATTCAACTATGGTCACAATTATATACCAGCTGCTACTGCTATACCATAATCGACTTTGTACAATTAAATTGGAGAATAACAATATGACATTTTATGTGCAGTATATTTGAATACCGTTTTTGTTTCAGATTGTTCTCAAAACTATTATGTGAATTTCCTATAGTTAAATTATGATATTGCAATTGAATGTCGTTTTTGCATATTATTATTGCAGTCGTCATTATATTCGTAATCGAAACGCTCGATCGAAATCGCAAATAATCTGCCTAATTGATTGAAGCTATTAGACCCTGCTGCCTAAAATGCTATTAAATGTGAGACTTAAGCAAACACAATGTATTATACTATTGTTGTTTTGTGGATTTATTACCATGTTGCCATTGTCTATGTGCATATTATACAAATTAATAAATCGTCTTATATTCTAGTATGACTTGTGTTGATACAACATGTAAAGCTAACTTAAAGTAATTAAATATTCATAAACTTTCAATAAAGATCAAATAGTTCAATTTCTATATACCAATTAATTAAAAAAACATTTTGGAATTAAGGAGTATTATTGCTTTATTCATCACCTTATCAAGACTCTTCATTCTTCTTTTTATAATTTTTAATAATTTTAATAAAGATTACCACATTGAAATAATACAATTTGGAAATTCTTAACTTTTTTAAGATCTTATTCTTAAGATAATTATTCAATTATATTATTTACCTAATGAGGAACAATGACTATTATTAGTATGTTATGTTTTATTTTAAATCGATTCCGTTTCTCAAAACAAATTTTTATCTTGTTATAATATTATCTGGTTTTTAATGTAATAATATCATATTAAACAAAAAAATAATCAAATATAGTAGGTACTTAGTACTTTGAGTGCTGAGTGTTTATTAGTAGGTAGTGCAAATAATTTAACCTATCATAATTTATGCCAGAAATTAATAATAAATATGAAAACTTACCTAATTTTGGAGTTACGAAAGTATCTTTGAGTATCGCTCCGGGGGTAGGAGCGGTGACCATTCTACGATTTCCTATCAGCCCAGCAGCGCCCATGACACCCGCACAGACGGCGTCACAACGTTTTGGTCGAGGCTGCTCCACAGGAAGCACTCTTCTCCTTTTTTTTGGTAACTTTGAACGGGCCTAAAAATATGGAAACCAAATAAAAACAAATATCAAATTAAAAAATTTAAATTTTCACTTTTAATTTACTACACAAATCACAAATTATATTTAAAATTATGTCTACAATTCCATTATGTGTCAATGGATCATTGTATGTACTATGTACAATATTTTTCTCCATTTTTGACATATTATTTTACCTTGTGTGTGTGATACGAAATCATCCATATTAATATGAGTGTTTTCGTTATAATTTTTGTTTTTTTTTTAAATCCCAGTTAGTTCTTATTTACATACCTTCACGTTTTTAAGATGTCCTAAGTTATGTTTGGAACAGATTATTTATACATATCATGTTCTAAGGGTGCATAACTTAAAGAACACTCTAAGTGTATTTCCTACAAGTATAAATAACTATATAAAAATAAATCATATAATTTTCCCCTCTTGTCCATAAAAAATCTATTTGTAATACAGCTAACATTACAGACTGTATTATTTTGTATCTTGTTGTCTGTTCTTACGTCAGTCGACAATTTCTGTCGGTACTTTCAATGATTTAAGGGTGGTTTTGAGATGCTTTTAATGATTTTAAAAGCATGAGTAATAAAAAAAAAAAACATCATCTTTGTGACAATATAAGGAAAGCTTTTCTAACATACTATAGCCTATAGCGCAAAAGATTACCGAGCTCTGTTGATATGTTGGACGATCGTATTAAAAGTACAATATTAATAGTTTCTATATTTTTAAATAAAAATCACTTTATCTCGTGGTATATTGGTGTATAATAATATAATACAGATTATATATCTATCTGTATTATATTTATATTATAAAATAGAAGTCCCTTTTGTGTATGTCCTCGCTTATCTCGAAAAGTACTCTGCGGATTTTAATACTGGTTTCACTTAATGACTGACCTAGTCTCGGGGAATGTTTTAATGTATAAATATTTGTCTTGGAAAAATTAATTGGGTGTCCGAAAATAATAACAATCTATGTATATATATTTATATCCGTGTGTAACTATTCAAACTCCTCTGAAACGGTTGCACCGATTTTGATGACATTTTTTGTCTGTGCATGAGTGGGTCCTTGAATAGTTTGGATTCACAATTGGACCAGGACCAACCCGAGGAGGAGCTCAAAAAAAAAAATATTTTGGTTCTAGTTTTAATAAATAATGGTATTTAAAAGTGCCTTACTGATAATTGTTTTTATTTAGTACAAAATATAATAAAAGCAAATTGATGAAAAGTAAATTATTATGTAACTATCATGAAAGTTACCTCTAACATTATTATACTTAGGTCTATATTATATATATCTATGTATAAATAATAGATTATTGCACTGTCGTATTTAATACCTACCAACAATTTATTACATTATTTGTTTTTAAATGATAATACAATTTCGATTTGGGTACCTCAAAAAACAAGCAATATATAAAATGTAATGGTTTCGTTTAAGGTTCGGTTCTAACACCTCGTTATTTTTGAACTATAATTCCATGCTCTACCATACACCATAGCATAATCTATAGTGAATAAATCAAAATAATAACAGTCAACACACCTGTGTATGTGAGTAGAACATGGAGAAGTTCGACACGATGACAGGAACGGGGAGTGCGATGGTCAGCACGCCGGCCAAAGCGCACAGAGCACCGACAAACATGCCCATGTACGTCTTGGGCGCCATGTCACCGTATCCGACCGTGGTCATGGTTACGATCGCCCACCACAATCCTTCCGGTATGCTTTTGAAGTCGTTCTGCGGATTGGCCTGCCAAATGGGATGGGAGAGGATTAGTATTGTATGCAATTTACTAATCCTGTTCTCGTAACAATGATTTAGTAATATGATCGACGATGTGATCGACCAGTCGACGTTTACCTGCAATCGTTCGGCGTAGTACACCAGGCTGGCGAAAACGACGATTCCCAACACCAAGAAGAACACGAGCAGAGTGAGCTCCTTTGCGGAAGCCTTGAATGTGTGTATGAGTATTTTCAGCCCGGGCGAGTGTCTGGTAAGTTTGAACAACCTCAGAATACGAATGATCGAAAAAAATTCTAGGATTTCGGTGTTGTCGAAACGGTGAGCCAGAGTGCTTTGCAGCATGGTGTCCGTGTAGAAGCTAAGCGTAGCTACGAAGTCGATGATGTTGACAGGAGACTTGGCGAAGTGCACGAGGTTAGGGGTTACCTGCGAGATAGCGAATGGCCACAGCTGAATAAGTGATTTCAACAACTCTGGATATATTTTATTTTTTATTTATTTTTTAGAACCAAATACATAAATTCTAAAACCAATGATTTACTACATACTATTATTATTACGATCTAGGATAAATATACGTAGCAATTTGGTCATGGTCATTTGGAAGTAATAAAATAAATAAATAAATATAAATATAAGTAACAAAAAATTTCAAAAATGTAAACACGACATCAAACAAATGCTATTTATTTATTATAATACACCAAAAATAGATCAGTAAAGCATTAAAAGTATTTATTAAAAGCCATAAAGTATTTCATCCATATTTCTATATTTTATATTGACCGTTTTGTATCAAAAATCAAAGAAGATGTGAATTAAAATAAATAAATCACACTTCGTAAATAAATGCTAAATAATATCATCGTTAGTATTTAATAAAAAATGTATGAATATTTAAATTTATAATTAATTTTTTTAACCTAATGCTTTAAATGTTATTGAGTACAATTATTTATGTTATAGACATAACAGTTATATGACACAGTTTAGGTTTAAACAAATATATCAAATTATATTTTATAAATTACGAAAGTACATTGTCGGTCTTTAGTGTGTTTGTGATTGTATTAGCCTAATCCTATTCCACTTGTATTATATCCACAATCGTGAACTGCGTGAAACCCGTTTATTCTGTTTATATTATTCCACTTTTAAAAGTAATAAGATATTTTGTGTGAAACGACGTGAGGACGCGCTTTTATCAACGGCTCTATCGCGTGTACTTAGGGATTATTTTCGTATTTTATTGAAGTTTTCCGTGGACGCTGTTTAATAACAAAATTATAAGCCCTCTGGGACTCTAAAAATATTATCTACATCGTAAAACGGTCAACAAGGAAAAAGACGCGTTTAATAAGCCATAAAAATAAATGGATCTTAAACCGCGTCCACAAGAGCTTCGCAATAATAATAGTCCTCGTTGGCAGTGGCTGAGAAAAAAATAATATTAAAATATAATATACGAGTGTCCAAGCTTCGACCTTTATTATGCAGGACGAGCAATTGGTCGCGGACGGTCATTAACGTCTTTTTGTTTTTTTTACAGTATTTTTTATCGTGACCAAAGTCCAACAGTGGACAGCCACGTTGAAATCTAGCCAAAAACAATACTCCACGTCTTTAACAGGCGTTACTGGTTTTGAACTTTATCAGTTGAAAATCGTTCGAAATAAATATTTTCACAACACCGTTTTTTCAGTGGTGTTTTGGGAACGTTAATCAGACCGATCATTTTTTCCGATTCTATGAGTAGAATGTGGTTTTTCGGAGTCTAAAATATGATTATCGTATTTGGTTTTTTTGGTTCACGGTGTCTATTCGCGTATTTCAACAAATGACTTTTATATCTTAAAATAATTACCTAAGTTCAAAAGTAAACATTTCATAGTATCCCTACTATAGCATTATGATGTATATATATATTAATATTGTTGAAGTTTAGCTATAGATTAGATAACTAAGCCAAATTCGATTCTATTTTTTTTTTTTTAGTAGTTTCGTAATAAACGGAAGTGAAATAATAGTGTACAAAACCTTTGAATAATAAAATATGCAGCGCAGGCTAATAATATAGTATTCGTCGGCAGTCGTGTTGCCAGTAAATTATTACGATTATTCGTGGGATGAATTTATTTCATGCTAAATTTCCTTGAGGTATAATAGATTTATTATAGAACGATTGTTTATATGTTTACCTGTATCATATTTTACGATAAAATTGGTGAATGGAATAATGTTGTTATTGACTATTGACGGGTAGAAAGTGAAAGTAAAAATCAAACGAACCAAATGAACGAAATTTGCAATTTCAAAGTTCAAGGTTGTCGAAAATCAAGTTAAGTCCTCTAACTATTCAGTCGACTATTGATAATAAATCCGCTTTTGTTGCAATTGAGACGTTCGCCCACCGCAGTATTATTAAAACAGTAAAACACTATTATATCGCCTGCCATTTCAACGATTTAAGGATTTGAACCATTTCTGCTGGTATGGATCCTAATTCCTAACATCGGTGTTGTAGACGACAGATTATAGTACGATTCGATTCAACCAATCATTGTGTCCATATTTAGCAATTTTGGTAAGTAATATTAATTATTTTCTAAAAACTATTTGTTTATTTAAATTGTATAATTGGGATGTTAAATTCAATATAACACAAAGATCATCCAATTATTTACCGTACATTTTTTAAATTACGTGAATTATGTAGATCACTATTGTTGTGTCACTTTTATAGTATCTTTAAGGGGATTCCGCACTACCACTTTTTAGAGTAAAATAGACCTATACGCGTTCCAACGTACTAACTTGAATTTTACTCCTATAATAATTTTGAAACATATTTGAATTTATTATGAAGTCTATTTTGAATCTTTTAAATCAGAATAATAATAACAAAATTTTTAACTATTTATGTCCATTCAAATTTTTAAGAATAAGCGTTTTTTTTTCTAAATTTCAAGTGAGGTTTTTTCTTTTTAAGAATAATAAATTAAAAATGTGGCTCGAAGGATCCAAAGTTGATTGAACAACAAAACAAAATTTGTTTTAAAAATTATTATCGGTGTAAAACTCAAGTCGGAATGTTGGAAATCGTTTAGGTCTATGATTTACAACATTTCGCCATGAAATAAATTTATTGTTAGGCAAAATGTGACATGTGCATGCGAGTGCGAGTGCGCAACGCTTATCTAGCTCGCCGTCGGTCACTCACACTAATGATCATTTACTACAAGCACACATGCACGCACGCACGTACTATACAGATTGTCTAAAAATTGCCTATACTCAACTTCTTAAAAACGGTCGGTATGGAATCCCCTTAAATCGGTTTAGTTTTAGATTTTAATTTGGTGATAAACAACACGACAATTTGTAATACAGTCGAACGTGGTGAACTCAAACTTCTTCTAACTCAAAAACGTCGCTACCTCGAACTTTTTCCCCGGTCCCTGGAATTTCTTTTAATTGTATAATCCTTGGATAACTCAAATTTCAAGCACTCGAATTGAACTCAAATCTTCTGGCCGGTCCCCTAACTTCATGTTAACCACGCTCTACTGTATCTTGTATTCTTGCGTGAAAGGTAATAATCGTTATACAATAGGGTTAGGATTAAAATGATTTATACATTTGTTTCCTCATTCTTAGGTACGCATGTATATTAGTACTTACGATAGATCTAGCTAGGAGTTCGAATGTGAACCAAACGTTACAAACGAGTTCCACGTAGAAAAAAGCCTCATGAGGATCAGTCCGGTCCTTGCTGAGTACCCATTCCATCGGAGGGTCCTCACCCGGGGCTGGCGGCCGATCCTTGGGCACGGTCACGTTCCTCAGTGTGGCCACTCGTAAGTCAGGATGAGTTTTCAACGCAAACGACAGTACGGACACACATATAAAAAACACCGATATGACAGCGACCACCTGTAGAATATAAAAATAAATAAAATATCAAGTATACAAATTATTGCAAATTTTACAATGTACTATTACATGCATAATACCTTTACGGCTTTACGTATCGTATGTGATAACAGGGCGTATAGTGATTACTTAAAATATAATAATTTGTGTGTTGCAAAGCATATTTCGTTCTAAAATATGTATTATTGGCTAATAATGTGTTCGAAATTATTGAGTACGGCAATGAAAAATAGTTCGTTTTTAATCTGTTGAACAGTTTGTCGGTTTGATGGCGTAGAATAAATTCTTGTTTATAATTATCTTATTATTGTTTTCACGGCATGTAGGTACTTATAATATAAATATTATCAGTTTAATGTTGCCTCTTTTAAAAAGTTTTCATTATTATTTTATTAAAATAATAATGGTGTGTTCACAAAATATTGAACAGAGCCAATTGGTCTAGTAATAATATCTATATTCTTATATAATATGTAATATATATAAAAACATTGACAAACTCAATTTAGTTTATATTTATTTGATTTATACTTAAACGCTTATTTTAATTTTTTTTTATCTATGCTAAACGTTTTTAAAAATAATGCTAAAACTTTATTTTACTAATCGTTTTATGTCATTCTCACTATAATAGTGTACTCAACGCAAATATTTGTATAATAGTATGTGTTGAATTACATTTTTTATCTTTTTTATTAGAATAAATTAATTGATTTATTAAGCTATTTGGTACCTACTTAAAATTAAAATGTTATTATTGTTTTAAACATAAATAATTAGGTAGCGGTACTAAGGTAACAGTATAATAGTTTTAAACATTAACTTTTACTGTGGTTTTCTCTGTAAAGCTAGTAAGAGCGCGGCTGTTTTATAACTTTTTAATTGTATTTATTTATACTACAGATAAAATATTATCTTTTAATCCCACAAAATTCATGATTATTTGTTTTTGATTATTTTGAAGATAGTGAAATATCACAGTTTAGACCACTCATCATCGATAACTTTGGCCACAAATTGTAGATTGAGGCTAGAAATATCAAGTCACCATTAAATCTAATCTGATGTAGGTATAAAATAGAACCCAATTCTAAGATAAATGTTTTATATATACTATCGAAAAACGTAATATTCAATGAATAATCATAAGCATAACGTATAGAGTATATTAAATAATAACTACGTAGGTTTCATAAGGGTTTCGTAAATTAACAAATTTTTAAATTCATAAAATATCTGTATAGTACATTATATTTTTATATATTAACAATATTGTCTATGCAGTATGCATAAAAAAATTCGCTATAATAAGTGGTTTTATAATAATATTGTAGAATCATTTATCTTCAATGTTGCACGAACCATTACAAATTACAATCATAACTTTTCAGTAATGTTAGTTTTTATTTTGAAATAACAATAATAATTTTAATACATTTTAATAATATGCAAATTTGGTTAAAATCAATGTAGTGAAATTGAAATAACCCGTTTAAATTAGGTTTTAAAATCTTGGTTTCTAATTAGGTGTACACAAAATTAGATTTAGTGATTGCAAGAAATTTAAATTAGTTTTTCTCTCTATAATTAAAGTTATGTACACTAATACAAAATATACATTTGTAATGAGATGATATTATATTAAAAAAAGTCGCATGGGAATAATAACAAAATAATATTAATATTAATTTAAAAATAAATGCATTCAACTAGTATATGATATTTATTTTGGATCCAAAACATAATGCTGATACTCAAGAACAAATAAACTATATAAATAATATTACTATAAAGTATATTAAATTTTTTGTGTAAACATTTGAAAGTATTGAAAAAGTGTGTTTTACATTACTTGTATTATGTTTAGTAAGATAATAACAATATGTACTTTGTTCTATCAACGATATGCCGTATACATTGTTAATATAATATAATATATGGATGGTTTAGTTATTCAATTTCAACTAAACTTATTATTGCTATATTAAGAGATTTATTTTTACATACATATAAATATTTAATTAAAAAAATTAAAAAATTTCTTTTAAAAAACACTTTTCTAAAAAACAAAAAAATAATGAAAAATTTAAAAGTGTGTGGTATAATATGTCAAGTGTAAGAGCGCCACACACTTTTAAATTTTTCATTATTTTTTTGTTTTTTAGAAAAGTGTTTTTTAAAAGAAATTTTTTAATTTTTTATTTTCTACTTTTTAGTTAAAAAATTTTTTTTACGGATTATTGTATTGTCATCCAAGACCAAGGTCTATACCAATTTTCAGAATTTTTCATCTTCAAAAAGTGCCTCAAATCGAGCGCGCAAGATTTGATCACAGACAGACGTGAAACCAAACTTAAGAAAAGTGTTAAAAAGTACATAATATTAATAATACATTCTACAGTGAAGTTAAATATTTGAATCGTTATAATATTATACATTTATTTAATCGCATAATACTTTATAATATCGTATTATAATTTATTGATTTTTTATTTAACGTTTAATAATTTTAATAATTTATTTATATTTTATGATACCTAGTTTACTTCAGCGAGATCGGAATAATGAATTGCTTAAGTACACGTAATCAATGTATAAAATACTGATTTGTCTACATCAATTTAACTATAGAAAATATTACAGACAGAGTTGTCTACTACCAACTACTACAGATGGTCTCCAATTCAAATACTATACCTAAACGATAAGACCAACATGGTAATACACTAACACCATACAACAATATTGTTCTAAGGTAATAATTAGATAATAGGTCCAGAATTATATGGAATATGTTGATTCATTGAATCTATGAAACTTAAAGAAAAGCTTCAAATAACCACTCAAAGTTAAAATATGTCCCTACCCTCGTCCATAGTTGATATTATTCCGAATGATATTGATTACGCGTATTTCAAGGATTACCTTTTCTCTCTCAAGTACGGTTGTGGTAATCATTGTAAAACATGAGTTTTATGTAATAGAAAATACGGAAACTGGTCACCAGATTACCTACTTATATAAACAACTATATTGTGGGTATGATCAAAAGGGATTTATCGTAATGTTTAAAAATAATGGACGTAAATTATTTGAATTTTTATATTTAATTACTAATTAGCATGCACTCTTATAAGACAATTTCACAAAAATAATTCACTCATAACTGTGTAAAGAAATAAAAAAAAAAAATTAACTTTGTTTAAACGTCAATATAAATACGTAACTTGAATTTCAATTGTTAATTACGAAACCAATTAATTGCTAAAACATCAAGTCCAAGAGAAGTGCTAACGCTGCCGCCAGCTATTGAGACAAACATTTCAGGTAGACTCAAACCACGATTAGAGAATAAAGAAATTATTATTGGCTAAAATTAGCAAATTATACTTCAAACAAATAATAACCTTCAATTAAATTATTGTACTATATTACTTTTTTAAAAATGAAAAAATGCACAATTTCCATGCACCCAAGCAAGCGCTCGGCATTATAGGTATCGCCCGATTACTATTAATAATATTGTATTTTGATTATACTATTTTTGTATATACATAAGGATTGCGATAAATAAAAAGGTGCTGATTTCAAATGTTCACATCATATACATAATATATTATATTTGAAAACTAAATTTTTATTCTACCAAGGAATATAAATTATTTAGTTGAACTAAATAATATGCATTACAATTTATATTAATTAATTACCTATGTATAATATTATATAAAATAAATTAGTGTTTTTTTTTTATATATAATAATATACGAATAAGTTTTAATAGAGAAAAAACAGCATATATACATTTGTTTACTCACATGACTGTGAACGGAACATAACAATTGTTGTTTAAAAAACATTTCTTTTGGCGCGAAAAAAAATTGTCCGACATAGTTGAAATGGTCAACACTTATCCGGGTCGTAATTAATATTAAAACACCTTTGTTCCACGCGCACGAAGCAAAAAATCCATGGAAATCCACCAGATTTAAACACCAATTATTCACGAACCGTGTTTTTGTGTTTGAATATTAAATATTTTTTCGGCTTAAATAGTTTACCACCGGATTAAACCGTGAATAAATTATTACCATGCATTTCAATGTGATGTATTATGCATCGGTACAATATGAAACATAAATCCAAACTTTATTTTTAAGACGGCCAATCGTTGGCCAAGTAGTGCATGCAACGGTGTTAGGATATGATATTTTAGCGATATTATTATAATATATTATGATTTAGCTGGCAGCGATAATTGCAATATAAACGTCGACTCTGAGTCTTTCGTGGATCAAAGAATGACCACTGAGGCACAGCAAACGTGGTAGCTCACCTTGTGTATGCGCAAACATAAATCCACCGCACCTCAAATTTCAATAAAAAATATTAACGTGACTACAACGAAACCAGGCTACAATTTAAGATTAGCTTACAGACGAATTTTTCAGGTGCATATTGATTTGTAACTCAAGCATATATAAAAAAAAAATATTATACAATGTTGTAGTTAAAATGTTTATGCCGAACTATTTTTAATTTATATACTACATATCTTGTATACTAACGCATTAATAGAATTAATAATAGCATAACAGTCATTGACTTAAAATTATATTTGCTAGATATTTTTAGGTTTGCAATTAATTTAATACTGGATATATTTTTTTTTATATGTTATTACATTTTAGACTCTGAGCCGAATGATGAGCGATGCATTTTACAATGATATGCGTTTTTTTTATGTCTGTCATCACTGTTTTGAGTAATCTCGATCCTTTATATTATCTTTAACTTTGAGGGTGGTTCAAGGTAGAAAATTGATTTTAGTATCCCTCCAGGGAGCCAAAAATAGAAAATACATAATAGCTTTCAAAATAATCCAGAAAAACTAAAAAAAAAAAATTATATGGAAAAAGGGGAATATTTATGAATCAACAATTGTTCGACAGAGTCGATTATGCTACTAATTAGTTGTAATTCAAAAATGAATGACGCAGACATTTTACATCTTCACCAAATATTCATATTAGTATTTTATAGAGATCAAAGAACTTCAAAATGTAATTCAGACTAATTTTAAGCTATTTATACCACGAATCAGAACATTTTGGGGGACATAGACAGGTTGATAATATTATAATAATTTAATAATGTGGATCTACTGAAATGTTATTTTATTATAATTTATAATTAACTTCAGTTGTTACGAGTTTATTATAGATCTATACTTATTTGTTACTTCTGTGACTAGTGAAGATAAGTTGTGAAAATAGATATCAAAAAGTATTCACAGGTTAAAATAATGTGACTGTGGAATCTTTGAGTTCAACAATTCACTGAACATAGGTAGACAAAGGCCAATAATAATGATAATAATAATAATAATAATAATAAAAATAATGAAAATAATAATAATAATAATAATAATAATAATAATAATAATAATAATAAATAATAATAGTAATAATACAGGGCCTCTCGACTTTCAGACGGATTTTCCACGAACTGAAAAATAATATCCTCGAGGATGAAAGAAGAATATATTTTCGTGCGAGAAATTGGAGGCATGATGAGTATAAGGGCCGAGGTTATATATATAAATAAATATAACATTTAATACTTACTTCGAAAGCACTACCAGGTACTACTACTATGAGTACACTTTTGCTATATTACTATTTTGGTATAATTTTAGCTTGATAAGAATAACAAGGATTTATAACAATCATGAAAAGCATAATAAGAATTTGAACTCATCAAAGCATAAACATTTCGTTGGCATTTCTGAAGCCTGAGATTTTAATTTAAAACATACCTACTAAAAATTATATTAATAATAATAATAATAATAACGTTGAATAAATTAGGTATGTTAAAAATAATATTATGTATGTTTAAACATAGGGTCTAATAAATTTGTTTTCACATCAAAAAAAAAAAACAATATATAATTTACAATAAATTTATTTCATAATAATATAGAGTATAGTAGTTAAATAATTCAAGGTACCTATGTGATTTTAACTTCCAAATTTTTATCATATACATTTAAGTAGGTACGTCCTAATACATATATATTGTATTGTAACTGTTTGAGATTTAGTTAATTTGTAAAGGAGGTAACTATTAACACTTTAAAGTATTTAAGTACTTATTCAAAATACAGTCTGAAAAAATATATATATATTTTAAACATAATATGAACATTAGTTAAATACCAATAGCAAATAATACAAATATCTTCATTACATTTTGAAATCTACACAAACTGAAGTATTTTTTCTTCTTTATTTAGACACTGACTAAGCAGTCCAGTTGCAAAATGTAATATAAACCCATTGATTTTTGCCATAATATATTTGGTTTTCAACTATAAAAATAAGTTTTATAACCTAGTATTATGTAATAATTAGATTTATATATAGTTGCAGAAAGGCGTCGTTTCAATCTTTTTTTTTTTTTTTGTTTGAACATATTGTTTTTTTGCACCTGATTGACTCAAATACTCAATGATACTATTATACATACTATTCGCCTATTAGAGTATTTATTTATGATTATATTATTTTTGAGTGTTATAAATAATTAATTAAGTGAAATCATAATTTGTAGACTTCTCAAGATCATTAAAACAAAGTTACCTATTACCTTTAATGGCTTTAATATTATCTATAGAATCGCCACTTCTTGTCAGTTGGACACTATTTTTTGCTAGCGTTTTCGAGGTGAAAAGTTTACTATAAAAGTTAAAAAGTAATATCTATAAATCTTGGTAATAATACTAATGGATAATTATATCGTTAGTTGGTATTTAATATTTACTAATGTATTAGACTATTTTATTGATTAAATAAATAATACGATTTTTTGGATCCGATGACCGACTTTAATGACTATAATATTCATATTATAAACAATAAACTCGTATAAATGTATACATTTTTAAAAAGGTAAACGGCAATATTGAACCACTACAGATTATCAGCTGTATCGCATTATTTAAAAACGTAATTATATTTTTAAGTAATTTAAAAAAAATATTTGACTAATTTTATGTAGGAACCTAGTTTTATTTTTATAGTTATTAAAAAAAAATAAAAAAAAAAGGTTTTGTAATAAATAAATTGTATGAATTCGTATATTTTTGTGTTTTTCTTTTGTTGCCCGATATCCGGATACTATAATGTAAACAAATATTGTTTACTAAGCAGGTATATAAAATGTAGTCCAATTACCGACCTCACTATTTTATCAACAGTGAGACGACACAGACACACAGTACGTATCGTTCCGATCTTTGTTTTTGTTGAATATAATAATATTTTAATTAATATTAATATTTTAATAATGATAATATTGTCACGTCCAATCAGAAGCAACGAAATGTGCCAAGCCAACCATCGTGTACCACAATTGCATATACAGTGCGCCGTATCATCCAAAACTCACTTTCACACATTGAGGAATAATAGGTTCGAAACAAATAATCATAAGTTTGAAAAATATTCGATTATTTTTTACCCATTTTGCAGAAGTAATCTGAGACCAGAGTGTACGATTTTGAGACGATTTGACCAAAATTTCTGTGTGTGTGTAGTAGTGGTTAAGTTGTACATTGACCGGTGGACCGGTCATACGCACAACCCAGCACGGTATTCGTCAACAGTTTAAATTAAATTTA
This sequence comes from Macrosiphum euphorbiae, assembly GCA_949089665.1. NCBI lineage: Eukaryota > Metazoa > Arthropoda > Insecta > Hemiptera > Aphididae > Macrosiphum > Macrosiphum euphorbiae. The sequence goes on from CARXXK010000004.1 coordinate 39,318,546, forward strand.
AATTATATGAAATCACCGGTAACGAGTACTTAATAAGTATATGACTGATATTATCATAACAGTTATAGACCTTTACAAATACAAAACAACACGGACAGTACAATAATATTAATTCAACATGAAATTAATAATAATATACGCTCTATATTATGTTGTTTGGACGACCATTATTATTTTGTTTACCATTTGAACGTATAGGTACCTATTAATAAAAATTATGGTTCATGAGCTTAAAATAGAATCACTTCAGTGTCGACTGTGAATATGAGTAATTATAGGTTATTCTATTCGAATAATTTCGTGCTTATTCGATACATATATTATATATTATGTTTATATGTTTATATTTTTAATTCTTTCGAAGATTTACTTTTCATCACTAATCGTTGGCTATCTCATAATATTGTATCCGCAATAAGATTAAACTACGATAATAATCACTTGATTAATTTAAATAACGTTATTTAAGTGTCAATCGCTTATTATTTGACACGTTAATTCTTTGATTTATTTACACAGATTAACATCATGATTTTGATTTATCCTCCAAATAAATAATATTCAAATACCAGATTACAGAATATATTAAATTAATAATATTTGTATGTAAATATAAAAAAAAGATATTATTTATTATAATAATATGCATTGTTGCTAATAATTTGTTTTAGTGTTTAGTTAGGTACTAAACTTTAGTAAAATGATGAAATACACTTTAAACTTTAAAATATAGGTACCTCTATTATTCTAATATAATATACTCTACTGATACAGTATTCAAACTAATCAATATATTTATGAAATTTGTTCAAAATAAATGTTATATATATTAGACAAACTATTCAAAACATTTATAATAATATAATGTTTGTTAGGTGCCGTGCTTAAGTAACGGTATAAAACAAGTTAGGGTGAATTTATAATGAAGTGTATAATAATGTAGATATTACATTTTGAACTTAAATAATAAAACAGTAGGTAAGTTTAATTATTAAGAATTAAGATGTAAAACTTGATACAAATATATATTTTAAACATTGTTCAGCTCATTAAAAAAAATTCTTATTTTTACTAAGTTTCTTAATTTCTTCCAAGAACGTTTTATAATAAATATAATTATTTTCATTAAGTTGGCAAGTATTTAATAATTAAAATCATAGTTTAATTTTAAGGTATATTTAGTAAAATGAGAATCAATAGTGAGTTTTCACTAGATGACAAAATTAATTTGTTATGCACCTATTCGTTTTAAATTTGAAGTTAATATACACATATAAAATATATTATGCAAAAGTAAATAATAATACTGGCTTAATCATAATATTATTTTTATAAATGAAAATAATATAATGCTTATCCTACATCATAAATATTAGTTCATATTTAAATTTGCATTTTGGTCACAAACCACGAATAATATTAATCGAATAAGATCTAGCATAGCATACATAATATTGTATTATTATGATGTGCACTTCAGTTAAACTGAACGAATTGGTGTATCAAAATATTTATAACTCAAGGATAGTATCTCGGTAAATGGTAAATGGTACACATAGAATTATATAGGATTTTGTGGAGTGATAAATTTCTAGTGTCGGAGATCAGATAAGAGAGTTAAGTTATACGATTGTGTGCATGAACGGAACGTTAATATAAATTATAAAATTAAAATCTACTCATCGTATTGCGACTATTATACAACGTGTCTAGAAAACGAAGTGAACTGTAAATTTTCTTATAAGTGGGAAGGCTATGGCAGTCGCCACTCCACCAGTGATGGAGTGAAATGATCCTTCTCCTTGTTCACCCTTCTGTCTGAGACTATTATTAAACTATTAACTCAGTATTTTTTAGCTTCACTAATGATAAAAATAATAACGAAAGTTGTGTTGTTTTTAATGTACGACAAACAATGGTATTAATTATCTGTAATTATTAAAAAATTAAAGTTAAATATAAAATATTTTTAACTGTTGTAATTGCATATTGATATACCTTGGTATAATTGCATATTACATACTATTTGAATACAATATTTCTTTAGCATGAGGGCATATTGTTAGCATAGATTTATCTAATTACTTATTATTAATGATTATGTTTGATTTTATGACTGTTTACATAGAAATATTATGATGTTAACATGCGGTGCCTATGGTCACGGGAAACTAAATTATAGTATTGTATAGCCATTAGCACTCGACAGTTGTATACAACAATAATAAATAAATGATTATATCGAATACATCTTTATCGTACCCTAAATTGGAGACGTTCTTCATTATATTAATGTGTATCATAGAAAGCATAGAAATTTGATCTGTTTTACCACACTATACGGTTGCATGCAGCTCGTGTCGTATTATTAAAAAAAAAATACTTGTTTATACGCAGTATGAGAATAATTTTACAGAATAAAATTTTTTAAATATTATATAATAATTCTTATGCGTTGTAAAATAACAATAATTAGGTAATACATTTGTATATACTTTCATAATAATTGTATTGTTTTTTTTTTTTTTTTTTTATTAAGGTTGATGCTTCGAGAACAAAGATCATTAGCCTGTGGTACTGTAGGGGGGAACTTGTAGGTTGTTAACACGTGTGTGGGTTTTTGGCAGAATTTTCGATTTGGGCACCCGTAGGTATCTGCCATGCCCGGGTGGGGGATGGCGGCATTTGTTCTCCGGATACCGTGACTTGCCCGAAGAAAAATGCCGCCCGTGACCACGGGATCGAACCGGCGCCGGCAGCGTCGCAACCGACGCCTTAGACCGCTAGGCCACTCCGTCCCCCAATGTATTGTTTTATATTGGTGAATAATCCTATGTATAGGTAGTAGGTACATACAAGGTAACACACATACCGACTATGTATTAGGTCGTCAACACGAACGGTCCACACAAACTTTTTATCGCACTTTTTACTTGAACGGCGTGTAGAAGATTTTGTTAAAGGTATGAATACTTCATCACTTACATTTGACATGAAATGTGTAAATCACGTACCCTAAAAAGCACTCGTATACTTTGCTGCCATCGATCTGGTATTATAAAACAAAACCATTCTTATATGACTAAATAGTTATTTTCTAGGTATACATCATATATGCATACGCGTTTTATTAATTATTAGTTATAACTTACGAGTTACAAGTATTTAAATTTTAGATGAGCAGAGCATCCTAGCTGAGTATCCTTATCGCTATGCAACTCTACTCCGCTCATCTAATATTTAAATCCTTGTAAGTCAAAACTACTAATTAACTGTCTGCTCGATAATATATTCAAATGGATGTTAATACTATTACGTTATCATTAAAAAAACTGAAAAATTTAGAAATCAAATTAAAAATAATTAATAAAGGTATATATTTTTTAAACCCTTTAGTCGGGTGACTTAAAAATTATGCGTCGGCACTAGCATAATGCTGCAGTGTAACCCTATTCCTATGAAACTCTAATCCGTTAATCTAATATTTAAATCCATATAAGTCAAAACTACTAATTAACTGTCAGTTCGATAATATATTCAAATGGATGTTAATACTATTATGTTACCATTTAAGAAAGTAAAAAATTTAAAAATCGAATAGAAAATAATTAATATATTTTTTTTAAACTCTTCAGTTGTGTGACTTAAAATTATGTGGAAAAAATGTTTTAAAAATACATACATTTACTGTTAAAATAACATAAATAAAATCGGTCAGCCATTTATTAACTATTTAGGGCCTCCGTATCTTAATTTAATGCTATATCAGTAAAAAAAAAATATATTAATTATATCTAGGTATAGTGTTATATAAATTGGTTGTTCATAGAATTAGTTTAAATTAAATGTTATTATATTATATCCTTATTTTATGTTAAGCATTCAATTATGTTATAGTGTATAGAGAATAACTTATTTGATTTTAATTTTCAGATGTTATTATTTTAATTATTTTGCTAAAATGTATACTCTCAGTCTCTAACACAAGCTCAGATGAGAAGTGATTGATAATCATAAGATTGTATTTGTTGTTTATAATTTATATATTATATACTGTTAATTATTTATGATGAGTTTTATAAATAAAACAATTATTTTTATCCTCTTATGTATAATATATTGTATGGAATAGATACTATATAGCTAAGAAAAGTAGCATTTCACACAGCAACCATGGGTAATATTATTATTGTCCTCTGACCACCTCTAGTTCATAATAATACCTTTTTCATAATAAAGCGATTTAAATTTATACGTTTGGTGAAACTTTAAACATATAATTGGATTAGGTTTAGCGCTGAGCGCTCACGTCCATTTAATTTATTAGCGTTTTATTTTTCCCCTGATAATTTAAGGGAAACGAGGAGAGGAAATTAACGACAAACGGATGGAGTCGGATAGGATTGAATTGAAGCGCTCGCGCTCACAATTCGAAGAAGCGATTTCAACGAAGAAACGGCATCGTCTGAGACGTCATGAAAATATGGAAAGGGGGTAAAAATATATATTGGAAAAGTCGGAAATTGGTTTTACCGTCCTTATACCAGTGGTCTCCATTTTATAATCGTTTTGTCGGGAAAAAATTACAGACGGGGAGGTGGTTGTGGAACAGCGAATTCAAATTAAAAATGTCTTAAGAACTGAATGACGATGGCCGCTTGATGGTGGCACTGTTGATCGAATAAAACGAAAATACCACTCACAAAAACTACCGATTTTCCTCAATCGTTGTTTTTATTTTACTCGCCTTATTCATTTTATTTTTTTTTTTTTATTCCCAAAGCAGAAGATAGTTCTTCCTTCCGGCCAAGAACAAGAGGGAAAACGTATCGTTGGCCTCGGCTTTATCGCCACGCCAATCTGTATACGGTACTCTCAGCTGCTACTTTAATATTCGTCTCCATCGCCCTTCCTGCTCCCAACACGACCCTCCCACCAACAACCTACCCATCAACCCATCCCTATATACTAGACCACTATTGTACGTATAATCCTCGGGACGACACAAATCCTCGACACGGAAATTCCCGACCCCTCAGGAATTACGCGCTGCAGTAGCGTGTTTGTTCATCACTCGGTTTCGTAGTTTTTAAAGCTCTATAATATTATATTATAGTATTTCAACCCAGATTCAAAGCGCTTTGATACTCAGCGATGACTCCGTGAATCTGTTCGAGGAGATGTCCTTCACCACGAACTGTTATATAATAGTTATATTATACTGAAATATAATAGTTTATAGACTATAGTACTATACTACTATTATAATATAGCGGCGATATAGTTTCTAATTTAATTTCACCGAAAGATTGCGTGTAGGTATACGTCATATTATATTATGCTGCGACCCCGTGACGGTCCTGGTAGTATTATGTTGCCATATTTATTCGATAACCCACACCAACTCCTGTATCCTCCTTCAATATAATATATCTCAAATATAATCATGATCGTTCATAATTAAATAACATAAAGTACAATTCGTTAAATGTTTATGTTTCTAGTACTATTATAATTATTATAACATATTGTACTCCGAATGTATGACTCGAAAACAGATTCGTTAGGTACACTTGACTGGTAAAACCCGACCGTGGTTCACCTCATTTGTTATTTAACAGTAGTGCCCATAGCTCATATTCAAGTGGGTATTATAGTCAGAACGCTAATTTGCTCGAAAACGAACGGTCTACGTGTTCAAAAGTATCATTATAAATTTAACATATTTTCGATTTTTAAGCAGTTTTATAGAAAAATTGTTGGGTTGAATTTTCACAATCAAAATATTTAAATTTAGTATATTTTGATATTATCTTAAATTATTTATGAAAAAGTTCATACAGTCAATACAGAAATGAGAGGTTTTTTCTGTTTTCTTCGAAAAAGTAGTGATTTGGATTTATTCCATTTTACCCATGCACTGTACAAATATTTCAAACTCAATGCGGTTTATACCTCAATTCCAGTGATGGGTTTTTTTTTTTATAATTGTTTTTTTCTCATATTTTTATATTTAAAATTTTATAAGTACCATACAGGTACCTCATATATTTGTAATCATTAAAAAAAAAAATTAACCAAATTGGAATATAATAATAGCATATTGTAAATACCAAATGATAATTGTAACTTCAATGAGATAAAAACTATATAATATTAATTGAACACGAATACCTCTAAATATTAAGACTGGCTTAATCTCACTCGCCAGTACTCAAGCCACCACAAATAAATAGCTACTATATAATATAAACACGATTAACTACAGTACGGTGGATCGCAGCGATCCTGCTCTGGTAAATATTATACTTCATGATTATATATTATTATCCTGTTAAATTTCACAGTTAACATATTATGGAAAATTACTTGGACTCTAAATCTGAACGTATGAATCGTATCAACGTATCTGAATCGCGTTTTATTTGCTCGATTTCTCTCCAAATTACGAATAAAACGGTTAACGTTATTTGCGAGATGAAAGGATTCGTGTATATTTCCGTCCTAGGGTATTATAACGTAATCGTAGTATTATATTTGTATTTAATACCCTCACGTTTCATTGTCATAATTTCTCGAGTGCCTCATACAATTTCAGATTATATGTTTGTTTTGTGTCTGCGTTTGGAAAAAAATGAAATTATTACCAAACTGTAATACGTCACCTGATGATGGGGGTTATGATTAGGTTCACCATTATGGTGATAATAATATCTTCAGGTTATGTATCCGATGGTGTTTTCTGGTTTTTCAATAGCGGTTACAATAATTCATATGTCGTAATCGAATAAAACAATATTTTTTTTTGACCCGACAAAAATGATCCATACGATGATATAAAAAGCATTAAAAAATAGAATATACCTACTGTAAAACATTAATACCTACCTACGCCTTTATATTAAATTGTTTTTTTGTTTTTTAGACGATATAACACAGATGCGAGGCACAATGTTATTCACACCAGTTATAATCGTGACCTCATTATATTATACCATCATTACCATTACCGTGACAGAATAAACCTTAGAACTTTATCTAATAATATTATGCATACAACCAATACGATTCAACACAAGCAAACAATTAGTAATAGTATTATATACATAACAAGATAGTGCTATAATATGATTGAATAAGTTTTTATATTTGGACAAACTAACATAAATTATAATTTAATTCGACTACAATGCACGTTTAAACAAATTAGATTATTTCAATCACATTAATACGCAGATGGATATAATATTTCAAGATTTTGGGACAATATATTTAATTATTTAGTTACTCAAGTACCAAAGTTACGATCAATAATAACTTCCGATTGTATCACTAAGAACACAGATGCGTCTGTCTTAAAAGCTTAACATGTCTACAAATACACGACTAAAATGGAATGTTTTTAATGCGTGTTTGGTAAATTTAAATAATGATCCACTCGTACTTTATTAAGTTGATTTAAAGCCAAACTTTGTGCAATGCTAATTAAAATAAAGTATAATCAGATTAGTATATATTATGACGATTATCAAAAAGGCAAGTTATATTGTGTTACAAATATTGCACTTTATTATATGTGATTAAAATGTTCTTAATGTCTTTTTATAATTGATAAAAAACGTCTAAAATACGTCATAATATTTTATTTAATATTATGATATTAACATGATGTACCTTATATTATCAAAGAATTTTAAATTTCAAATTTATCGACAAGGAATATTTGAATAGTGATATAGTATTCAAAGTTTCTATAGATCTGTTCGAACTATTTCGAACTTTTAATTTATTATATTTATTTGGAGGTTCTATAATAATTTATGACAATATACTAACAAATCGGTAACGTTGCAGAGCTCATCCTTAGCTCGTAAAACACACACAATAGTATTGTAATGACTAATGAACAATGATATATATTTTTACAAAGTCAATACATATTATCAAGAATTATAAACTTCTTGGTGTGTATTATATCACGACAGGTCGAACCAATTTCGTAGACTTAATGAACTCTATTCTTGATCTACTACAAAATGTCGGACAGTCACTCCACCAGATACAGTAAGTTTATACACGTGTAACAGAAAATCTGAAATATGATCATTCCATCCCATCATAATGTTATCAACTTGTATGGTTAACTTATGATTATAGGCTTGTATTCTTGTGGTTTATCCGAAACAACATTTAGACTCCAATTAATTTTGTATTGACTTTTTCAATAGGTTCCTATACTTTTTTTTTAAATTTTGGGATATGCTATATACTATAGGGTGGCGAACCTTTTTCGGGTCACGTGCCAACATTTTGTAATCAATGTTTAAAAAAAAAAAATGCACGAGCCAGTAATATATGTTCATAGATACCTATAAACTATTTTTTCTCAAGGTGATCATAAAAAAGTTCACTGCAAATATTTTAATATTAGTTGTGTGCTGTGTTGTTCTTATGTCTTGTTTTTGAATAAAACACTAGCAGCTTTAGTTTCATTCAACAATGTATTATTCCTATGTTTTTATTTGAAATAATTCACTGTGGAAAATAAACTTTCAAGTATTATGTATGTTGAACTGTAGAAGCGAATATTGAGTTTATTTGGAATGAGCCACTATTTTTCAAAGTAAAAAAAATGATGACTGGAGGCTGTGAATTTCAAACTTTTATTATTGATGACTTTATTTTTCAGAAAAAAAAAATAATTTTGTTCGCTATTTTTTTTTTATTTTTTTTTATTCAAACGCTTGCAAAACAATGAAACAAAAATATTTTTGGGTGCCGTGAAAATTTGGCCATCACTTTTAGCACACGTGAAATAGGTTCGCCAACTTTGCTAAATAGTGAGACTATACAATATACATACACTAGAAATATAAAAATAATCATCTTCCATTACAATAATTTATATGCATCCATTGACTACTTAGTGTATTTGGTAAAAGTATTATTTGAAAATTGTTATTTTATCATTAAAATATGTTTACGTAATAATACGTTAAAAATACGTTTTAAATATTTACAATGCAGAACTAAAGTAAATTTAGTTACCTATCAATATTTCAAATATTATTTTTTAGTAGAATAATCAAACAATAAATATAACGTATAATATTATTACACGTCATGATTATTATATTTATACAGGGTGATTCTTTTATCATTGAACACTCATTATTTCAAAAAGTATTAATGTTTAAGAAAATATTTTTTTACACAGTTTCAAGTTGTTAAAAAACAATATTTTTATTAAAAAATTATATTTTTAAATATTTTTTATCCTTTTAATTTTTTAAGTTTTTTACTTTTTTGAATGACAACATGTAATTTTAATTCGATATTCAAAAACAGAATATTTTTCTGAGTATTTTGATACATAAAAATTGAATTTAGGGCAATTAGTTTATGAGTTATAAGTATTTAAAGTTTAGATGAGCGGAGTAGAGTGGTACGGGGTTACCCCGCGAAATGTTTGTCCACTACTCCGCTCATCTAAACTTTAAATACTTATAAATCATAAACTACTTGCCCTAAATTCAATTTTTATGTATTAAAATACTCAGAAAAATATTCTGTTTTTGAATATCAAATTAAAATTACATGTTGTCATTCAAAAAAGTAAAAAACTTAAAAAATTAAAAGGATAAAAAATATTTAAAAATATAATTTTTTAATAAAAATATTGTTTTTTAACAACTTGAAACTATGTAAAAAAATATTTTCTTAAACATTAATACTTTTTGAAATAATGAGTGTTCAATGATAAAAATATCACCCTGTATACTAAAACGTATTTATATTCACTAAAACAGTAAGACACTTTGGCATAACTAACTACTACATAATAATATATAGTGTAGAGGTAGACATTTAAAATTCGAAATAATAATAATAATTCTAAAGTTTTTTTTAAACTTATATAATGATTTACGATGTAAAACATTATTGGATACGACAAAATATAATAATGAAGTTTAAGAAAATATAATTTACTATATTGAAATTGTATACTATAACAAACCAATATTTGTTTAATGGTACATGACAATTAACTAAAAATTATGGAAGTAATATTTATATAGAGAAGTAATGTTTATAAACTTTAAACCACGTACCTACTGTCTTATATACTTAATCTTTAGAACAAGTTTATCTTACGATCCACTTCTGTACAACTAAACGTTTAACTAGCATGGTTAATTAACCGTTATTATTCCCAGTGGCCACGATGTTAGGGGCAATTCTTATGAAAATATAACAATTTATTCATTTTTAAAAATATAATTTAGAGAATAATATGAAAATATTAAAATCATGAAACAATGTTTAATTCCTTGTTGAATTGTTCAATAGCATTATGATGTGTATAGTTGATTTTTGTTTTTGCTATGATAATACTGCTTACATAATATTATTTTTCCATTTTTACTCATACGAAGATTACTTACGTAATATTAAGGGTATGTCAATTTTTTATATTTTTTTTCGTCTGTTGACGTCATCGTTCCCGATTATTATTTTTGAGATATGAAAATGCCCAGTTCGTATGAATTCCAGTCCATGTCCTGAAGTAATGCTATATCATTAAAATGTTTAATGTTTATGAAATTAATATAGTAATTGTATTAATTTAAAAGAATTGTCTATATTATAGACACTCTATACTTCTATAGTACTGCCTTAAAATGTAAAAGAAAGTGTAAATTAATAAACACTTTTTATATGTAAATAATAATGTCTATACATAAATTCTGTTAACTTTCCAGCATGTTCTGCATTTAAAATATGGTTAGCCGAAGGTGGAAGGGTACAAATGTGAAATAAGTTGTAACTATAATAAGAGGACTTGGAAAAAAACACTATCAATCTTGTATTAATCTATCAACATAACTCTCTTTATGTGTTGACATAATGAACAAGTATAAGTACTAAGATACTAATTTAAATAGGCGCTTTAGGTATTTATATATAAAATAATATAATTAACTCTATATATTATTGATATAAATGGATTTATATTTTAAAATATAAAATTAAATGATAATAATAATAATTACTAAAGCCAATTACAACAGAACTATATTCACTGTATTGAAAATCTTTTGTACAGCTCTATGAATACAGGTCCTTTATTATATTGATTTATTTATATGGACCATAATTCTTTTTATCAAAATATTTACAGAATATACCAAGGTACTCAAGGTAGGTATATGAATTTATTTTTTAATTTAGATTTTTTTTTACACAATTTGTTCATAAGTGTATCGAACAATTAGTGAACGTAATGATGTGTATGAAAATAAAAATGGAAATGTTTCACATAATGAACAATTTTCCAATTGAATGAATTTGTACATGTGAATTGAGTAGAATTATTGCTTATAACAGAATATTATAAAGTACCTGAACGGTTTGTTTTCAAGTTCCAGTAAAACAGAAATTTCATGTTTTTTTTTTTTTTTATCATTAATTATTATTTATTATAAAGTATACATGAAGCTAAAAAAAGAATTATCCTAATCTAAGGCCCTTCAAAGCCTCAGAGAAGGCATCCGTAAAATACCCGCTGAGTTGAATGACTTTGGATGATTGGATACCTGTTTTATTATTAATTATTTAATTATGAGATGCTTCGTGCATAGTGTAGGTATACCTGCGCACACATCTCGCGAATAAATTTCGAACTTGTGTGTCGTATATGCAGCTGCAGTTATGACTGTGGAAGAAAAATGAAAAATTCAGAGTAGTCGAACGAATTCGTAAAATAATGTAAGATTCCCGTTGCATGTGACTCCTGCAGTATAATATATTATTATAAACTCTAATTCTCATTTGGAAATAATAATATATAATATCGTATTTCAAAGCACATTCACATATCGTATGCGAAGACGCCATTACGCTCGTGGGACGTGTCGTCGTCGTCGTCGTCGTCGTCGTAAATTAATAATAATAATAATAATCAAAGCTCACGTCCGACTCGAACAGACAAAACGCCGAGTTGAATACACACCTGTTCGGAATAAAGTTTAAGAGCACCATAAAGGTACACTACCATACAATATTACATACTATAGCCACTACATCCGTGGTCGTACACTATCTGCTCCTCGTGTATTAAAATATTATTATATATAGGCTCACTGCAGTGTTATCGTCTAGAGCGAACTCGTTGGATTTCAATCAGAGTTCGTGGAAGTAGTAGAAGTACTCTATATATTATAGTCTATACAAACTTATAGTGGGTATATAGGTGTATAATATCATAATAATTATGACTACGATTATTAGTATATAAATGATAATACTATACGCAGTATATGCAAAATAGAATGGTGGAACATTCTGGAACTTACCGGGAACTTTGACCATAATAATTGTATATTCCAACTTCGAACCTACGCTCTAGTAATTTTATCTTCAACCTTAAGTCTTAATATCTCTATGCCTTAAGTTAACTGACATTTTTACTAACAACATAATATTATCTAATCAGTGTAATCTGAATTTTTAAAATGATGAACGTAGCGAATGTTGTACGGTTTAAAAGGTTATAATAGCAGTTCCAAAATATCAAAGATATATAGGCAGGAATTTTTTTTTTAAGCATTTAAATACATTGTTATAAGTTCAAATTTTTAAAAAACTTGTCAAATTCATAAAAATTATTTTGTAGTCCTAAAGGCATAAAATGTTCAGTGTTTATAACCATGGATACAAATTTAAAACAATGTTTTTCATAACTCACAAGTATTTCATACTGGAAACAAAAAAATTAAGAAATATATAAGCACAAAATTGTTTAATACATATTTTAAATTATAATTTGGGTGAGCTTAGATATTTAAACAAAGAATAACAATTTTAGTTAGTTTGTTGTAATTTAAAAATATTATTCGTGGGTACTTGAAACTTTTAAAGTGTATTGTTACATTTCATACACACAATAACATTTTCAAATGCAATTTTTCGACAAAGTTAATACTGCTTTATTGCTAATAGTAAAATAAATTATTCTTTAATAGCAATAATAATATCATAATAGATACTTATATCTAAGTAATACAGGCTGAAAGACTGTTTAGCTTAGAATCGTGTTTCGTATACAATGATTTTATATCACCGGATTAAAATTGAATACATATCCATTATAGTGACCCAACGACACCTAATGTACCTCAGAGCAATACCCATCTTGCCCACCATTTTTTAAATTAAATATACACGTGCGTTTTATAATATTATTATAGGTATTATAAAATTATATCGCAGTAGGTTGGTAGTATAGTTTTATTATAGGTACCGTACACTTTTATGATATAATTAAATATTATTTATTAGTAAATTAAATTATTATATTATATTTAAATTTAACGTTATCACAATTTCAGTATACGATTGTCAAATCTTTCAGATGCACCTTGTACAGCACTTGCAGTGGTAGTATAATAGTAAGTAATTTACCAACTTAAAAATAATAACAATCTAATTATATATCATATGAGTAAAGGTTCAACGGTGTATGCGTATGTTTATGAAACGATAAATTATTTAATAATAATAAGGCATTGAGTATAGTAAATCGTGTGCGAAGCTATTAGATTTTATTTATCGCAAGCTTTTCCCAACGGTTAAAATAAATTTGCAGCTACATATATTACACTTTTACTTGGGTTTATGTATTATATACACAGTTAACGAAAGTATACCGTACGACACATTCACAGTCTCACAGAACCCTAACTGAAAACTATTCACAGTGACATAGGTTTTAAATTTCTTCTTATATTACAATATACAAACGGATCTGCTAAGCATGCTCATCTTAGTTTTTTTTGAGAATTAATTTTTTTAATTTTGTTTGTTTCTTTTAATTTTTTAGTCTAATTTTTGACCTAATATTAAATTAATCAGATTTATTATATAATTTAGAGAGCGAGATGATATACTAACTTCGTTTTGTCTAATAAAAAATACCCCTTTGATTTCTGTAGGCTGTAAATAGTTAAGCAGATGATTCTTTTGAAAAGGCCCATGATACAAACCAAAATTAAAATATGAAATTTTAGAGTTATAGAAAATTATATTAATGAATAATAGTTTATAAATATTGTACGTGTTATAGTAAATGTTTTGTCTTATTTAATAAGTACTAGATTGCAAAGTCTTGTATTTTAAGAACTAATTTCCGTTTTATTTACATTGCAATAACTCAAAAACTTAACATTTTATTTAGACATATCAACTAAAAATATCTGCTTGGTAAGTTACAGTAAAAAAAATTGATTTTTATTTGAAAATAAAAAAATTGTACCTATCACAATAGGTCGTTCCTTAAATTATATAAAAATCTAAGTATTTGAAAATATATAGTCTTAAATATACGAGTAAGCCCTTAAAAATTTGGAAAACCATAATTTAAATAATTAATTTAATATTGAAGGGAGAATGGGGGCGAATATAATTCGTGAACCACCCTATACTTATAGTAATAATAATTATAATTTGTATAAAAATGTTTTTTTTTGTGATGTGTAACGAATCTTTGTGTAACTTATATATTTAAGCAATATAATATTATAAATGTAGGTATTATGTATACCACTATATTAAAATATATAATGTATTATGTAAAATGTTTATTGTCATTGTTCGTGTCCTTGGAAAACGTGCTTAATATTAAATTCCATCAGTCTTATATTATGTTGTATTGAATTCTCTTTGAATCGGCGCGAAACATGGGAGATTATTTTCTCTCCCCTGCCAAGAAAGAAAGAATCCTATATTATGCCTGTATAGATAGGGAGGACGCGAGTAAAAAATAAGAGCCACAAAATAATAATTATACATAAATAACAAACATAGTTTTATTAGTTTTTTTAATATATTATTATTATGATAATAATGTAATAATTATTCATAATGTTAGTTAAATTCCTTAGAAGTCTGGGATTTCAAAATATTATCCTGAGGCTTGCAACAATAAGTTTTCTCCCTTGAACCGTCCTGCAATTGCGTCACTGTATAATGTATATAATAATAATAAAACCAAAGTGTATAAATAAATACCCTTGTAAATATGTAATATTATAAACTATAAAGCATGTTTCTACAAAAACCAAAATTCCGTTTTTTAGAATACCAAGAAAAGTTTGCCTAATTGTGTCTGTAAAAACTATGTTTCCCAACTTATATACGAGTCATGACGTTTTTTTATGATTATACCATCGTATGACCAATTATACTGTTCACGAGAGTTTTTACTAGAAAGGAGCATAATTAAAATACAATATTGTTTCGTCACTGTACGAACTCAAAAAATTACGTTCTAGGTAGACCAACTAAAACAATAATTTAAAGTTCACAAAAAGAAACGGCTGTTACGGACAAAGGGTTGCACATACACGACATAATATACAATGTTACTATTAAGCGTACAACCAAAACAAATTTTTAATTATGAAAAATACTATGTATCGTCGTGTATTTTTTTAGCCAAATTTTTTATTGTTTAATCATGCAGTTTTTAAAGAACAAAAACAACAACCCTATTGTGTTGTTCTCGTAGTCTTCTATTCCAGAAGGAAATAAATCATTTGGATATTTTACATAACGTTCAATTACTATCGGAATATATTAACGTGTATTATGCTGCATTAATAATACTGCAATAAAGTTTCGACAAAAAAATAAAAAATAAACGTAGTATTTTATTATACACGCAACCCCGTAAATATTTAAACACATAAAAAATAAAAATATTAAATTATTTAAATAATATGACACACTAATTCAGAATAAAAAAAATTTACATTATTCAGTTTTACAAATTCCTTTTTGTTTTTTTTTTTTGTATACCTAACTTATTGATGTTTTTCCTATGTTATATTTTATAACGAGATTATTTTAATATTATAAACTTTGAGCACCGAATAAATAACATAAACTTCTTACTTATAATATAATATAAAACGAATTATTTCATTTAAAAAAAAAAATATTAATTGGTATTGTGTTTTAATGAAAAAATGGTTATTGTCCCAGCTAATAATGTTTATACAGTGAACAAGTATGAACCTTGTAAATGGTTTAAAATAACTATGATTAAAGTAAATTAAATAATTTCTATAAAATGGAGATACGAGTACATAAAAAAAATATGACATTACAATTATATCGTCAATATTACATTATTTAATAATAACATAATTATATCGTAATGCATTACCATATTTGTACATTGTCTCTTGGGAAATTCAAAGTAGATTGTCTCTGTGTGAATTTTAAATTTATTTTAGTTTAAAGCATAATAATTTAAATAAATGATGACAATTTTATACTATGGATTTTTAACAACTCAAGTTACCCTCTCAATCGCAGACTTTACTATTATTATTTAACAAATAAAAAGTGTAAATATTTCTTAAATATTATTATTATTATATTATTTACAAAATGAAAATATTTAATAACCACAGCAGCAGCTGTATTGTATAATGTACTTTTAATGCTACACGAATGTTCCAGAAATGTATTGGAAATTGATTTTTCTTTAGCAAACAAGGCATTTTATTTTCAAAGACCCATAGATGATCAAACGTCAAACATTACGAATACACCATTTATACCCACCTATTATTAACTTTGATCGTTTTACAATAAAATATTATAATGAATTTATAATGACTTATATTACTTTAATATATTGACATAATCTATAGGCTATATTTTCAACTACTAAAATTTGACAGTTTTATATAAATTAAATAATATACTCGTATATAATTAATTTTCCATATACATTATGAATTATAGGTTTATCTAAAATAATAGCTTGGCAACTTAGGTTAAAAATCAAAAATATAATAATATAGTCCACTGTCTACTACCATTGGAATAGGTAGTGCATTACTTATCAGTTATCAATTTTTTTAAAGTCAGTAAGCTAAGTTCAGTTATTTAGCAGACTATTTTAACATAAATTGTATCTATAGTTCAAAGACTCGGCTAAAAAACTATAATATCACAAATTTTAGAGGCGTATTTTTTTATATAGATACTTAATGTTATTTTTTACACATACTACATAGTGTTTGACGGAGGGTTTTTTTTCGGATATATTATACAAAAATATTCTTTGAAAAATTACAATAACTAATAATAACCATATACTTTATTACATAAATAATATAATATGATGTATCTTTATGTTTCATAACGCGATGTCTACTAATTTTCGTATATTACGTTTTCCTCGTTTTTACAGTTTTTTTTATATTTGTTTAGATGTTTCACTAAAGAAGGCACTACTTCTAGAAATTATTAGATAATTCTGGTGTTTACTCGTTTCTGGTAACGTTTTCCGAGAATGTATCACTCGTTGTGAACATAATCAATTTTATTATATTATCATACCTACAATAGTCATCGTCGATGGTAATGTCAGGAGTGGTAATAGTCAGGTTTTTTTCCACTTACAGACAAGAGTATAAACTATAAAGTATAAACATTTTTTTCAAATATGAATAAATATATCTCCATAATACTTATAATAGTTATAACTCAACGCATCTGTTAATTGATTTCGATTATCCAAGTGTAGTATTATCAGTTACTTCGTATTATACTTGTTTTTGGTATATTCAAAAACTATTGAATGCAGCGGAAAAATAGTGCATTATCATAATTAATATATATGGACCTATCTATATATTCACATTTATTTTATTTTTTTATTAAATATTAAGGCTTTAAACTTATTAACCCACTATGTATGTAGCAAAAGCTAATAAAATTATACTTTAGACTTTTATTTTTTACTTACAAATATACTTTTGTCAAAGGTGATTTTTGAAGAAAAACAACAATTTGTGAATATTTTATAAGTTTTCTTATTTTTCTTTTTATACATTTCCAAATGTTAACATGGAGTATACGTATAATCATTTTAATTTTAAATACTCGTTAACTTTAATCAGGAAAAGTCATATTTTTTAAATCATTTTTTTGGGGTGGCTTAAATCCGGGAACGGTACTTGGCCATCAATTCAAAGTATCCATAGTAACGTCAAACAGTATATTATTATATATAATAATATCTGCATTTGGACTAAAATAATCTTCATTTACCAGACACCCACGGTCAATGGTTAATATAATAATCGTAACTGATAATACATTATACTATTATAAGTACTACTCTGAATTCTAAAGTTATCTCGAGTTCGATACCTACCATTCTATAAACTTAATTTAAGTAGTTAGAAACAAAATTCAGTGTTCTTTATAAAATTGTAATATTTTATTTTTATAAAAATATTATCGTTTGTTATCAGTTATCACATACCTCTAATAGATTTTGTATTGGGAATTTCTGACAATGTGTGAAAAATGTTTGTTATTTCTCCTTTAAAATTAATGAAAATTATCCTGTTGTATCTCGATTATATGTCGCTTACAATATTTTCTGAATAATAATATCAAACACCTATTGTTATAATTAATGACATGTCTACTACAATGCGTATAATTAAAGTGTAAAGTTATCACGTGGAGATGGCACCTACTTAGAGGACGGTTCAGTAAGTTATCATTAAAATATTATTATTAGTATTAATACTTCGATAGTAATAAATTATGTTATTTTACTAATAATATTACAGTTTTTTTTTTTTTTTTTTTTTTTTTTTTATTAAAATATAATTACAATCTATACAAAATTTAGTACAATAAGTAATATTGATATAGTATTTACATAATAACGTGAATGACAGATGGTGGAGGGCACTCAGTAGTGCCACCCGACGGATTAAATTAGAAGGTCTCTAGGCCAGGAGCGTTTTAAACGTCTCTGGGGGTTATCAGGGATTGTTAGAGAAGATATGCGTTTTATTAATGGATTGTAATGTTGGATTAACTTGGAATGAAAGGAGACGTAGAGAGACTTTGTTAATTGAAAGAGCGATGGAATATTTAGATCTTTGTGGAGATTATTATTTGAGATAAACCATGGAGCAGAGACAATTTGCCTCAGACAGATAGACTGGAATGCCTGGATTGTTCTCGTGTTGGAGGGTTTGGCAGAGCCCCAAATCTGGATGCCATAGGACCAAACGGGTCTGATGATGGTTTTGTATATTAATAGTTTATTTTTTAATGATGTCTTGGATCTAAGAAGTGGGCGGAGTAAATGGAGTCTGGAGTTGACTGTTTTTCTTTTTATTTTAAGGTGTTGGGCCCATGTGAGGCGCCTGTCAAAGATCAAACCTAGGTATCTTATTGTCGGGGTGATTGGGATTTGGTTATTATTAAACGATACAGAGGGGCAGTCACCTGGTCTAAGAGAGAAAGTGATAAATGATGATTTAGCTTCGTTAATTTTAATCCTCCAGCGGTTTGACCATAGTTGAATCGAGTTGAGATGATTTTGAAGCCGGAGAGATACTACCCGGGGGTCATGGTTTGAAGCCAGGATTATCGTGTCGTCAGCATATGTACCCAGTGATGTATGAGGAGAGGTCGGAGTGTCATGGGCGAATATAGAGTATAAGAAGGGAGCTATGTCACTTCCTTGAGGGACTCCAGCTAGTATTTGGAAGTTTGACGAGTAGCTGTTGTTAACGCGAACACAGAAGGTGCGATTTTCGAGGTATGATTTTAAGAGAAGGTAGTAGGGGGCAGGGAGGAATTTTTTGAGTTTGAAGAGTAGTCCTTCATGCCACACCTTGTCGAAGGCCTGAGCCACGTCAAGGAGTACAGCCGCACAGTAAAGTTTTGATTCCATGCTGGTAGAGATTAAGTCGACAGTGCGGTGGAGCTGGTGGATGGTGGAGTGCTTGGACCTGAATCCAAATTGGTGGTTTGGGATGATGTTGAATTTGTCCGATAGTGGAAGTAGCCTTTTGAGAAGTATTTTTTCAAAAATTTTTGCGAATGTGGGGAGGAGAGAGATTGGTCTGTAGGAAGACGGGATATCAGGCGGTTTGTCCGGTTTTGGGATTAGGATTATGTTTGAGTGTTTCCAGGCTGTAGGGAAGTAGGATAAACGAAACATAGAGTTGAAAATTAGTGCTAAAAGAATGATAGATTTTTCAGGGAGGTGTTTGACAACTAAGTTGCTTATTAGGTCGTGCCCAGGGGCTTTTTTGGTTGGGAGTTTGCGGATGATGTATTGAATTTCACCCGGGCTAGTATGTTTGGCAGGGAGGGCCATAGGGAGAGGGGATTCAAGAAATCTAGTAATATTTAGAGTATGAATTTTATTTGGTATGATATTATGTGGTTTGAAAACGTTAGCTAAGTGTTCGGCGAAAATGCTGGCTTTATCGGAGTCAGAGGAGGCCCACGAATTGTTTGGCATACGGAGTGGGGGGGATGGTAGCTTATGATGGATTAATTTTTTAGTGGCCTTCCACAAAGATGAGTCTTTAGTTGAGAGGTTTTGGATGTAGTTTTGATAACTTTCGTTTTTGAGTTTAAGAATAGCTTTGTTTAGTTTATTTTTCAGATAATTAAACGTTGCTTTGTCCGATGGGTATTTAGATCTATGCCATTGGGTTCTGGCTCTGCGTTTGTCGGCGAGTAAGAGCATGATATGGGCAGGAATATTAGTATTATTCCGGGGTGGAGGATGGTTACTCGAGGCCGCGGAGGCAGAATTTTGAATAGTGGAAGTTAAGGAAAGGATAGCGCTGTCGATTTCAGAGGTAGTTTTTAAGGAGGGTTTAAGGTTTATGTTGTCGGTTACTAATTTTTTGAATTTAGGCCAGTTTACTCTGCCAGAAGTAAGGGAAGGTATACACATTTTATTATATAGGCTTAATAGTGAATTTCTGAATGTTGTGGTGAACGATTTTCGTTATGTTGTCTCGAGTGTAACTCAATTGAAATTCAATCGGGAATATCAAAATTATCGTACTCAGTGTTTAATCAACCCTTACACGTGCTTAAGTAATATTATAATATGTATATTATTGATGTACACAGGTTGATTATGTTATCATAAACCCGGAAATTTTTTTAGAAAATACAATTAATTTCGAAATATATCATACTATCATAGACAAATGTAAAATAGAATGTTGTTAAAAGTAAAATAAATATCTATATACATATAATTTATAAATATGAATGTAAGTTAGGCCTATAGACTTTGAAACTACTGAACCAATTAGATTTCTTTTCTTGGTTTCCTTAAACACCTATACCTACTGTCCTACTATGAATGACTGAAAATAGAATAATTTATTGGTTTATATTATATAGAGTTGCCATTGGTTATAGAAATACGATTAAAAAAAAACCTAGTTGTTATGGGGTTTTTAGAAAATAGATTTTATTGTTCGTTATTTAAATGTATAACAAAAAGCAATGAATGTATATTATGTGTTTAACTTATAGATTCAAAAAATACTCAACCAAATTTGACGATGGATTTGTTTCAGAGAGTTTTTTTTTTAGAGACATCAGGAAAATATAGTGAGTAGTTTCAACCGTATTTGAAAATATACCAAGTGCTATATCTAAATCTAATCCACCACAGGCGGATTGCCCATCTCGGTCGAATTAGTCCACAAAGCGAGGTACACCGATGCAGATTTTCCCATGAACTGGGGAACACTAACCTTAAACCTTAAACCGATATAGCGCTATATGAGCGCCATGTTTTATGTTTGTTCATTTTTTCCCGGGCGTATTCGGAGCTAGTATTCAAATAAAATAATCATCCTTTTCACTGTCTAGTACAAGCACGACATAGTATACTCATAACCTCTGGGTTTTGGACTATATCGTGTTTATCAAGTCGTGGAATTTAATAAGTAATTAATTTCGTTATGAATTTGTCGACGATACGAGTCTCGAATTCAATGACTGTAGAGTAAATATCTAAATAAAAATATCTGCATTATAAATAAGTACCCATGTGTGTGTATTTGGTTAACAAAATGTATAAGTGCATCATCGAAAAAAAGTGATGAAAAATTAGGTTTTTTTTAACGCTGGGTTATTTTATTACGAGCATAAAAACGAACCGCAATTAATAAATGGCACGTAGGCGTGTTGTAGTCCGACTGTGTTTTAGTCTTTAGATAGGACTGTGCACGCCGGGTTATTTACCAAATTCAAACCATTAAATATGTCAGTTTTATCTAAACATTAATTTGTTTTTCAAACGTTTCAAGGGTCTACGCCTTTGTATTGTTGTAAATTTGTAGTATTTACGAACGTACAGATCGCAAAAGTAAACCGTAAAGTGCATTATGATATAATATATTATAATACTATGTTAACATTTCAAAATTAAAACAGTTATCATTGATGGCGATTTCGAAGTCGACATTACGTTAACATTTGGTTGGACATAAAATTAATAAAATATTATAACTTTGTTTTCACTTTCATTTCACATCGTGAAAAATAATTAAATTCCGAAGGAAAAATCGATTTGCAACTACAATTATATCAGAACGAAGATTATACCTAATGCAAAAATAATTTGATTTATTTGGGTTATTTTTTTCTAAGGCGCATTCGTATAAAACGTATTATTATACCGGATGGAAAAAACAATTATTTATGATCGCCGTACGAGTTTCCCGTTACCATTAACAATATTACTCACATTAACAATATATACCATCGGTAATATAATACTTGCTGATTATTAATATGTTTTATTCGAATCGATTTATATCACTCGATCTAGGGTCTATGATGATTCATCCGATGGCTATAGGAATACGTATTATAATGTATATTCACACTTTTATTTTATTTATTAGTTATGATTTGGATATTAACATTACGATACTATAGACAAAATAAAACAAATATTTTTAAAAAAATTTTATATCAAAACGCCAAATCTGTCTTATTGTTATTTGCTTAGGTTGAGGCACATACATGTTACGATTTACGTTTGCCAAACATCTTCTACATTATTTTTATTATTATTAGAAATAAAATGTACAATCTGTATACACAAACAGTGCAATGAGTGAATGTGATAAAATTTTACCAAATGCGATAACGTGATAGAAGAGTATCCGTATAGACATTACTTACAATATAAACGCATGTGAAAGGTTAGATAATAAAATAGATGTTTTAAATTTTATTGGATTTTTCAATAATACGTATAATATATATCAAAGGAGTTCATTTTGGAGGACAGCGGAGAGTTGATTTTTTTTTGTTGTGAAATACTGCTTTGTCATTCCATAGGAGAATTGAGATCGGGCGGATGATATTACTGGGTCTATTTACCATTGCAAGAGACCATAAGTTTGTCTATGAGAGTAGTGGTTGGTAGGGAGATTAAACGTTTAATAGTTGCTTAGGAATTTATAAGAAAGAACACCATTTGTATGGGATTTCGGGAGGTGGTAGGAGAATTTACTTGATGTGGGATGTAGTTTGTCGCTGATTGGTATCTTCTACAAAAGCGCACATTTGATAGGTAAATCAGCAGGTTTTTTACAACTATTTGAGGTGTGGGGATTTTCACAGTAAACACATTTAGACTGGTGATTACAGTAAGATTTTATATGGCCGAAACCTTGACAACACAGACATAGAATCGACTGGTTATTTTCTTGGGGCTCTTCAATTTTTATTGGTGAGTAGTACAATTGGCTGATATAAAAGGCGTCTTTATTATTGATGGATGATCAACGGAAATAGCGATGTAGTTTTTTTTAGTATTATGCGGGAGAACATTAGTAACATTATCAGGCGTATTATTATGTCCATTAGACGAGTATAATTTATTTTTATTCACACAATCTTTGCAATAGACCAAACACGGCGTCCTGAATATGCAATTTAGCTACATCACTGAAGTGGATTTGTTTCATTGTATATAGTTCGTTATAATAAATTATTGTTAAACTATATCAAAGTATGATATTATCGTAGTGGATAACTTATTAAGTGAATGAAATTAATATTCACACTTTAGATTACATTAAGGATATTAAATTTTCAGTATAATATATTATACTGAATTTAAAACTATCAGTTTTGTTTTTTATTGTTAGTATGTACTCGTATTCCTTATTACATTTTTATAATTTAGTTGAAACTTGTAAGACATGTTTGTTGACACACTTAACTAAATAAATTTAAAACAAATTATTATCATTGTTTTTGTAAAAATTTAATTTAATTTTAATCTTTGTTTATTATCAATCCGCTTGATCTATTATTTTAAAATGTATACCTCATAATGTTTTCCTGTCAAATTTACTTATCTGCTTTAGTTTTATTTGTTGTTGATAGTTTTTTATTAGTTATTACGATTAATATTTTACTGTGCATTGAAATTGACATGTTATGTTCAGGTATAAAAAATATATTATATATTTTTCTGCTAAATGTGTATGTACTTTTAGGTACATAATATTAAAACGATAATAATTGTGTTTTGTATTTAACAACACGCTTCCACTTTTACAATGTAAAATATTTATTATGTTTTAGAATCTAGATGGTAATGTATAATATAATGTTTATTAAATACGTAGGTACTAAAATATGTAATATTTTGGTTATGTATACAAATCCACATGGACATTATACATAGGTACGCATAATAATAATGTAATATAACTTTAATGACAAAACCCATTTTGTAAAAAAAGAAATACTATTTTACTGTAATGGAAAATAAGAACTTACATAAAGCCGTCAACATTACATAATTTATTAGTGATTATATTATATTTTATCATATTATATATTATTATCATTATTTCGATATAAAACATTTCACGGAACGATTGTTTTAGTAACTTTATGTATGTTTTTTAATTACGTAATAACTATTATTGTTCAGTCGACCATGTTGTGTGTCACGTTGAAATTTATAAACACGTAAGTCTTTCTACCAAGATTGAAAAAAAAAAGTAAAAGAAAATAGGTCGAGAATAATTTAATGTACCGATGATTTTTCAAGACCAAATGCATAAGCAATGTATTGTTTCAACCGACCCTGCTATAATATATGTACCTACCTCAACTGAATTATTCATACCACCAAATGATTAAACACAAATCAAATACAGGTGAGTAGACGACTATCGTGCCGATTTAAAAAGAAAATTGTATCGTGGTGGTGTTTTTTATGCATTTTTTTTACACATTTCTGAATGCATAATATCTCATTTACGTGAAACACATAGTACCGAATCCTTCATTACTCTAATGCACTCCTACAAAATCCTGTTAAAATTTGGGCCTCTAATAAAAACTAAATAAATATTAGAGTAAAATATCATTAATAAATTAATGAAATTTTTCCATAAGTATAAGACTTTTTCTCATCACATACCTACCTATTTATAATAAATTTATATTATATTATATATAATTTATTTATATTAATATAATATAGTCTTCATTTTGAATTGTCAAATCGTCCAGGTATACACCTTCTAACAATTGAACCCCTATTTTTACACGTTCGAAAATTGTTCCTAATACGTCTTACGACAGCTGCAAGGTACTAATACCCTAAAGTAGTTTTTCAATGAAAATATTTTGCACATTTTAATGTTAATAATGTCTTAAAGTGGTGAATCGATTTTTCTTTTCCGAGTTCATTCGTAAAAACGAGTAATTTGTCCTTTTTAGAACCCTAAAAATGTTTATTACATGAAACTATATTTTATTATTTTGTACTCATTCGGGACATGGTTCTGATTGAAATGAAGGATGTCTCTCTCTACTGTCTCTTGGTCTTGTACTTTTTATATTTTTATCTAATGGCTGTTTAATATTATAATATTATGGTTCATAGATCATAATACATAAAACTTCATAAGCATATTATGTATATTAATTTATCTTGTTTAACACTATTTCAACGTGAAAATTGTATGCATTATGTCATTCGTTTTTTCCGTTATTTTTAATGAAACTGTACCTACGTAATATATATTCCCTTATGAGGAAAACACGAATTTTTATCGTATTTAATTAAAAAAATATTTTAGAGTAGGTATATTAATGATATTAGAAAGAT
The DNA here is from genome assembly GCA_949089665.1 of Macrosiphum euphorbiae. NCBI lineage: Eukaryota > Metazoa > Arthropoda > Insecta > Hemiptera > Aphididae > Macrosiphum > Macrosiphum euphorbiae. The sequence continues at coordinate 39,344,569 of CARXXK010000004.1, forward strand.
AAAAATGCATTTATTAACATTTTTTTTTTTTTTTGGAATAATGTAAGTTCCCAGTATTTTGAAAATGTTATATTTTTTACGTTTTTAAAGTGAATTATTGCGTACAGAAATTATTTCTGTAAGGTTTGTCGCAACGCATAACATGATTTTAGTTACCTATTCCTTATTGTTTTGTTAAAATAATCACCTGCATCACAGACATATTGTGACATGTGATTTAATATACATTTTAATATCCTCGACTTGAGCTCTCGTGAACGTTTACATTAATGAAATAAAAAATAAATAAATAAAAATACAGCAAAAATGTATGATATTGTGTTATTGAAAGATACAAATACATTATTTTAAATGTTTTTATTCAAAATACCGTTATTATTGTAAACAACATTCACTGAAATATTGTAGGCTGATAAATAGTTTAATTTTAAAGTTTTAACTTTTAAACATAGCCAGACCAATTGTTCAAGTCATCGCCGGGTAGTTGTGACTAGTTGAAATACTGTGAAAACGTGTCATTTATCATGGCGTGTGTGTGATTTATGTGTGTGTGTGTGTGTGTGTGTAAGTATACGAACAAAGTTATGTTGACCAGATAAAACGTCTACGCGGCCGCCCGAGTGAAAGGATACGATATTACTATTATTATTATATTATGCCCACCACAAACTTTTCATTTGCGTTTCTGACCTGAAATTAATTCTGGGACCCGCGACGACCTAGTGAATGTCAGAAAGTCACGTTTTTCACAATAGCGACGACATTTTAATAAAATTATTATATAATTATGTTTTTTTGTACGCACGGAGTCTTGCGAAGAAACAACTTTAAAAAAAACAAGAGAAATTATATTTTTTTGAGTCTTAAATCAAACATTTAAGTTTTTTGCTTAGTTTTGCTTACACTTAAAGTTTATTATTTCTTGTCAACGGACAACGAAACTGTGCTCTCGAGCATTGTGATTTACTTGTCATGAACATTATTATACTATTATTACTAATTATATTTTATATAGGTTTCGAAATTAGAATTCAAACAAATAAAAAACAATACATATTTAAAACAGTTAGAGGAGATTAAAAAATATACATCTAAACAAAAAAAAAAGGTAGCGCGCTACTAATTATTGAGAAATCGTCGATATGTTTTTGGGTAAATTGTATTAGAAAAATATCAAAATATAATATGTTTGTAACTTTTATTGTAGATTTGTGTTTCAATGGCGGTAAACAAAGCGTTACCCAGAATCAGTTAGAAAAAAAAATTGTATCCAGCCCAAAAAAAATAATATTATAATAATGTTAATTTAAAACTTTATGAAGCTAAATTATTTAAACGTTTTAACGGTACCGTAGGACGTTTAACAGTAATTATTAATATTCGAATAACAAAAAACGACGAAGTCAAAGGTTCGACTCACCAGGCTTATTTTACACTTTACAGTTACAGTAAAAACATAAACACATCCTGTTCAGGGTATCTCAAGATCTGTTTATTTAAAAACGTAATAAAACAACGCTCATTGCGATTAAGAGCATTGAAAATGAGTCAAAAGAAAATCAATCATTCAAAATATTATCCATTGTACGGCCATTAAACACCTGCAGTCGCCATCAGCTATGCTGTGGTTTTAATTTTATTGAACGGCTGTCACACAGCTTAGTTGTTGTAAATGTATTAAATGATTTACGTGCAACCATATTTTTATAAATAGCATGCAGTTTACGCTGTAAATTTTAACGGATTGGTTTCACTAATTTGACAGTAAGTTGAATAAAACACCCCTGACATTTACCATGTTTTATGTTTTATTTTCGCTTTTAAATATTTTTTTTTTTTTTACCTTATGATACTGTCAAATTTAGTCACATATAAAATGTAAATTTATTGCAGAGTAATATTTTAAGAAGTCGAATAATATACACTTTTACCTAATTTTTTGCTTCGTCTTATAGTCGCATAAGCTATTAAATTTACGTTCAGCAATATATTCTACAAAATATAAAAAAATTGTTGTTTACTGTTTCTTCTCGCATATAAATTATCAGGAATTTTAAAGATGAAAACATACAAAATATTATGAAATTCTATTATCTTATTAGTTCCTTTCAAAACATAATTTAATTTTCATAAGCTAATTATTATTACTTCATATGTATGTTTAACTATAATATTTTATGTAACTCGTTACACAAAATCAATGTGTAAACATCAAAAAATGTTGGTTCTTTAAATTAAGTAATATGTCAAATAGCCTTATTATAATACTACCTAATAAATACATAAGTGAGTTGATTATCCCCGTCACACAGTTAAATTGTAAAAGGCGCATAGAAAGGATTTTTTTAGGGAAAGGGATGTCTTATTTTATATTTAATTATATCGTATTAAAGGGTGGGGATGGGGGTTACACACTCTATATTGTAGTCGTAGTCAATCTTCATATTAATAATATGTAATATGAAATAGAATAATATATGACAACATATTTTGTAGAAATCTAAATCATATTATAGTACAATATTACATAATATATTTTTTGCTTAACTGTGGCCAATTAGGGGGAGGATCAGAATCCAAAACACCCCCTGGTTACGTCACTGCCTTTTCCTTGTATACGTCATAATAAAACTACCAACAATAATATCATGTCCAGGCACATGTGACATATTACGTGAGGAAAAGGTCCATAGGGTCCATCTATTCTATTTTGTGTGTTATGTCCTTTCGAGCCAACAATAATATGTTTAGCTGGATCGTCCCTTTTTTGTATGAAATACACAAAAATATGTTTGTATAAAATATCTATATAAATCAATGACATTTTTGAAAAAAATAAAATAACACTCCAAGGTATAGATGACAAAAGTAATAAATAATATTAATGACATTTTTTTCATCTCTTAGTATTCCTTCTTCATTATTATTATTGTTATTATTTTTTTTTTTTTTTTAAACCGTCATTGAAATTGAAATGCATAATTAATTTCTTTACAAACACAAATTTATTGTGTAAATGAGTTGACAAAAGGATATTCAAAGTTTATTATTTCAAGAATGAAAACAACACAGACACACACACACATTAAAACTTTCATTTCATAAAATTTACTGTACAAAATTCGATTTTTTTTTCAAAACGGTTCATACTTGACAGCCAGAAAAAGAAATTTAATTAATTTTTATTTCGATAGCTTGGTTTGCATAATATGTAATTGTGTTATAATTATTTTAAAGTAGTCAGTTCAGTATTGAGTATAGAATATAGATAGTAGCTGTGGATATTTATTCATTATAAAGTAACCCTTTTGAAAATAATATATGCATATTTATAATGAATATTTACAACAATTGTGACATAAATGTATTGATAGCTGAACAATTATTAAATTAAACGATTCCGAAGATACGCAGGGTCCACTTTACACTGGCCATTGTCTAATAGGTTCGTTTTGAAGGTATATAATTGGTGTTGACAAAAGGAACATGAAATGGAGCAACAGATAAATATTATTTTCCCCTCATAATGTGAATATTGTGAGTTTTTTACCGGCCTCTGTGCCCGACAAGAAAAGACCGATTGAAACATACTTACGTGAAATCCTCGACAGATTACTTGATAAAAGCGACGTGTGTGACCTCATAATGTGCATATTAAGGATGATTAACTGCCTATATACATTATATAAGCCTCGCAGCCCCCAAGTAGTTGGGGCTTACCCCGAGTCAATTCCAGACCGTTGTTCACTGTTCAAATATAATACCTACTTAAATATATAATCGGTGTTATTGTATATACTATATAATGGGTATCAGCTGAGCGCAGGTCTGAGTTAAATTCGTGTATCGGGAACCTAATCTGCCCGATACCGATGCCTATAATATATTATTATAATATGTTTATCGTCTGCGTTTCATTATAATAATATTCCGCAGGCCATTTCGACACGTTCGCGGTATAATAATCATAATAATAATAATTATTATTATTACTATTCAGACAGTAATCACTGCACGCGGCATCCGCCCATATACGAACCGGAAGTCACTTTTGCCGTGTACATTATGGATCGATTAATAATATTAAACCATTATAGTATTATTATACAATACTGCTCATCGGAGGGCGGCGCCCACTGCGTTTACCCTACACGTAAACGTACCTATACATACTTGTTGTATTAATGGGGACATGGGCCCCGCGGACTTTTACACCGCACGCATTATTTACGCATCCACGGATCTCCTGCAGGACCACGGCGAGCTGTCGATTTATTAACGGCTAACGAGACAACCCTCGAATAAAATATTATTTCGACGAGCTTATATTTATTGTATACGTATTAATCGAACACGCCCACGGAGCTAATGGGTTTTCATATAGACTCTACCGGTTTGGCTCTTTTGTTGTGATTTCAGATCGTGCGGAAAGCCAAATATATAAATAATATTATTATGTTTCCACTGTCCCGATCCCACCGCGACCTGGTATCGTAAAGGTCTTAATATCGTGTTCTATCGCAATGCGTATGATATTCATAATAATATGATGTTTGCCTCGTGTGTTAGTTTTACACTTTAATCGTACATCTAATTTAATTGTAATGTTGAAAAAACAATATAATTTGTGACAAAGGCACACACGGTTTTTCTTTGCGCATGTATAAATGGTAACGATATAATATGTATATGCAGATTATATTATATAATAGCGAATCGATAAATATCTCTAAATCGATTCAAATTGTATTATAGAAGTTCTATGCAACAAATATACTTCCATCAATTATTTAGTGAGAAACCCTATCGCTAAAGACTACACACAAACACACACACACACACTCACGCATTATAATAGTATATGAGCATATAGGACGGATTTATTTTCCACGTGACTCTAATGTTATTCGCGTGTAATATTGCACAAAGAATTATTTATGTTTCTCGTTCCACTCGAACACTGTTCGTACGAACGTACAACAACAACTGATACATATATCAGCATACATACTTATACCATTCGTCCGGATGTTATTAATTCAACGGTCGATCGCGCATATTAACAGTCATACCTATACATATTTATAATATGTTATATACCTAATATAGCATCTGATAAGAGCCGTATTTCTAAGAGCCAATCGGGGCTTGGGTATTTTTTTTCAAATTTATAATGTTGCAATTTCGGTATGTACAGAATGTATGAATTTAAAGTTTTAAGCCATGTATCACCTATAGAAATTTGTGAGTACGAGTGTTGCATTGAACTATTAATATCTTCCGGTGTAATTATTTTTAACTACTTAATCACATACCTAGTTATACATTATATTTTACTACTCCACCATAAACTAGTCATAACTATATAATAAACCAAGTTACTAAAATTTTTAAAAAAAAAACAACTATAGGTATTCGTTATTTTATATCGAATTTAACAGCATTTAATGTATTTTTAGTAAATAATAACTAATAATACTATAATAATAGGTAACATAACATCTTATAATAAAGTACATTATTATTTAATCAAAATATTTTATACACCCAATAATGTAGCTATTTTTTGTTTTGTTTTGCAAAAGTTCTAATCTAATCTATTATAATCTAAATTTTATCTGTGTAGGTAACAAAATGTTATTATTAAAGTTTATTAGATATAAAACTTTATTATCAGCCAATTTGCGTGTCAGTGTGTGGTTTCTTAGCTCAAATATTATTATATTTTTATACGCAATCGTGAAGTAGGTAGGTACCATACATTATAATAGATTTTATGATAAAATATACTCTGTAATTTAAATATTTAAGTGCACCCAAAATATATTGAGATAAGGGGGCCACACTAACCTTAACACGTACACCACCAAAGGGTTCTTAATTTAGGAACTTATTTTTCCAATGAGACTTAAATTTGAACACCATAAATTATAAAAAAAAGTGAGACTTAAAATTTACTATTATTTCACTTGCATTTTAAATAATAATGAGTTAAAGTATTTTTCATGTAATAAATAGGTAGTATAATAGTATAGAAAATTAATATTAGCATGCACGTGTTGTAATAATGTAAGGAATTCCATTTTTTTAATCAATCTATTTGTTTTCAAATTCTTTACATTCTAAGAGTCATTATAATTATAATTTTAAATTGTTTGATGTGTTTATTTAAATTTTAACATATAAATTATAAATATGGCTTCAAACTGATTTTATGAAATAGTTAATAAATTAACATGTTATGATTTGCTATAGATGATATATATTATATAAAAAAAAAACATTAAGATCCAATTTATCATCATATTTATGAAAATGTTTATACTCGAAGGGGCTAAATTTAGATCTCAATAGGTAACAGCAATAAATATATTATTTAATGGACTTCATACGGCCACAAGATTAATTTGGGATCTTAATCTTAATTAATTAAAAATTATGATTGATATCATATTAATTAAGCCATTTAAAACATATGTGAACAGTTGAATTATTTGAAGAATTTATTTTAAAACTTTGTTCAGTAAACCACCAAAAGAAACCCTTGGTGATGAAGACCAAGGAGATCCAATTTTGGATCTCTTGGTGGTCAACGTGTTAGTTACGCTATGGTATATCTACAGACTACAAGCGTGATGAGAATATTTATAATATTTGTAAACGTCCTTACCACACTTACCTTGGCCGATAACGACGAATGCGGTTCGTTGAAGAGCGCCCATAGTTTTGGCTTGGTCCTCTGCCAAAGGTTCAGTGTTCCAGCTAAGTATTCTTCCTCGTAACCAAACATTCTGGCAACTTCCTCCTCGTTTGGTTTCTCGGAGTCGATATCCAGCTTGTCGAGAATGGCGAGGGTCGCCTGGAATCGCGTCAAAGGTTCGTTTTAGTAAAAAAAAAATAAAGAAAAAAAAACACTCCCAACAGAATTAATGTTAATATAACTGGTATAGGCACTCAAAAACATTAACGAAAGGATAAAAAAAAAAAAAGTTCGTATTATATCGAGTTCGGTTGTTGAATTTTTCGAAGTGGTATCCCACTTGGTGCGTCGTAATGGATCCTTTTCTCTTATATAAAAGGGTGACACACTCTCGCGTTACCCCATCGCTATTCGCTCACCGAGTTTCACTCACTCGCACGTGCGTGCTGTTTTGTGTGTCATTAATCAGCAGCGGAAAACCGGAACTTACTATCCATCAACCCTATCACTTGCTCTTATAAGTACAATTTTTTTCCCGCACACTTGTCTTTGCACAGACGCGTACAACTTTCAGAACTTTGAGTATCGAAAACATTTTACTGTTATGCAAATATAACTTACGTCGCATCGTACAGTAATGGATTTAATCTGATCACGTAGCGAGTGTGTACTACAACCACGAGGAGTCTAATCAATTGCCAGACCACAGAACGACGTCGCTGTGTGTCCATAGTGAATTACGTGTAAAATGTATCACCATAAGTTATTAGGTCAATATAAATAAATATCCTTAAAAAGGCCAAAATTAAAAATTGTAGTGACAATTTATTGAAATGTCACCTATTTTTCGCCCATTTGACTATTTAAGTCATAATGAAATATCATAATACTTCGATACTCACATATAAAATGTATACAAATTATTACAAACATTATAATATAGATAGGCATTGTGTTTAGTTGCAGGTCAAGTCAACAGGCTCAATGCACTACCACATCAGCATCAGACCAACTCCACAACGCCGCCTTCAACGCGGACGCCCGCATGACCTAATTCCTCAAGAAACATTTTGAGCTAACTTTAAGTCTCTAACTATTGTTACCATCACCTAACTTATAATTTGAATGTAATTTAATGATCGCACTTAACACTTCAAAATGTATTACCTTTTTCTTTATATCCCCAAGTATAGATAGCGAAAGCTAGGAGTACCTTATTGTAAAATAATAAAAAAAAAAAGTTGCAGTAACCTGTGTGTCTCTGTGAATGCTGTAAGTGGACCAGCAACAGGGCTCTACCTGATTCGAGTCCAGTCCCCAAAACTCCAGCTCGTCCTCGAAAAGCGGTCCACAAACGTTTGTCGGGTAATGAAGTTTCCCCGTCCTGAAAAAAAATTACAAGCAACAAACGGCCAATGCCATTATAGTGATGTCAACTTGTGCGTTTTAGAGACGTTTTACCTATAGTAATTGAGTACTTGGGCAAACACGCCTGGATGCCTATCAAAAAAATACTCGTTGAGCACAGGATCGTAATTGGCTAAAGCTTCGGTGAGTCTGCTAAGCCTCGTAGCTGGTATTTTCTTCAACGTGGCTTTGTAGGTCTCGTAACGGATACCACCGACGTTTAGTATGATCCTGTTCTCACCATCCATGTCAACTGTGACCTTGGTCGTCACGCATCGTTAGATCGTGAACTGTAATTTTCAAATAAATTTTTGTGTTTTAATGAAGACGTGTTAAAAAACATTTTTTTTTTTTTTTTAAACCATTACACATAAGAATGACAAAAGTTATTTATGCCGAACATAAAACGTGAGTGTAATAGTTATTAAAAGTAAAACAATTAGTATAAAATTGTAGACAAATTTACTGTAACCATATAATACTGCGGTATGGGTGAAATGTAGATAAATCAATTAGATATTCAACTTTACACGTAAAAGTTAATTTAAACGAATTTCATTATAGGCTGTACATTGTTGTACATTTAAGACTTAAATATCTTTGTTTATAATCCACTAAATTATATATTAGTAGGTACATGGTCACGAATTTTGTTAGTTTAAGTTATGGGATTATTTCATACGCCATGCCTACATTATACACGATGCACAACCCTTAATACAAATTAATATTGTAGTAATATTCAATAATTAAATTAGGTGCAGTTTAATCAAAACAGTTTTCAATTAATAAAACATAAACTTTTTAGTTTCAACTTAAAATAATTTAATAAATAACTACTATACTAATGATTTTTTATTTATAATAGCTCCGTAGTAGATATTAATTGTTTAAAATTAAATGCAAAGAAATATCTAAATATTTATTTGTATTTTGTTTACATTTTATTACTGAGTTACAATAATTAACTCATCTTTTAGACAGTAAGTATAATATTATAAGGCATTAAGGCGTTGAATATTGTACAAGTTGATTTATTCAGCGTAATTTACTTATTTTCTCAGTTGTTTTTTTTTAATTAGTTACCTAATTTAATATCGGACACAACTAAACCTATCAAAGGATTTTGTTCTAGTTAGGCGCCGCCAGGCGTGTTGTCATTGCGGTATTAGGTTAAACATTATTCGTGTTTATGGTATGAGGTCTGGAATATTTTGTTGGGTTAGTTTCAGTGTATATGTAAATGTATAATATATATATATTCCATATTATATTATTTTAAATAAGCAGTGCTTCATTTGTATAAATATTAAATCAATACAATTCTACTCCCTAAGTTGTATTCATTTAAAATATAATATGCTAAAACATTTTTATTTTATAGATCTAGTTGATTTTAGTGGCCATCAATATTAACAATTTGAATCCGTATTCAAAAGTGAATATTTGATGTCTAATTTGATGTTTATTTGTATCGAATATGGAACAAATTTTTTATTTTCCATGTATAAACTACCGATTACAATTTAGAATTTAGAAATTTTAATGAACTATGACATTTAACAGTCCTTGTAACAGTTAATACTTAATATAGTATTATATTATATTTTCTAAAATAAAACTAAACCCGTATCTACATCAAATAATAATTGTTTTTATAGGTTTTTTAATACTGCTTTATTTTAGAGTGTCATCGAGATACAACATCTGAACTCTATTTGTAAGCATTTAATGTATAGGAACTCTGAGCTTATTCTGAGCACCTAGTGGCTACAATGGTGTATAAAAATAAGTTTATTTTTAATAACTTTGTAATTTAAATAAATATATAATGAATAGTATATGCACACTATACTTTATTATTACTTGATAACTTTATACATTTAAATATAATATGTAATAGGTACTCATGTTGTTGTATACTAGCTACTGAAACAGCCCCAAAGAGCAATTGAAATATTACGGAATCTTATTATATAATATATAATATTATGTGATTATAATTTTTAATCTATGACAAAAAAAATTTTTTAATATTATATTAATAAAACAAACTGTAAAATTAAATTTAAAAACGTGAGTAAAAATAGTTCGTAATATTATTACTGAAATGTTACATATTTTCATATTGGTATAGATGTATTGTTTTCATTCGGTCACTTTGGTATTTTTCACCGGGTGTTATACCGAATATAAATACTATTTTCTGTTATATATGCGGTTTAATTATTGGTGAGAGCGCACTTTTTTACGATACATATACTTTAAAATCGACGGCCGAGCGACTGGGCAAGGGTGGTTGTACAAAAACGTTGGATAGGGACCAAATATAAATTAATAGTGTTAAAATTCGATGGGTGTTGGGGGAGGCCGTGGACAGTTCGAGAAAAGGATATTATACTGCGACCCGGCGCCGATGGTGATAATGCATTCTAATGGGCAAAAGGCCATCAAACCGATAATTGCACACAAACACATTCACACACATTTACGCATATCATACATTATTGTATTGACTATTGAATAACAGTGGGAATGTCTGCAAACGTGGTCGATGGTACCAATCGACTATAATAATATAATAATAACCTAACCTAGTCGCTTTATAGATAGGAATTTTAAGTTTTTGTTTGTATTTAAAAAGTTAGGAACACATTTACAACCTATAGTCTGATTTATACAATAAGTAAATTAGATAATTTTATTTTAGAATAATATTTTATTCATACGATACGCATCGCACAGCTAGTATTATACAATAATAAAAAAAACATAAATACTCATTAGGAGGGAACCATCAGTTTATAATAATACATAATATATTACATCATTCAGGTTTTTTTTTTTTATGAAGTCGTATGAATTAATATCTATATTTAGTTTAGTTTTTTTCTTTGTTACCATAGTTCCATGGTTCTTAAAGTTTATACTGCGGTGCACATTAAGATGTATGTATACCATAACTGTATAGGTAGACTGCTACATTGTGGTACATATTATACAACATCGTATGAAATATAAAACAAAATATTATGTAGTGTTCTTCAGCTGTGTGAAATTAAAATATAAATTCCACATGTATTACACAGTAGTATAAGACTGGAAGTCATAATTATACTTATATGATAATTTACAGTTTTTCGACAATATTATTTTATGATTCATAAAAAAGCACAAAATATTTTTAATTTTTTACGAAATGTAATATTATGTGTAATTTTCAAAACAGTATAGCCATCGAAACTTTTGTAAGCTAAAAGGCCAATTCGACTAATTATAATAAATTAACAATGGGTCAGTAGTTGATTCCCTAAAACTCTTTTTAGCCAAGCAACCCACCGAGTGTACCTAATCGAGAAGTCGATAAAACATGCTGCAAATTATGACTGTCAATATCGCCGAGTATAATTTTTTCAAAAATAAAAAAAAATCAATAAAATATAAAATCCACTAAACTACAATGTAATATTATTGTGTTATTAATAATATGTCCCTACTGCAGATTTCAGCAAGTGTGCAACGATATAACATGATATATAACATTCGAGCTTTGGGCAACCACAAATAATCGAACTACCGACCAGTCTTACCGCACAGTTGTATACCTACAACACGGGCACTTGGTAGTGTATGGTAATAATTCAAAATTGTAATAATATGTTATATATTTGTGGACTTTTCGAACGGAGCATAACGTTTCCGAATCGATTCGCAGTCGTGGCGTGGGAGGTATTAATCATTTCTTTTCCATCGAAGAGGTGGTGCGGATTAGCGGTGAGGGCGTGGAGGCAACTTGAGACGTTTGGCGATTAGCGTTTAGATTTTAAAGTGAAAACTCGCCGCCGTTATTGTTTTGCTAACCGACGCCGACTAATGGTCTCACATAAAATAATAATAGTAATAATAATATTGCACTGCTGAGAAACGATGTGTACTTATGTATAGTAATCTGCAGGCGGAATCGAGAAATGACATCGCGGAAGACAGCATAATATAATATATTATTTAGACGATGGACTCATCTCGGGACGAGTGTAACAAGTTTGGCGCCGACCGTCTCCAGATTTTCGGATTTTCGAAACGAATAATCGTGACTTTGACGTCCATTCATTGATGTACAGCTCGTGTCACTGGTATACCTTCTACACAACAGTACACCATGAAAAGTATTATATATAGGATTTTTTTTTGGAAATGTTCGGAAAATTCTACGCAATTCTAACTCGCTTTCTTGTCCGTGCAACCCAACTTCATTTTGTGGGCGAAGTCTCATTCAACTTTACCGTTGAGTAAACAGGACCATTGTACACGGGTAGTATTAAAACCAGAAGTTTGCGTGTAAATAATTTAGAACCAATTACATGAAACTACAGCATACAATACGATAAATCTTCGTCGAAAACTGTACACGTATAATCAATAATGTATTTTGATGAACTTCTAGTCGATTCGGGCTTTTCGTAGTTGCATTCCAACACTTATCCATAATATAGGTAATACAATTGAACCTAATTGTATCCAGGAATAGGAAAACGTATATATATTTATATACAAAGTCTTACAATTATAAAGTGTAAATTTGATACTTTGAGAGTTCGAGAATAGCTGTGCAGGGTATGATTATTTTCCCGGTCTCGCAGCAGATCGAATTTCAATCACAAGACTGCTAACAGCGTTCTACGACATAAATGTATAAAATATATGTATATTCGATTCGCTATTTTGCACCAATATTAAAATTACAAGAAAATATTACACACAAAACAGATTGAAACCAGCTGCAGTATAATATTTTTGTATAAAATACATATTTTAGTTTTAATACGACTACTGGAATCACACTACAAGGTACAAAGTATTAAAAAAAACCATAGCAATGAAATGTTTATGTAAATATTTTAAACAAAAATTGAGAAATATTTATTTTAACCGATCTGATACAATATAATCTATTATAATATATATATAAGTTATACTACGGTTTTATTGTAAAACTGTATACTTTATTGAATTTTCACGATAACAAAAAATACCATGTCTTAAACAAGTATTATCTTACAGTTTTTCATAAAATTAAACAATCATTTGAACGTGGTTACGGCAGAGTGTATTGAATATTTTTAGCATAAACAACGAATGTGTAAGTAATAATTACAATTACTGGCATGGATTCAGAAGTTCATTTTAATTTTTAACCGATCAAATGAATGTTTATTTTTATTCGTGCATATTTAACGTACAGTGTAACTGCGTATGTGTCGTAGAATCTAATATACTTGTCAAATGGAAACACTTAACATTCCGTTTCGCATATTTGCTATAATATTGGTTCTGAACTTTTATGTAAAAGTAGAGTCTACTTAATCGATAGCGTCACTAAAGAGTGAGTGCAAATACAATAAAATTATTTATTGACCCCCGACTAATGGCAACAGATTTACCTTAACGGGAGGTAAACCAGTTAACTATACCATTATGGTTCCGTGTCGTAGGAAAACAATTTCCCGGCGGGCGTGAAAGGGATTTTAAGTGCTCTGGGAAAATAATGTTATTATTATTTACATCGCGTTATAAGTCTTTTCAAGCAAATTTTACACCTGCCTACGTTTACTTTATGCACGACAAGAATATTAAACATTCCGGAGTCTTATTCGTATTAAACTTGAATTATTGAGAAAGCTATTATACATTATTACCTCACACAAATATTATAACCGTCTTAATGTTTCATAATACCGATAAACCGTATGCTGTGATGGTTATCGACAATCTATAACCTACCTGTTTTAATTAAAAACACTAGCTCTATCGGAAATGAAGACTATAAAATCTAACGTATTTCCAATGCTCTTAGAGAACCAAATCAGATTTCGTGTAATCCAATGTTGTGTTAGTAATACAAAACATTCCTCTTAAAATCGTCAAAGTGATATTATGGTTAAGGTCACGTAGTATATTATTATTGTATAATCATTACACTCCACCGATGTCAAAAAAATATACACATAAAATATATAAAAGTAAAAAATATAACTATACGAGAAGAAAAAGTTATAAGAATATAATACATAATATTATGTAAAATTAGTTTGTTTTAAAAATTAATTAAAAAGTCGTATTGTTTTTTTTTTTTTTTTTAAACCCAGTGGAAGCGACAGAAAATATAAGGGACAAGACCCAGCGGAGTCGTGTAATAAAAGTTTGTAAAAGATAAAAAAAAAAAAAAGTGAAAACATTTATGAATCTATTCAGACCAAACAAGTTTTTGAAGCAACCATACTATCTTATGCTTAGACAATTTCAATTTTCCGAGATGACTAAGCTTAATGCACAGCCACCATCTAAATAGAAAAAATATAGTGTGCCGCAATCACTGTATAGTCACTACACGTGAGTTTTACGTGGTTGTAATTGTTACAGTGGTCGTTGAGGTGAACTTTCTACATAATATTGTGGTGATGGTTTTTTGATTAATGTACATTTTTATAAACAGTAATACTCGTAGAATATTTATTTTTTCCAACGAGTACGGAATAAAAGGTATATCTATCGCCTGGAGGCCCTATCCATTGTTAACGAAAGGTGTATTGTTTAATATTTACTATGGTTTTTCTATCGCCGAAAATAATAACCCTTGCTAAATATAATATGCTGTTATTATTCTTTAAATATATTGCCAATACGATTATTAAAACTATATACTCTTAAATCGATAATCTATCATAGAATTTGCGAATGTAAACATTTTCTGACCATCTCTATTTTAATGCCATTGAACGTTTAACAGTTAATATTCCGTATACTTGGGAGTCTAGGACGACATGCAATGTTAGATACCCTGTATATATAGTGTAATATTCCATATTCAAAAATAAAAAATAAATATTAAAATAACATTTTAATAAAAAATAAAAATAATATTAATTTTGTTTATTTACAAATAACAATGCATTGATTGAGGAAGGTCGAAAACAATGGATTTAAACATAATCCAAGCCTGCGTATAATAATATACGTATAGTCACGGCAGATGTTATCAGTTCAAAATCACCAACTATATGCACATCAACTCTCCTCAAAACGGGAACTTTTTCTTGTTTTAGTTAATTAAAATATGAAGTACGGGTATCTTGTAAAATCGCTCCTAGACACCACTTTGAACTCTCATAATTTATTCCACTAAATATAATATTATCGAAAAAAATATCGTGTTCCTCCTTATCTTTTTGAATATTCCTCAGTGCAATACCAAATGGCCCTATAATTATTATAAATTTAGGATTGCTCTGTTATAGTAAAACACATTTATCCGGTTACAAAGTTTCTAATAACAATGCATTTACTAAATGCATATAATACGTGTAAAGTGTACACTGTACGTATTATGCATTCATATTTTATACTATAGTACAACCATCATAGACACGGCGTAATGATAATATATTATGCATGAACGGGGAAATATTATATTATGACGTACCAAGTCGAAACTGTAATGCGTCACCGAATGTTTGGTTCTAATTTCGCCGATGCAATGCTGACTACAATCATAATATATTACAGGATGAGTATCAAAGTTTACATGTTTCCGTAGCTGCAGGGTTCGTTCTCGTGGGAAAACGAGGTGAAGCATCCTGTACGTGCACCTATATGGCTTTATCCACAATACGTGTATATACTGTATACATAATACTATATGACCTATATACATTAAATTGTATTTGTTGAATGGCAATTTATCACCGGAATATGCCTAACTGATATTATTATTTAACACAAACATACGGGCCGTGTACAGATGGACGCGATAGAAGCGGCAAGCCCCTTATTTGGGGTAGTGGACGGTGCTGAGTGGCTTACGCGGGGGGTTGAATCGCGACCCCGGCTTATTAAGTATGCAGAGGGGCGAACCCGCCGCTGGAATCCTCGAGGGTGAAATTGCTGAAGACTAATTAAATCGTTCTAATTTTTTTTTTTTGGCTCGTTACTCGCGATTATAATCGTGACGCGTACGCACACATTTACATCTTTACTGCCGATGTTCGTGCGAGCCGAAAACGACGACAAAAAACGGTCGGAAAAAGCCGAAAACAATCAACAGCGACAAGGGCGCTTAATTTTATTCGTCCTGTCGTCATCGTCGTCGTCGTACTACTACAGATATGTATGCATTGTAAATAAGCTCAGTCTGCCGGATCGGTATTGTATGCTTGGTTCGCGAAGTCCGTATCCCCCAAGGGAAATTGATGTTTAGGTGAACGATTTATCATCGGTACTTGTCAGCGCGCTGCTTCAAGAGACGCCTGGAAAACTGTATGAGATTCGACCGGAAAAAAAATAACGCTCCTGACCCGCACGCCCAGCCTTTGTGTATAGGAATTTACTCTAAATAATATATTTATTTGTGTGTGTATATATATATTTATATATATTGTACAAAGACATCGGACAATAATAATGGAAAAAAGTCTCCAGACCAGTAGGTTTTTCTATATAATATGTTATTTATAAATAATTATTTTCACAGCACAAACAATATTTGTTCTACTCGGGAGCCGGATATGTCGGATCATTCATTTTCATTTGATTTCGTTTTCTTTTCTGATTTGCGAGCGACTCGTGCTCCGAATGAAAGCGATTATAATAATAAGTGTGGGTTTGGCTCTATTAACACTTATATGTGAAACCTAAATTCATAACTACCTACGAAGAAAACAACCATCCTAACTGAAAATGTGAGATAATATTAATTATTAATATTATTTTGTTTATATAATATTAGAATATACGTAATACGCATCAATAAACTTTTGCTTTAATCACCATTGTATAAACTATAAAGTTTAACAATTTATGTTATCAACATAACGTATCATCGTTACTGAAATAATATCGTTTTCTACAAGAATAAAAAAAAATAGATATAATACTAATAATCTATATCATTAATGTTATTAATTTATGGTTTGACCTTTAATGGTCTAAAACAAACTACTAAATATGCACTTACAAAGGTAAAAATATATGCGCTTATAAATACACAGTATGAACTTTTTATATTTTTTGTTTTATTTGGTTTATATTACTTGACATAAAAATTATTATTATGTTTCTTTGAAATATAGTTACATTTTAAATCATATACAATTTTAATATTAATAACCACACATAAAATATAATCTTTATTTAATTGACCTACACTGTCTACTCTTCACATAAACTATACATTTTATATATTATAATCGGTACGAATAGTATTATAAAATAATTACGGGAGTTGAAATAATAATATTTATTATTTATATTGTTGGTCATGGTTCCATGACACTGTCACACAATTTAATTCTCATTAATTTCTTTTTAATCTACATGATCTACATAAATTATTATTAAAATTATATTACTAAAAAAAAATATTCACAAAGTTCAACAAATTATGAAGTAAGTACTAAAAATCATCAAAATATTAGACGGTTTATCTTTAATATTAAAAATATTTCTCAATATGCAGGTCATGGTTCCATGACACTGTCACACAATTTAATTCTCGTTTATTTCTTTTTAATCTACATGATCCGCATAAATTAATATTAAAATTGTATTACTAAAACGATATGCGCAAAAGTCAACAAATTATGAAGTGCTAAAAATATTAGTGAGTATATTTTTAATATTTCTAAATATGCTGCAAGAACTTTTGATAGTTCATTTAATAAGTCGTGAAATTAACTTATTGATTAAAGATTGTTAAATGGAGCAGTTAAGATACTTAGCTATAAAAAAATTGTGCAAATTATACAATAATGTTTGAGCCACTTAGTATAATGACTAGGGCTATATTTTATAAAACATAATTTTATTATTAGTTGTTATTTCAATATTAATCATGTATAAGTTTACTGTCGTATACCGTCGTATTATAATAATATGATCTAGTATTTTTACATTTGTACTTGAATCATAAAATTGTTGTGTGAAATACATGGAATATATGTTGTATATATAATATAATATTATGTATATATATTTCAAACGTAGGTATACGCTGGACTGTCGTAGTCAATTATCATGAGAAGGGTTTTAGTCTAGTTTATTATAAATATTTAATTTGTCATTAAAATTAATTTTGAAATGACCTGTTTGAAATGAAAAAATTAGCAGTATTGCTTACCATCTACCAATGAATAAATCATTTTTTTAAAAAACTTTATAAGCTCGTAAAATATAGAAAAAATAAACTATTTCAGCACTTTAAGAAAAGTTGATCAAAAAAGTCTGGTTAAAATGCCATAATAGTGTTTCATTTGTATTTCAATATCCCATAGAAAAATAATTTTAATTAATAAATGTATAAACTATAATAGTGATGAAAAAAGCCAATTTTTTTTTTATTTTTTTGCAATATTTCAGGCACACCTTTAAAACATTATCTACACATACTTCCTGGTAGCACGAGCATACTTCAAAAATTAATTGAAGAACACTCTCTTCCGAAGTACCGGCTACCCTATACAATATATTATAATATATAGAGTTAAAATATTATATTCATAAAATTCGACAACCACCACTACTAAACATAATATGTGGAATGTATAAAAAATAACTACACAATAAATATAGGTATCTATTTCGTGTAATATGATGATTTAGAATTTAGAATTAACAAGGATCACACTAATTAATAATAATATTAAAGTTCAATATATCAATTTTATTTTGGAATTGCCAGTCTTTGGTTTTTGAATATTAAAAAATTTATCATAGAATAATTTTATTGTTTTACGTGGAGCAGTACAATTTCTGAAACTGAAAAGTTTTCCTCTTTTTGATTTTAATAATTCTTAAATATTCATAAATTCCAGTAATCTTCTGGGAACACTTAATTTAGCAAAGTTATTAGTGGTAAAAGCATCGTTCTGCATAGACTGTTTAGGGTGCTTCACTAATAGCTTTTGTTACATTTGTATTTATTTTATTTTTTAAGATCTAAAATTTTAAATAATATTTCTAAACAAAAATTATGAATTTCAGCAAATAAAAATTAGTACAAATGTACACTATAACTATTGTCTATTAGTATGACTTTTTTCTATAACAATATAATTGCCTGGAACACAATGTTAATTTACAGAAATTATAAAGTAACTGTATACATGGGAACAAATTAAAGTTTATCATAAGGCTAAATAAAAGCGTTTTTCATTGACACATTCATATATTTTGCGAAACTTCAATTTTAAAATTCACTTATACTGCTTACAAATATATAATTAAAAAAAAAAAACAATAAATTACGAGATTTAAACTGGGATACCTACGTTAAATGAATATTATATACTTGTACTGCAGGTAGAAGCGATGCTATATTGATGAACTTCATTACAATTGAATTACATCTTACTACAAAATAATTAAATTAACAGTTAGCATAGTGGTAGGCACCTACTAAATAACAATTGAATACAATCTATAAAATAAATCATCCTTTTTATATTTCTTTAATATTGTAATCAATTTTAGACACTGAAAATCGTGCTGTTAAAAAAATAGTTTTGAAGTAAACGAAACTACAGAAAATATATATAAACTATCAAATGATGAAATGATGTGATGCGAACTTATAATTAAGAGCTATATTTATTCAATTTATTTTATTTGATATACCTATCGAAAATCTGATAAAGATTTTCGGGACACCCCAGACCGTAGTTCATATTATAAAATTCACGCAACTTAAGGTAAAATGTATAACTGTGTTATAAAGTGAATATTTGCATAGCAGTTAATCTCAACAGTCACCGGTGGTTGTTGACATAAGCCATCAATTTTGGTGAATGTTGGCATTTTTATATGACTAATAAAAACTTGGACTTTTAACGGTGGTTTTTTTTTTTGGGCTTAATCCCAGCAACTATGGTCATTATAGCTGTTGTTTTATTTGTAGGTCGTTTGTAGGAGTAGAAATGGTTGGTTGAAACACGTTTGTATGTGTGGCAAGGGTTTGTTGCTAAATGGGTGGTCACCCATCCTGGAGCTAGCAATACCGGCTGATTCGTACACTCAGAGCGTTTTCGTAGTTGAGTGTACAGACCACGCCACATTAACAGTGTTTATTGACACGTGAAACATGCATTTGGGTGAATGTTGGATATCCTTATAAAAATAAAAATGAAAGTTTTTTGACATTATTACATTTGTCGTTATACAAATATTTATTTTATTCATTGTAACAAGGTGAACTCTCGTGACATTTCCAGCTACAAAATACACCCTTAGTTATACAACTACTACGTTTGTTATTTCTGCATTTTTTTAAATTAAATTAAAATCAAATTCAAAATACGAGTCGTTAAAACACACCGCGGTAGGTTTAGGCAGAGTATTATTTTTACGTATCAAGCGTAAATACTGAATGTCTTGTGCGATAACGGATGACATATTTTATAGGTATTATTTTTATACTTGACCATGGAACCTATCATATTATCTTTATTTTAAAACTATAACATAGTATATAGTTATACACTCATACCTAAAACTAATGTAAAAAAAAAATACAAAATCCAAGAGACGTGACTATACATTAGTATATTATAATAACAACAATTACCTAAATGTTCTGAATTTTTTTTTACAGTTTTTGATATTCCCGGGATATCACTATACCGGCCTTTTTCTAGGGGTTATATTCCTTCCAAGAATCACTCCCGGAAACTTTCAAGAGTGGCTACCCTAATAATTATGCTAAAATTCAAAAGCCGCACTCGAATTATATACGCGATATTGTAGTTTATTCTAAGCTATCGACTGAATGGTTATATCTCAATAAATGTGCATACGATGCTTAAATAATCGAATCGTTCAAACGTTATCGTATAGTGGTTTAGATATACACCCATTGTATTAGACAGAATGACATAGTCTTAATACTGCTACCGAAAAAGTGGCTGTGGGTATAATAGTACATAATATAATATGTACAAGCCACAAGATGAATTGTGCACTATAATAATAATAATAATGGTATATTAATAACAATAAAATTATGAAACATTTCTGCGATTCTATGAGATTATAATGAATCATCATAACACCGACTAATTGATTACTCGCACAGTTACGAATTGTCTTTATTAATCCGTTATCAGGCCGGGTGAAGTAGGACAAATCTCTTTTACTTTAATATTGTATATACCTATATATTCCGTCTCGGGCACTCTTTGGGAGGCTGTAAATTTATTTCACAAACGATGTGATTTGCGGTCTTGATTATTATGATTGAGACGAGTTGGTCGTTAATGTAGTTCGTAAAGATAGACTCGTCAAAGAGATTAAACTGCGTCTCTGCGGAAGATAACTTTTGGGTGTATACTGTATATATATATATATATATTATAAATATAAATATAACAAAGTACTAGTATTGCGATGAAACGGAATTTTTAACGAGACGAAAAATGATTCCTGAAACTTAATAATCACGATAAACGTATAAGTGTACAACTACGTTTGTGTGATCATGGTCCATATTTGCATTTTACTCTTGAAGTTTAGGCCTCCCCCTGGAGCGTTCAATAAAAAGATCTTGCACACTGTTCTATTTCGTTTTCGTTGGAAAACTTTTACCATTATTTACTTTAAGATTCTTAATGCGGAGATTATTGCACGACTACCAAATATATCTTAAGCCGCAGACATTGTTATGTTGTGAAGAAAAAAATTACCTAACAGCATTAAACAAAGCCTTTATATTTCGCACGCCGTGTCGGCTATTGTCCACATAATATTATCTATGACGGGCCAATGAGACGGCTGTATTGAACACATAATAGATCAATAAGAACTGTAGCTTTCTGGAGAATATAAAGTTAATTTAAGGGAATGACATTTTCGGCCGATGAGATATTATAGTGATATAGACAAGACGAAAAATGCGATCATATAATATATGGGACCAAGCAGGGAATGCCGTAGTAATGAGGTGATAAACGAAAAAGATAAATCTCCTCTACACCCACCCTCCGTCCACCAGAAATCATCTTTCTAATTTGTTTGTGTTTTTTTTTTATTAAATTCCTCCAAATTTTTACTCAAATGTGTTACTTATATTAGAATATATTATATTAATATACAAATATTGGCTTTAAAATTGTATGCAACACTATATTTTATCATTTTCGTTTCGAGTTGTAGTAATCTGACCACGTGTGACTTCTACGCTCTGCATAATGGTCGATTAGACGAATAAATAGCGAACGCATAATAATATATTCGTAATAGCATAATATTATAATAATGGCATCACATATTTGCCCAACTCAATAGACGATTATAATAATATGCATTATAACAACGACGTTTAACTGAATAATTCTAAATGTCTGTCGTGGTGCTCGGATAAAGGTCCGAATTACAAAACAATTGACTAATACATTATTGAGTGACAATAGCGAAAATATATTATATTATTGTGAAAAATTAAGAAACACTTGGAATATATTATAATTATAAAGCTAATAGAGGCTTATCACTGGATGTTTATTCATACAATTTTACTCGAGTGCTACTAGGAGTACGCTGTATTTTGTAGTACAGAGAATGTTTAAGTTTACGGACTTGGTGAAATTTTAACGAAAAACAGATGAATTTAAACCGTGTACGCGATAATAATTGTTGTGCTGTATAATAATTACTGGTCATGCCCACGAATGTCATGAATTTGCATTGAATATCTATGTGAACGACCTAATGTGCCTCGGACCTTCGAGTGTGTGTCATTCGGTTTAATATACATTCCACTCCTATACAGACTGTTTGAAGTACTATTTTGTTCGCAGTGCATTGAGTGCACGTACCATACGCATAATAGGTATGATGTATACACATAATAATGGTATAGGAATATGGGTATACCTATGGGCAGTATCGATATTGCCCGAGAGTGTGCATTACATGATACTCGGTGACAGCTTATAGCCATACCCATTTGAAATACGATTCGTCGGCCTTTTCGTCGCGTTCACGTCAAAAGTTTTTGCTACGATATTGTTATTTTAACAGTGATGTTTTGTCGTAGTGGTCATACACTATTTTATATGACACAATAATATAATATTATACAGTATACACAGTGAGTATAAACGCAGCAAATAATCTCACCTTGTACATTAATATAGGCACTCAATAACTAGCAATCTGACCACCGGTTTGGCCTTACGTTGGATCTGTAAGCATTTGGAGTGAATAAAAACCCACTCAGATGAGTATGGGCGTTCAGTCGATATTTTCTGTTATCATATTATTATTATTATATAATTATACTTAATGGTTACACCTATATCGATAGCTGATGATAGGTATATAACTAACGGAAATTCGACTGAATACCTACGAGATGGAAATATACATAATATATATACCTGAGTTCAGTACAATAATGAATTATATTTATGGGTATGTCAATTAAATAAATAATAAGGAGCTTCGTACTCTTATAGGGGTGGCCAAGGGGAGGGGCAAACTATAAATCGTTAAGTATTATTGCAATAATTATTCGCTTAATGATCTAACAAGCAGTGGTGTTAAGTGGAGTAAAACATAAACGCTATATATTATTAAATTATTTTATTACAGTTTATTGGTAGAAAAAATGACATGAACAGGATATTTCGATCGGTTCTACTATTTCAAAGTACCTATTTTATTTCAAGTGATATACAGTATACACGCATCATTTTATAAAGGAAAAAACTCACTATGTTCTGGAAGCTTTTGTCTCATCGAATTCACACCGTACCATATTAAACTTCATAATATAATAACATAGGTACAAGGTGAAGTTATAAACATAATTATGCTGCAGATCTAGCATACCCAATTTATACACAGGATGATTCACTAAGCATGCCCATTCCCATTTTTTCATTTAATAATGAATTTAATATTTTCTGATTTTTGGCATTATTACAATATACTCAAACAGTATTTTCAAATTCTAGAATTTATTTTTAATACTTAAGGAGTATCCTGTGGTGATATAAACTTATGTTTTTTTAGAACCCCCTTTTTTACTGTAAATTATTTAGTGGATAATTTTTTTTAAATGTTGATGCACCTAATTCAAAATTCGAATGAGTATAGTTTCTTAGTTGTTTAAATGTTTGTACTAAGGACTATTGTAGTCCTTAAAAATGGTCTTACAAATATATCAAATAGACATAATATTTAACCTAGTATTTATTATATTTGGGCTATTTTTACAAACTAATAATGTTGATGGATTAATATAAATTACTAACATTTTGAAGAAACTGTATTTTTGAAGAAAAAAGAGGGAATGAGCCTGGTGAATCTCTCTGTATATGAATATACGAAATTTTGATAATGCATAATCATACTTAATATGTATAATATGTTATGTGACAGTTGTACCAAACTTTTAAGTTTTAATTGGATTTTCCCAACTAATAGAACTTATTATATTGAAGTACGAAGTAAATGTCATGTAGTATTGTTTTGGTCTAATATTCAACCAAATAGTTTATATACATATATAATATATATATATATACGTTTTTATTTTATTTTAATTGGCCCAATCATTTTGTGTTTTGACAGTATCACTTTTTATGATTTATTAACATTTGAAAACAATAAATATTGATGTCAGATGAATAAAAAGTAAATAAAAATGTGTAAAAATTATAATATATATATCAAATTTGTCCCCAAAATTATCAAATCAAATTAAAATCACGAGTCTTACCTTATGCAAGAGAATAAACTAACAAGAAAATATTTTTGTGAGACGATGTGTGTGACCATGTGATATGACGTGTTATATTGATATTAGGTTCTCAATATAATATATTTAAAATAAATATAGTATATTTATTTTAGTTTATTTATTTTATTTTACTTTTAACTATAATAGTTATTTAATAAAATAAGTTTTTAACGAATGGTTTAACGCATGTGGATAGGTTTAGGTATAAAGTGTATAATCGTTCTGTCAAGTTACATTATAATATTATTACATAAAGTTGGATTTACATTGAAAAACGTGATTCGTGTTACATGAAGAAATGGTTATAAGTCTATTATCTTTTTAGATTATCAGAACAAAAATAAAATCGATTCTTTATTTGAGGTCATTGTGGCGGAAACGAGAAAGCATCGATGTCGTATGGAAAGCATTACAGTAAAATGCTATCGAGATGTTTATTGATTAAATAGCGTATAAATAGTGTATATAAGTGTATCGTATCAGAAGTAAGTATTAACGACATCGTGAAAGTTTATTGGAAGTTTAATTTGGCTGTTAAAAAAAATCTCAGTAACGACGTCAAGTTACTAAATACTAATATATACATAGTACCTCGATCTCTGCACTTCTGCAGTGTGTCTCGACTAAGGCTGTATTTAACCGAACCACAGTTAAGTATTATTACCATGGTTAGTGTACGTTAAGCCGGACGTTTATTTATTTATCGATAGTGTTTATTTTTTCTAACCACCGTACAATACAAAATATTTATATGCACAATAATTATATCGGTGTTGGATCAAAGCCACAAAGTCGGAGATGATAGTTCCATACGTCGATTTTACACGTTAAATCTTTTGATAAATATAAAATAGAATTTAAAAGAGTTTTCAATACCTAGTTAATAATAGTATAGTATATTAATATGTCCAATTAAAATGCAATATTTTTACACAAACTAAACGATCATTAATTATATCATGGTGTGCGTTGATTTGCCTATAACGACTCAATTTATGGTTAGTGTTATAGTATGGTAGTTGCGTGTTTTTTATCCCCCTTTTTGACATTATAATAATCGGGTAGATACTAAATACGATTTGAGCAAATTAAGCAATGTAACGACTAGTTCGCGTTCGTTATTCTGTCACGTAAATACTAAATAATTATACATACCTAATATTTGAATATTGTTATTTAGTTTCTCGGAGACCCGGATGTTATGTAGCAGTGAATAATTGTGGTCTTGGGGGTTTTCCGGAAAATGCTGGAAGTGCATATTATCAATTCCCTTGATAGTCTGAAGTTCATTTGAAAGTATATATGCGAAAATGTACGTTTAATTCTCCGAAAAGAGAATTGTATATTTTATGCGATTGGAAAGTGATGGGAGATATAAGATATACAGCCTCAGTTCTGTGTTTAGTTACGTACTTGATAATATTTTAATTTTTGTAAGATAGTTATATAATAACTTAATTTAGTAATTTATTTGCGAATGTTATATTTATGTTATTGTTTAGTATTTAAAATTGGTTAGTTCGTTTACCATTATTTTAATGTTTTACGTAATAATGCATGTGGTGTGGGTTTTGGTTTGATCGAGTTAAACTTATTTGCAATTTTTGCTATAATATTGTATGAATATTATGACCTCGAGACAACGATAATAATTAATACGAATTAATATAAGTGACATAATTATTATTTGACAACCCGAGTATATTATAAGTTCTTATCTCGGTAATATTTAATTTAATTTGAAAGTTCTGAGCTATATTAAAGTCATGTCGACTTATGAAACTGCACAAAATATTCATTAATAAATATGATACATTTTATAAAAATCAATATTATAAATTCTCTTGAGAACAACACATTGTGCTGCTATGATGCCTACATTTAATTTATATGAAATACCTGCTACTTATGCTTGATAAATAATAAACTTATTTACATAACTGTGATCTCTTCAATATGTTTATAAAGTTAATATTATTAAAATAGCATACAGCATGCTCATAACTTAAATTCTTGTATATAATATATTATAATACCTGGTTTAATATTTATTATTATGGACGTAATACGGTTACGTTTTTATCCTAACTACATAACTAGGATAACACATTATTATTTTCCATAAATGAATAATGTAATCTTGACTTTTATTCTATGACTATAAACTAACAATTGTGGGTTCGGCACACTTGCTTTAATTAAATATGTATTCAAATCATTACAAAGGTATTTGAGCTAATAAATTTATTGAAAATGAACATGAATCGCGCTCCGAATGCTTAATGAATCAATTCAATATGACAGTACACAGAACACCAACATCATAGTTTTAAAAAAGGAAATTTGATTTGATACCGGGGTTTTAAAAACGATGACTTGAACGTGATCCAATCTCGTCCGAAAGCTGAAATCGTAAAACACTATAATGATAGTAAATCTTTAGAATAGTTCTTTTTATAATTCTGTTTATCATGTTTTTTTCATAACGTGTAGGATGATAATGTTCAAGTTTAAGACGAATAATAATAGAAAAAATATAAACAGGATTATGAAGGCGTAACTTAGGGCAAATTATATAAAGTTGTGTTCAAATTTTTTTTAAGTCGTAAATTTTGTTCAAAATAATTACCAAAAACACGTGTCGAATTTTCAAATTGTATGCATAGCAGTTACTAAACGAAATTTTTGGAGAACTGATTATACCTATCAACGTGTCTGTACACTGCAGTCATGTGCACTGACTGAAAATCACGTATCTACCTAGTCCAAAAGCCGATATAGTTTTGGGGAATCTAAATTCTACAAGTTACATCCAATATCACAATAATATTTCTAATATAGTAATATTCAAACAATAATACAATACAGAGTGGGTCACTTAAAAATAGAACAGGACACTACTTGAATGGCATAACAAAATTGTCTAAAAAAATGTGTATAATAATTAGTAAAGAATAAACGGGGGTGAGCGTGCTTGGTGAAATCACCCTGTATAATACAAATCTTTACTACCTACTCAGATATAACATTTACTTATATAAACGAATTCGAGAAATATCCGCCTTGGAAAATACAACAGCTCAATCGTACAGGGTGCTTATAAGACTTACATATACACACGACGACGACTGCGTTGCATATATTATCATGTGTGCATATGACGTCATTACCATGGCGGAGAATGGTAGGGAATCAATTAATTTGCAATTCATGTCACGCGTTTAGTACGTGAAAACATGTGCCATATTATGAATCGCTCGTGTAACCGTGGCAAATCTTTGGTATTCCGGTAGGTATATTATAATTGAAGGTGCGTGAAAAATATCGGAATCACTGAATCACCATAAATATCAGATTCGATAGGTCTCGCTGGCAGCCTGCACGACTGCATCCGACAAAGTTTTATCAAAACTTCCGAGAGCCGTTTTTTTCCCTGTCTCTCTCTTTAGTTTTAGTTTTTCCGTTACGGGATACCCAGGGGTGCGCTTACCTGCTGCTATATATAAACAGTATTGTGCGTGAAGAACGATTTCGAGACTCTTGAAACTTTATCACAGATCCTATTCACAAAAGTAAAATCTCATTTTTGACTCTGGACCAGTGTGGCGAGAAACGATCACTACCGTCGTACATCGTGTATATATATACATATAGGTACTCGGAATGTTCATCCCGATATTAAATTTGAGTATAAGTAGCGTTGAAACAAAATTGCATTTTATAATACAGAAAGTTGTCATAGTTGATCTCAAATATAATATCGTAACGAATATAATTAATATTATCATACATATGAAATAGTTTTTTTTTTTTTATGGAATGAAGATTTCAGACATTTTCCGACTGAGCGTATGAGATTTTAAATTTAAATTTTTATTTTGGGATCCCCACATAAGTTTTTTTTCAGTGAGCCAGTAAGGTCCAGTATTTATTTGCAAGCAATGGGACTTAATAAATAGGAATACTATATAGCTGAGAAATGAAAATAGGACATTTTGAATATACGCATATATTATCAATATTTGTATGCTATATGTGGAAATTATATTTAATTTTGTGTTTTATAACAACAACAGAGAACAATATAAATTTAATCCATTCACCAAAAATCTCCCTACACCAACAATCTAAAATGTAGATAAAGCTTTCTACAAACATCTCCAACTTGCATGGGTTCTTTTCACAAGTTGCACCGACCATTTATCCTATAGGTGTACTATACTCCATATCCCATCAATATATATCGCTTATTTTAAATATTAAATTACTGATTGCTAAATAAATATATATAACAAAATCGATACACAATGGTGTTATTATCAAACTTTTATAATAACGAAATATTAAATAATAATAACATATTAATATATAACACACTATATTTAGTCTGCAGTATTTATCTAATTTATGCAGGTGTCTCACTGTACATTTCACCCTCAACATCTTTAGTACTACAACAATTTTTAGAATTGTAATGTTTCATCTTCTCATCTTTTGGTAGGTAGTAAGTTATATATTATAGTATATGTATAATTTTTAGTTGTTTCAAGTCTATCTCGAATGGAAATAAAAATGTTTGTATTCGTGATTATAAAAAAGTAAACTGATTTTGGTCATAATTAAAAAAAAAAAATTGTATCATTAATATGTCGGTTGATTTTATAGCATTAAGTGTACGTTTAGAAATTCGATAAGTTCGTTAGTTATAAGTGAAACACTATAAATACATTTTTTTTTAGGTAGTTAAACGTTATTTGTTTTTATAAATCCATACGTGCACAACGACACTGGTATTCTTCAGAAGGAAAGACATTTGAATTTTTTAGTTGTTACGATGGCAAAAGATATTTGTAATATTATGATATTGTGTACGTTAGTGCTATATTATTCCACCGAGTTTTCTAGCCACCGAAGAGACTCCAAAACATAATACTTGCTTTTGGAGTCAAAGTATGTATTTTAAAGTGTTCTATACATATTACATAATATATACATATAGAGAGTTGTTCTACACGATGTTTCGATCACGAATAACGTATTAAAACTTGGGATATTATGTTTTGCGGTATTTCGGGTTATTGTGTTTACAATACTCCAACACGAAATCAGTATCAATGCGGTTGACCGAATATATATTTCTCTCGGCACACTGTGCAAAATACTTTACGAAACTAGAGAAAAAAAATAAAGTACTCGTAATCATTTGTAATAGATTATTATATTTGTATATTTATAACAATCCGATTTAAGGACTTTAAAAAATAGTCCGAATTTAGTTTTTTTTTCCTCTCCATTCCAGTCGACTCGCTTTCAGATACGGAGGACTAATAAATTGAGGTAACCAGGGATTTAAGGCTTTGAAAAACAAAAACGGGAAAGTCGTTCACTTGAAATAATCTTATTTCTCCCTTATTCTTGGTTCCGTTCATTATTAAAGTATTATATCGAAAGCACCGAAGGCATTTAAAGAACTATCTA
Organism: Macrosiphum euphorbiae; assembly: GCA_949089665.1. NCBI lineage: Eukaryota > Metazoa > Arthropoda > Insecta > Hemiptera > Aphididae > Macrosiphum > Macrosiphum euphorbiae. Next base: position 39,374,943 of record CARXXK010000004.1, read on the forward strand.
TGTATATATATTTAACCGATCGACTATTCGGCTGAAAACCACGAAATTGTACGTATATAATATAAAATACTACACTAGACGGCGTGCTGCAGCCTTATGTGTACAACAGTTATATTTTATTAAAAAAAAAAGTAATAATAATAAAGTTGAATAAAAATATTGGATATTTAACCTATGAGCTCGTAACAGTATCACATTTAATGATATTTCGATTCGAAAAACTATTGTTTATATTGCTTCGTTGAACTCACTATATATTTTTTTTAAGAACAAACTGTGTCGTTTTATGGGTGCGGAAAAGGAGAGAGACTGCGAATATAGAATATTAAACTAAATTACACAATAATAATTTATAATATTACAGTGACTTACGATACCGTATTTTAATATATTGATCATGAATAAAAAGATAAAAAGTAAGAAATATATTATTATGATTTATAAAGCATGCATGGGAATTTAAATAATAGGATATCTATACTTGTCTTGCAATATAATATGTATTATTACGTACATATATGGTAAACTTCAATTTAATCAAGAAATAATGCCATCTTATATGATCATATATTATTTTAAAATTTGTTTTATGTTTATTTACTATACCTATACCACGTAAACGGGAGATATACATACATTATTGCATAAAATCAATAATATGATATAAAAACAGGTTGTTATATAATACACTGAGTATGATGTTTGTACACGATTTCCCGGAATCGACAGTTGGAATATTGGATTAAATTTAACACATATTATTATATTAACCATCGTACGGCATATCTACATATTATGGCATGATAATTTATGCACGAAGTGGGGATCTGACAAGGGAATACGAGAACCCATGTGCAATTGTACAGCTAATGGAGCAAATTGTACGTCTTATTTTTAAAAACAAAATGCTCAGAAATTCCATATCTGTGGGTACTATTTTTTTTAAGGGACATTGGAGTTCCCGGGTTGTAGTGCATGCGCCGTCTACCATCTGGTTACAACCACGGTACCAAACTATTAGTGATATGCGTTATTAGTGAAGTGCCACGTCCCTCCTGCCCGGAGGAATCTCTAACGAGAGACCACGAGACGGCAAACACCGAGCACTGATTGTAGGTTAACACTGTTTGTGGGCTGCTTAACTACCGGGAAAACCATAAGCCAAATACAAAGTTCAACCTCACGAAGCAAGTTTCACCAACCCACCGCACTTGCGATTTTTTTATGGCATCAAAGGAAGGACATAACGTGGGAGGGAGGAACATCAACCCTTCTAGTACTCAGAAGATACTGTTAAGGCGATCGGACACCAGTAACCTGGGGCCTTCATCGCCGCAGACCCGGGGGATTACTGAAGTCGGACACCTGTTCGCCCCGAGGCTAGAGTTCGTCGGTTGTTATATAATATCCGTCTACCGACCGCCGCGATAGAAACCTTTCAGTTATCCATGATCTGATGAAATGTAACACGGCGTGTTGTATAGGCAAAATAAGTTTGTCAGTGCACCGAGAAATCACAATGTTATTATACTTAATTGTTTATGACATATTGATAAATTATAGGTACATGTTATTATAATATATTAGTATCGTCTAAAAATAATATGTTCATTATTTAATTTGGTATTTTATCGACTAGGTGCAAGTTATACAAAACATTTCAGATAAAATTAAGTATAATCTAGGAAGCAATTCAATATTAAAATATTATTAATAAATGTATGATTTCGTTTAGGTGATTGAAGATTGACCGAATAATGTTGTAACTGATAAGTGCTTTTATTTTTATTTTTGAAAAATGTGTATTGATATTAATTTTTTTGACAGCATTAATATTATTAATGGTGAAAATTCGTTGTTTTTTTAAACTTTTTACAATAAGGTGAGTTTCACAAAATATTGAATTGTCTGTTTTTTATTTATTTGGTAATTTTAAACGTTTGAAAGACGATTTTTTATATTTTATTGAAATTCAAATTGTTTGTTCGATCTAGATTTAAGTATATCATATTATAATGAGTCACGCCTAACACAATTTCTTGCGCCAGTATTGAAAATTCTTCGGAGGACGTTTCTACTCAATGAAATATAACTTATAAGTATTAAGTGTGTATATACTATTGACAGTATTAAAGCTATAATTACAGTATTGTCTTAAATAAATGTTATGAAAGGAAATTCACTACAAGCAATTACTTTTTTAGATTATCAGTGGAGCGAATAATGTATTGGTCTTACAATGATGTGTGTTTTTTTTGTTTGTTGTAACCTTTTGTAGTAGGTAGTAAAAAGTAAATGAATTTTCGTGTTTGAGGGTAGATTCCTTCTACTACTTGAATATTTAATATAATTTATGCATTAAATATATACGGAAAAAACAACAAAAAGACATTACGCGCATAAATATTTGACAAAATTGATTTTGGTTTTTGTCGTATTTCAAAAAATTAACAACCGTAGATATATGCAATTTTCACAATTTTATAGACGTGAAAATATTTGGGGAATATCATGATTATTTTTGGGAAATTTATAGACATTCAATATTATCGACTTTTTTCGTTTTTATTCTAATTGGGTCTGGTAGAACTTTTGTTTTTGATTAAAACAGCTTGAAAATTTAATATAGGTACCTTCATTTTTGTTACATTATTGTAAATATATCGAAAATACATTTGTACAGTTTTCTTTTATTCAAATTTGAAACTTTAGTGCTGAGGAAATTGTATGTTGATAAAAAAATCTATATATATAAAAATGAATGTATGTCAGTGTGTGTGTCTGTGTGTCTGTGTGTCCATGTTACCATGGTTACCAAGGTTGCCATGGTTACTAAGGTTACCAAGATTTCATATCAATCTATATATATAAAAATGAATGTATGTCAGTGTGTGTGTGTGTGTGTGTGTGTGTCCATATTACCATGGCAACCATATCTGTATATAAAAAACAGTAAGCTGATTGACTGCTATCAACGCACAGCTCAAACCATTGGACGGATCTGGCTGAAATTTGGCATACAGATAGCTATTATAATATAGACGTGCGCTAAGAAAGGATTTGCCAAAATTCGCATTTTAAATAGGTGCTGAAACAGGGACATTGAGATTCACGATAGAAATTGGAAATTTTATTTTTATTTATTTATAGTTGCCATTGGTTACAGTCTACATTAGAAATTAGCATTTATTTATTGGTTGCCATTGGTTATTCGGGCAGATCAGGTACAAGCTTGCATCAAATCGAATTATTGAACAATGCTTACCAGGGTGGCAGAGTTGCACTTACCGCAGAAAATTACACCCAAAAGGAGTTCAACAATCATAATTTTTTTAAGAGTTGCGATTTTTTACGAGCAACCAAATTTATTATATTAATCCACAGTATTACATCAAAATAAACTTGGTATAACTTTGATACTTTAGAGTTAAATCATACACTTCCGTACAAACAGCACGGGGTCCGCGATCTACCGCAGGTAGATTGCCTACCTGATAATGTACTGCTGCGATTCAGAATTTTTATTCAGGGCAACGGGAAAGATAAGATAAATTTTGAACACCATACACGTTAATGAATTGAACAAAGTTTGAGTAGGTAGTATTGAGTTGATCCATTTAACGGGCGACGAAGTGCACGGGATCAGCTAGTAATTAATATAATTTAAGTTCTTATATCGCAATATTATTCATAAACATAAATAATATGGATTCAAAACTTTTACATGTATTATTATTCTCTAATATAAACAATATCATTTTAAAATATTCAGCCTAATTTTAAGGTATTTATATCACACACCTCTTTAAACAATTTACGGTACGTGGTATGGAGTCATAAGTTAATATAAATTATGTTTAAAATAATATTCTAATAATTTACAACATGTGCCAGAACCCAAGAAGAGCTATCTCAATTTATCAAATTGTTCATGAGATAAATTTTTAACTTCAAACTGTATCAACTTTTTTCGTCATGAATAATTTTTAATGATAGTCCAATTACTAATTTAAATTAATGTCCTGCGTTAATTATTTAAATTTCTTTTTTATTGCAATCAATAAATAACTTAAAAAAAAAAAAAACGATAATGTGATAAATACCATTTGAGAACCAAAAAGTTTTACAGATAGAACCTTTTGATTGTTAATATAATATTTTGCACTTAGTTGGAACGTTTTAGTTCAGAATAAAATATTTGTGCCCGAGAAACAAAATTTGTTTAAATCAAAGAAGATGTGTCGTGATTATAAGTCCAAAATAATACGATGGTTTATAGAAATCTTTATTTTCTTTATAAATGTACAATAATTAATTGTATTGTATTTCCTTATGATTTTTGTATGGTTGACACAATGAATGTGAAATAGAAGTTTTTGGTAATTACTTATAATTGATTTTATCCTGTAGATATCATAATATGACATCAGTGTTTTTTTTTTTTAATTTAGTACCTTTTGTTTCTGACTTCTGACCCCAAAACAATACGATTTTTCGTCATAAATAAGTACCGAACACCGACAGAAAACTAAATTTCCAATAGTATTGTAAATAAATTATAAAATAACCTTTAATCATTTAAAACTCCTGAATAGAGGCCGACATATACTATCTCCGTTCAGAATCGTCTTTCTTATGCAATGATTTATCATCGAATTAAAATTGAACACATCCATTACACTATAACAGTGACCTATTCAAGGACGAGGTACACTCAAAACCTATTATATAGCAGAGTGACTTCCCCGGGTTTTTTTCATCGCATTGATGTAAATTGCATTTTATGACCACTATTTATACTACCGTTACTCTGTCCCTGGCAATTGAATTTAAAAACCCGTCTTGATGTCATTATAATCTTTTCATCGTCCAGAGGCAATTAAAATGGTTCATTTTTATGTATTTCTGCTGAAAACGTAATTTGCTGCTATACATTAAGCATATTCTGAAAACCCTTCCATAATAAGTAATTTAGGTCGATAAAATTCGTTTATAGTAATATAAAAACATGTACGTCACTTAAAAATATTACACATTTAGGTCGTTTTCAACATTTCAGTAGCCATTTTTAATTAATAATCATATGAAAGTGCAACCTGTATATAATTTAAATCCACGAAAAACAAACCTTTTGAAAACTATAAATCTGTTTTTACAAAGTTTGACCAAACTTTTCGTTCCTTCTAGGGAAATATGTGCATAATTTTGACCATGTGATTACATGTCATGATATTATAAATTATAATTTACATAATATACAAATACATTATTTAAAAGTTGCTGGTTTTAATATCAGTATGACAATATTACGTTCACTGAAAACTAATAATTTATACGCACGAACATTTCAATCGCATTATAATAACCCACTCAAAATAGAAATAGGTACCTACTTAATCAAACATAATATCCTCGTCGAAAGCAGACAAACAGAAGCTGCCAGAATCAAACCCAACATTCTTGAGTTCTTCTACTAAACCCTAGGTCCAAACGAAACAGTTATAAAACAAACACTCAATTTCATAAACGACATTAAAATTAAAAATGTATTCTAAAAAAATGTTATTCAACATGTATAGACTGTTGTTACAATTTTAGTTAGAATTATTATTAAGTAAATGCAAAAAAAGAAATAGGCACCTATTCTTACACATTGTGATATTCGTTTTGTTATTGTTTTTTTTTTATTTGAACATTGGTTATTTGGTTCAAAACTTCAATGTACCAAAATTATATAGGACCGTTGATAAATCAAAATACTTGTTTATTCATATTTATATTATAGATATTGTAGTATTAACATTATCCGTTGTACGTGATGTAATAAACTAATGACACGCTGTTGTGTTATTTGATTTTCGTTCAAATACAATATTCTAATTTAATATTGTAAAACAGTTTTCAGTGAAAACGATTTGTAATGTTGTTGTAATGTCTGTTTAGTACATTTTGATCACTTTAATACTCGGTAGTATATAGTTTATGGGAATATTGATAATTACAATCTAATATGTAATATTTATTATTGATAATAATATTATGTTAGAATAAAAAAATATTTATTTACAATATTAGCAACATAATAGTTTATAATATGAATTCTAATTCGTATAATGTTTTTATTTATTATATACAATTACAGTAATATTGCGCTTATCTAGGTATAAGTTTTTATTATTTTTTTGAAAAATATTTTACACAATTCTCTATTGTTACCTACTCAGAAGCTTGTAATGTGATATCCACCCATACCGACCAATTTCCGTTCAAAAAATGTTCCCTCTAGTAAACCGAGATCAAAAATTAAAGCTCATGGTGTGATTATCGAATGCTTCGATTTGGCCATTTTGGGTTATTCAGAAAATCAGCGATGCTGTCATGAAAAAGGCTAAAAAGCCATACTTATAATATGTATCGATCGGCTCTTATTATAGAGAAATCAAAGCAGTTTACCATAATGTATACAGTGACAAAGTGCATTCACCTACAATTTGCATAGCTACATCCAGAGGATATAGTGTTGTTCATCCGATTTTCCTGTTTGGTCTGTACACTGCACGTAAACGATTTATATGAAATGTATATTTATTTTGATAACATATAAATTAAACTCTTGAGAAATGAAAAGTGAATAAAGTCAAAAAATAAAATATCAAATAAATCATATATTATTCAGTGACTCAGTGTGTGTTTTTGATAAAATGAATTAATAAACTTTAAAATGTGTTACATATTTTACATTTTTAAACATACACAACTTCCATCAAAAAAATTCTTGGCTTTCTATCTATTATATATTTTTTGTAATTGTTGAATACAATTGTTTTTGAAATATTTACTGATATTATTGTGAACTATCGGATACAATGAGTAATGACCAACGACCAGTTTTAATATATTACTATAACCGGCTACTGCAGTAAATATTAAACTCGTGTAATACCTGACACACAAAACGACCGGCTTATTGTATTTCTATACTGAAATATTTGTACCAACATCATCGTGGAGATTGATAGATGAATAAACGTGAAATCGTGGTAGGTAGTTCAGAAATACTGACCACGGGGTCGAAACTTTCGAAACAATTTGAACGTGAGTCAAAACTCGCTAGCGAGCTGTATACTTCTATATACCGGGTGATCGATTTAACGTAGGACCCTCGGTAATTCAAAAACTAATAACTTTTAGGAATATATTTTTTTAATTAATTTGATTTTTATAGATAAAAATAGTCAGAACAATAATTTGCTTCGAAATATGAAATTAAAATGTAAGTTGTCATTCGAGAGAGTAAAAACTTAAAAAATAAGGACGATACAAAATATAAATTTTTCCCAAAAATGTTGTTCTTGCAACACCTTAAAATGTATTATTCAAGGAAAATATTTTCAAAAACGTTAATGTTTTCTGAAATAATGAGTGTCTTACGTTAAAAGGATCACCCCATATTGTAATACATTTAGTGAAACGTGGCCTCAGAGACCCATCCACTGCAGTCTCACGAATAGAAATTGCTATGGTCGTTTTGCCCCGTCGTCGGACGGTCGGAGCGATTCAATTAGCCGAGCAAAATCGTCTATTGCTACTCGCTGCTGTGTGGCGGTAAAAGAGGTTTCGTAATTTGATCAAATTCATCGTCGTCATCGTCGTCGTACTCAGATGAATCTATTACGAACTACTCTCCCCGGTTGATCCACGTCAAACTTTATAAGTTAATTTTTCGCTTAGCTCCGCGTCTGCAGCGAGTGAGAATTGATTTTAAGCTGTAACGGAATCAAAATAATATAATAAATATATTGTCATTATCAACCGGCAGCCATTATAGCTTTAGGAGAAAAAAGGCGAATTTGTGTATTGTACAAATTATTTAGATTTTTGATGGATGTACAGTATTGTACACTTGTGTGGAATTTGCATAGTATATAATTTATTAATATGTGCATACTCTACGTCTCTCTCTCTCTCTCTCTCTCTATATATATATATATATATATATTTATTATTTATATACAGCCAACTGCCATGCAGTCCAAACCGTATGCTAATTCACATCGTATGTATGTGTGTGTGTGTGTGTGTGTGTGTTTTTTTACTAGCTATACAAATTATTTAAATTATAAAATTATATTATTATAACATAACGTAATGTGTGATCGTCATAATACATTTAATGTTGAATGGTTGAAAAATAACTTTTGGAATGGAAAAATCTGTCGATTAAAATAAATAAAATAATATGATTGTTTTAAAAAAAATAGGTCACCAAAAATTATGAAACGAGTATTCTATCGTATTGAAATATAAGAAGATAATATAATATTATGATGTGTACAATGAACAAATATAGAAATGAAATGAGTTATTTTAAAAATATAATAAACGTATTAATACTTAAAAAATTATCTGTTTTCATTATATGGATACTGGTAAGATGTGTAATTATGTAATATTTTACTCGTTGTCTTGGAGATATTTGAATTTCAGAGACTCACAAAGTCACAAATGAGAATTTATTTATTTCTTCTGTTAAATTTAAACATAAATTTGGTTGGAGGTAGCCTAGAAAATAGACCCCTCCCCCTAAAAATATAAATAATAGTTATAGTTATCCAACTTCGCTTGAGCATAGATTAATTAATATATTAGTATATTTAATCTATGCAGGCCTGAGTAACAACATAATAAGTAATATTACTTATTTTTACTGCCTATTTATTATTTATTTAAATTAAATAAATAGATTTTCAAAAATATTTTAGTATACTTCAATCATCTGTCTATAAACCTTATATCGTTGACTCTACTTTTAAAACTTTAAGTTTCAGTATAAATAATACAACTTATTATTCGTCTTGTCCATACAAACATACATTATTATTCACTTGTCCCATTGACGTAATCACTATTATTTTTATAAATCATAACGATTTTATGTACGTCTTTTAGTTATATAACATCCAGCACGATATCCTCCATCTGACAACTTCACCCTCATACTCGACCAATGCATCGATTGTCGTCTGCAACAGTGCTCAGTCAAATCTCCGCCGTCTGTTGGCTTTTGACATCCGTACATGTACAAAACCACAAGCGGATGTGCCAATATTTTTTGTTGTTACCAAACCACTATTTTATCTGGTTTTCTAATTTCTTACCATGGTCTTATTGTTCGACACTACCGCGAGTGGCCGAAGTCATATTATAATAATTTCTGATCAACAATCGATCAGTGTCTTACGCGTGAAGTATCAACCTCCCACCCATGGACATTTTTTTTTATCATTTAAATTTATCCGACCACATAGTCAAAGATTTCATAGTTTTTATTTATATTTTTACAGAATACAGTGTCCTTTCTTTCTCCGTCTTCTTTTAATCTTCATCTTATATTATTTCTGCCTAACTTGCAGCTTTATGTTGACTTGACTCATTTTAATTTTTTTTTCATTAACTAAAATTGACTATAACTTTTGAGAAATTAAACTAGATATTCTTATAATAATATTTTTAATTTGTTTGCTTATTAAAATAAAATACTGCCTACTCCGTTAAATCAAATTTTGTAAATCTTAATATTTGATCTACTTTTCTCACTTGATTTTGCCATTGTTCACAGTGTCCGGACAATAGAGACTTTTCCTACTTCGACCACTGAAATCGAAAATTCTGCGGAATGACCGATTGTCTACTTTGCCTATATATAACGTATAATATATATAAGCATCGCTATGCTGTCCTGAGTAATTTAAGGGCTTGTTGACTTTTCCTCTATTCATAAACTTTCAAAACTTCTGCTACAAACTTATTTTATCAGCACAAAAACGTCTTAGGTGTAGTTACTTGAAAAAGGTTCTTTCCAATTGTTGTTTTGCTTTGTAATATACCGCCTATATGAGAGTAAAAACAATTATTGTTTTTACACTCATGCATATAATTAAAGATATACAATGTTTTTCTCAGTTATAAGTTATAACTAATAACAAATTGTATAGGTAATCGTTAGGAGTACGAAATCAAATCGGAACCATATTACAATAATAAAACACTGTGACACGTAATATGATAAAAATCGGAGTTTATTCGCCAAATGGAATGCTGCCAAATTTAGACGGTCGTGTGCCGGGCAAATAATTTGTAAAATTTTCTAGTTCATATATTATTATCTTAAGCGCGCATCGCCGATTTATGAACGGATATTTTTATTTATCAGAAAATAGTCACATACCTAATTCGAAACCGATAATGGTGGACCTGCGTATATCCACTAAACATTTAAATATACATAATATAGGTAGGCTATATGTTTAATATATTTATGTATATCGTATATGGTGACATCCACATTCCACTTGACGAAAATATATTATCACATTTAGAAAATTAGAAAGATTTAATGTTTAAACTTTCAATCAGTAATATTGTTGAAAAGAAGAAAAGCAGGTAAACGCTGAGCTGAACACTAGTGTACAGTAGGTATCCAGTTTATACCTCATCATTGAGTAAGTAGTAAATAACTGTAGGTAATGGATGTGTTACATATTTTTAATTCAGTGATAAATCATGACATAAGAAAACGATTATGAGCGAAGACGGTCCATCAGCCTATTTAGGTACTAAAAATATTTTATAAATGTATGGTGTATATTTTGAATTGATACTGTATAGTATTGTGGTAAATAGTATTAGTATAAGACGTAGATTGAGTTAATTTTTATCGAAAACATTGCATCAATTTCATTCTTATTTAATTATTATAACATTATAATATTTATATCATATATTATTGTTATTAACTTATGACTGATGAGTTATGACTTATGAGTCAATATTGACTTACCGTAGAATTGGCTTGTGGTGTAACAGTAGGCTAGTAGAATAAGTATAAGGTAAGCTTTATAGTAGTAAGTATAAGCATGCTTTTATAATGAACCATATGCAGTGCATAATGTATATATTATACAGCAGGATGTCTATAAAGTTTGGAAATGGCAATTAGAGTATAATTAGGAGTGATAAACGATAATAATATTATATAATTAATGAAGTGATTAAATATTTTACCTAATAAATGTGCAGCAGTGTTATCTTTTATTGCTAAATATAGGTAGGTATACAAATATACAGTAATAAATTGAAGCGTTTCCAAATTTTTTAATCACCTTAAATATAGATAATAATGTATACTCTGAAAAAAGACGACCAATGTGGTGGGAATCGACCGACGACGAATCGGACTATTTAGGCCGTTTTCCATTAACGGTCGTGGGTAAGGTAGCGGGCATGGCGGCACGTCGATACATCATTCGAACGGACTCTCGACGGCGGATATACGGGTGGGTGTGTGTGTGTGGGTGTGGAGTGGTGAGGGGGGGGCGAGCTTTGTCAGGCCGGAAGAAGACATGGCGTAGCGGTGGCAATGGTGTTATCAATCACCAAACGACAAGGGAGATCGGATGAGATTTTCGGCGAAAAAAAAATAGTTTAGCGAGTGAGACGATAACCCATATAGTGTATGTATAATATACATTACGTGTATGCCCGACGCTGGAAACCTTCAATTCGTCGAAAAATATGTATGAAGTCCATATCATATATTATGAAATACATATATGTATGTAGAGTATTATATACATATATATATGTGTGATCCGAGACGGTATAATATAAACAGTCTAGTATTGTACATTTTATATCATAGCCGACGAAGTCGTGTTCGGCAACGAGAGGAGTGAATGCATTGTATAATAATACGTACAATAATAATATATTGTATAGGACGCGCCTACGTAAGCCCACCGACTCGACTCCTCCTTGATAATTTATTACCTTCCAAAACGTTCCAATACGTTCCAATTGTCATCATTGACGCATAAAATTCTGATTTATATAGGGCTGTTCTGTGAATGAAATCATAAGGTTGTTTCGAAAAAATATTAGCTTTTTTTTATGGAAACGTTAATTTTAGAAAATGTACATCGCCCCTTATTGTTTTTCGTCTATAGGTTTGTGAGACCGTACGTTTTGATTTTTGATTTCATAATCTGAAGTGAACTATAGTTTTAAAATTCAACATTTAAGAAATTATGTATATAATGTCTAACGGACAGTTTATGTTAATAGTTGTATTCGAGTAGTATTTTATCGAGTTGAGCATAATTCAATAGCTATATATAATGTTATAATTGTTGGACGTTTAGTTTTTCACAATAAATTTTGATAAATTTTGGAATAACACTAAATTATATCAGATAGGTATCGGAATTGTCGTTGGTACCCGCTGCATTATCAATAGTATTACATTAAGCGGCAAACAAGTAGCCTGCATAATATTACAATATAAATTTCTTATAAAGAATAATATGACGTAGTAAGTACCAACAATTATTTATAGCTTATGTATTCATTTTTTATGCTAAGTACTTGATTTTATGAAAAGTATTATCTAAAAGTAATCTAAACGTTTTGAAAATACCACTGTGGCATAGTCTATGTAAAATATAATAATACACTTAAGAGTTTCAAAAACACTTTTGAATTACAACAAAATTATAAAAATCTTTATCTCCGTTTAAATATCTAATTCGGTTGAAATTTGAACTTCAAATGCTTGGACAAAAATCGATTCTATCTTTTATATTTTTGAAAACCTATAAGTAATAGCAGCTTATGAAGAACCATGATTAACATTTTCGGGCTTACAATCGATACCTATGTAATATATATAATTATAATATATATATGTACATATAGAAAGAATCGAAAATATCGAATGTCTATAAGAAGCTAAAAATAATCAAAATATTTTGAAAATTATACCATGTATAGTACCGAATAGGTTCACATTCTTACCAGAATAAATGCTGAAGTTGAAAATCAAAGTATTTTTTCTATAATATATCGTGATAGACAAAAACAAAAACACACATTATTGTAAAATCAATACTCCTCTCAGAAGATACAATGTACAGTTTTCAGTTTTTACTTTTTAATTTAAACAAATGTTTTTTCCAAGCCTGTCACTAAACTTCTGAATTACATCTGAAAAATCCTGTTTGTTAAGCCCTCTCCAAGGAAAGACAAATAAGTGAATTTAATTTTTCTTGGTAAAGAAACATTCATCAACGTTTTCAATCAATTCTAATTTTAAATTTTCCCTTTTCACTTCACAATTTTAAATTGGCAATGTATTTGAAGTCTTAAAGAAAAGAGCATATTTGGAAAAACTTCTTTCAAATTATTTTAATGTATATTGTATATATAACAAAATATTTTGAGGGAAATTGTACGTTAAATTTATTTGCATTCCATAACTTGAAAAATGCATAATCTCCTGCTTTATACCTATTATAGTTTCTTCAATATTATCTTAAAATCTATTGATAAAAGTTTCAGCAGAAGTTTCAGGTAATAATTCTGAATCCAATTTCGTAATGATCCCAAAAATATTACAACATTATCGTATGCACTAATTCACTTATTTACAGTTCAGTAACTAAACGATAAATTATAATATTAAAAGATTCACCCTTTAATTATTTGTACAATAACTTTATTGTTTTAATAATATTATGTTTAAAACACTTTAGTAAAATCCATTAGACAAATACATAGGTAATGAAATATAAATAACTAACATTTCATAGATGTTATATTATATGAATTACTATTGTTTTAATTTATATTTCCATTTTCCATGTAATATAGATTTATAGTATTTACAACAAAACATAATATGAAACGTACTCTGACGTATCCTTAAAATATTATATAATATTATTTAAGACTTACGTAAGTGGGTAATCATATTGGTAAGCGATGTATAAATTAAAAATCTATTAATTGAAATCCCAGCCGTGGTCGTTTGTTTTTTTTTTTAAATTAAATTAAATCATCGTAGGTACCGACAACAGTGGCGAATAATAAGAGCTACAAAATTACTTTACCGTGTTTATTCCTATTCCAAGAGCGGATGTCGGGTACGAATTTTTGGATTTCCGGTGTATACAAACTTCTTGACATTATTATGTCAAAATATGGATCCGAATGCACACAAACGACAACGACCTCGGGGCACTGACTGATATTTTAGTGAGTAGACACACGAGGTGCCTGTAATGAATTGGCGGGTGTCTGATTTATTTTTGTACATATTCGTTCACGGTCGATGGCGATCAAGAGGGTCCCCTTCTGTCCGTCTCCCGCAAGAATAATAAAAAATAAATTACTATTTTTTTGTGCAAAACTCAGAAATAGACCTAGAGTGGTGAACTGCACAGTTCTAATTGCCTGTAAAACGATTTGTTAACGTTTGAATCAGATCCAATTAAACGATATTTTAATATTTTAATGTATAATTATATTTACGATTTGATGCAATTAATTTTAAAAGTGTTAAAATATTAACGATTATTATTGTAAAATAAACATTGTACTCGTTTCGGTCTGCGCAGTCCAACCTGTATTATCGTCCCACCGTGCAGTGTACCTAGTTTCATTCGGGAACTGCAATTCCTTTAGGTACATGTGCACATGGTGGTGTAGACACCAAATGAATACGTAGTATATAAGGTTCATATTAGATAAGTTGATATAGAAAATAGAAAATAAACTGTAAGACAATTTTGAAAAAGGAAAAACAATGTACACCAAGTATGGATAGTTCGATTGGACTAATCAAAATCATTATACCCTCGGTCCAATTTGATAATTCAGTTACGTCCCGGTGCAGTGGCTAAATACCCAAATACGTTTCTATAATAATAATACTATACAATTACGCGTCTTAGTGGGCTAATGAGCTTTACATATTATTATTAGGCTTGAGCCACACGCACGCACCTGCGGATTGCAGTAACAGTATACAGTGACGCAGAATTGGCACAGTCAATGGCAGTTTTTATGGTTTTATTACGCATGTTTCGTTTAACGTCTTTCGGTAAAAAAAAATATTACGGGAAATGGCTGATCCTGTTTTGCTGATAACTGATAAGTTTCATTCGTCTTTCGACGAGAACATATTATTATTACAATTTATTTATATTATATGCGTTTATACTAATCATAACAGTAATTATCATTTGCCCGTGTACACAGAAAACTTTATACAATATATTTTATTCTATAAAAAGCAAAGACTAGTTCTAGAAAACGAAATGTCGTTAGTATTATATAAGTATAGTCAGTAGTATACCAGTCTGATATTATAAGTAGCATGCTATATTTTCGTGTGCAAGGAAAATTGAAGAATCGTAGATCTGTTTTCGGGTTAGTGTACAGTGGAAAATATCTAGTATGCTACATTTTGTTAGGATATTAATTATTTATTTTTTGTTGTTTTCATTGTTCATTTGCATATTTATGGCACTATACAAAGCGTTACGAAAATCGGCCTAAGGAAAATCAGTTGTGCCCAGCCCAAAAACGTATCGACTATAAAATTAAAAAGGTGCTCTGCTGTACAGTAGGTTACAAGTGGGTCACTGTACAATGGATGGTATTACATTTTAATTCAATGATATAATATCATTGTATAAGAAAAACGATTCTGAGCGGAGACGGTATGTCAGTCCAGGTATAAGACATATTATATACTTATCTATGGTATTAAAAAAAATTGACCTATAATAAATTCCAAATTAATCATATCACAATATCTATTAGGTACTTATAACGCGTTATACATCAACAACAAACCCTGATACTATCATAGATATATAATAGTGTACTTTAGAAGTTTCAAGTACCTACCTACGAATAATATTATACAATCACAACAAAATAACTAAAATAAATATTCTAGGTTTTTTTTTAATAAATAATCTTAAATTATTTCGACTACTTATAGTCTACACAGACACACAAAAAAAAAATAAAAAAATAAAAAAATATTCACATCATTGTAAAATCAATACATTCATATACTCAGAATCTAAAATCGTCAATGTTACCTATGCGTTTTTACAACCCTAAGATATTATAAATAATAATTGTCATTCGTCTTTAATTCTGGATACATAATAATTTAGAAGTGGTAGTTTAGTAACGAGTAATACATTAAATGCCTAATCAGTGTCATAATGTTAAATGTGATAGGTACTTAAACGAGTATATTAATTAATATAGTCGAACCGAAACCGGTATAGAAAAGATAACTCTATGAATATTTTAAATATTTTAAATATATATTTCGTCCGAGATGTTCGTTTGGATTAATAATAATAATCAAGCCCGTCATTGTTAACACAAAACAACTGAGGGTACTGCCGAATAACTATAAACTGTGAACATAAAACTGAATAACGCAAATCGTTTTAATTAAATAAACGGGGAGATCATCACATCATTTAATTAGCTTGAATGAAATTATAACCATCCCGAGTTATCGCACAATATTTAACTCTATATATGCTATTACACAGAAGGACTTCTGTAATAGACGCTTAAAGTTAATAACAACTGCAGTCGGTGTGGGATGGAATTAAAAACACTCTCGGCAGATAGAAATTCGGCTTCCATTTTGCTATCCACAAAACGAAAACTCTATCGTTTGTGAAGTCGTGCAACTATATCGCTTCAAAGTTCAAAGTGATAAATTAATTATAACATTTCATAAACCGTATACGTTGTATATGACGTACCTATAATAGTAATATTATAATTTATAACAATAATACTCCGTAGTTGTTCCATCACTATATATCACTGCGCGAAACCAGATTTTCCACTCCATCGTCAATACTCAATACTTATGTCGAAAGTACTTATCGTGTTTTCTTATCATACATTCTTCAGTACAAGGCATACTGACTTATTTCCATCGTCATCTTACATCTCACCCAAATCAGAAACACTCAGACATACTTACACGAGTGGTACTACAATGGTTAGATAAGTAGGTACTATCATGTATTCATGTAGAATCGATGAAATATTTTTTTATAACCAACAATATCCACAATATGAAAATTACATAATATTATTATATATTTGAACACACCTTGAACTTGGGCCTGAAGCCACGTGGTATGGACTAAAATTTTAGTTTAAGGCATGTTCGATAAGCGCATTAAATATACTTACGCGAGCGCGTAAATTTAACTTACTAGAGGTGACACCGTAATTTTTAATTTATATACCTTACCACGTGACCTGTCGCAACATAAAATATATTATGTTACATGTGAATGGTAAACTTTGTAGATTTTTACTGTTAGTTTAGCATTAATAATAATGTATATTTGTATAGAATGTATTAATCGTAATTTGAAAAATGGGTGACAGGATATAGTTTTAAATACCAAAAACGGTTAGTAGGTACATATATATTGTATAATAAATTATAATATTATGTCTTAGTAGTATATATTCAGTATGTTTATCAACTTCGAACAGTAGGCACTTGATGTGAAAATATACTTATTATAGTGTTATAATATCTGTACATAACTTATTTGTCCATTATGTATAGGTAGTTGAGATTATATGTATAACGTCGTAATACTTGAGTTAATATACGCTAATGAAATGAATATGAATTTGGATGATCCAGGTTCATTATAATAAATATTATCTGGCTTAACTGTATATAAATATTGTATTTGTACATCAATAAAATAGTTAATTAATTATAAAACAATTGTAATACTTCAACAGATGATTAATGAGTAAGTAGTGAGTAAGAATATATATTTTGTTAAACGAAAAAAAAATAAAATATGTAAACTAAAATAATGTACAAATGTTGCCATTTGCCGGCGATTTAATTAGAAGTTGATTGAAAACTATTAATTTAACATAACATGGTTTAAATAACAATTACTTTACAATTGACGGAAATTGTGGAAAAATGATGTGAGATTATAATCTAACTTTCCTTTGACATATCACAACTATTGGAGTTTAGGAGAATTTAGCTTTCAGTATTTATCAACACTTCTCTTCAGATCAACAATGCCTATAATACTGACGTGCAAGTGGTTGAGAATTTTCAAATATATTTAAGCACGGTTTGTTTGTTCACGCTATGGCAAATTAAATCAGAAGCAATTAACCACTAATTGATAAGCAATTCACGTCTGGACATTGTTTTCTTACATAAATTACCGTTTAATTAGTTAGTAAGTTCAGCTAAAATTGATTTTTGTTTATTGACGTAATCTTAAGACAAATATGCACGTAAGACACCTTCAAATAAATATAATACTCTTTGGATACAATATATTATACTTTGATTGAGTATACACGACCGAAGATCAAAATATCATGTGAATGGCTTTTTTTTTCTATAAAACTATAGTACAATAATTCAGCGTTTGCAGTGTTTTACAGGAGGTACAAAAAGTGATGAACACTGAGTAACAGTAATGTTTGATAGCCAAATTATTAACTATGAACTAAAACAATCACTATTAATAATTGTATAAAAACGATTTTCTCTCCGCAATAACAACTGGTCCAGACGTGATTATCACTCATAAATTCTTCACGTGAAGACTTACTGACTCGTGGCCCTCTCCCCCGACCAATCATAAACACTCAAGCATACAACGATGATACATATACATACGCGTGTGGTCGTATCTGGTCTGTGATCCCGATCCGTGGTTTGGCACGCGACGGGACGTAACTTCTGATGGGTGTTTATGTCATATTATTATATTTCTATAACGATATATTATGAAATGTTTCGAGCACCTACAACGAAAAACCACAAACGTGCACTGTTTTTTTTATTTCCGCAAACGTATTATGATATATAATTTATTAATATTTTTTTTTATTCTGACTGTCATCAGAACGTCGTAATGTCGTGTGACGTCGCGTCCTAAGCGCGTCCAGCACAGTCTTCGCACTACTGTGTCACGTTCAAAACTGAAGCGATTACTCTATATCCACGCAAAATTTACACACACACACACATACATATGAATATTATATTTAAAATATGTATTAAGTACCAAACTAGCGCTCGCAGTTCACCGCGGTTGTGATGATTAGATCGATGAATATTTTTAGACGATACCCGAGGGCAAAAACAAACGCCAAACAGCACGTATATTATCATTGATAATAATAATAATATTATGAGCCACACGAAGGAGAACACTCTCTCGACACAGGCATATCTATACATATCTTTACAGCTTTTTCGACCGCAGCTGTACGTCAGATTCTGTCGATATATATTATTATTTTCTCGCGTTGGCGTTTAAAATGTATAATATTTTAACTGCAAAAGGGCACACGGCTCGAATACCGCACACGCACATGTCGATGGCAGGAGTCATAATATTAAGACGAGAAGGATTTCGGGGCCGTATATATGATAAACGTAATAATATTATTATGACGTGTCTACGTTTTAACACTCATCTGTAGTTATTATTAACACGTGGATTTAATTTTTCCGATTGCTCTAAACCACTGATTTTCGAGCAATAAAATTAAAATCCGTTATCAATATAAAGTAATTTTAAAAAAATATGACTTTAAACGATTTTATTTGGGATTTTCCGGGAATTTTTGTTTTAAGGTAATTTTCCAAAGCTTAAAATATATTATAGACCTCGGAGTTGGAGGATGATACTTCAAAAGGTGTCCAAGTGATCAGTATTATGTTATGTCGTATACCCAAGAATATATACAACCAATAGTTATTACGTCTTAGTCTCGACTCTCGAATCATTCGATTAAAAACCAGAAAATGTATCGTTTTAAATTACTATTCAAACTATACCTTTACTATACCTTTACGATAAATTATGCATATAAATACATCTTTTTTCATCAATTTAATTTTGAGAAATTTTAAGTGCATTATTATTTTTAAAGGCATATTTTGTACTTTTTTGAGCATTTAATGTATGCTCTAGTTATTAATATACCGATGAGCTACTTATTTCCAGATTTTAACAGTATAGTGTTGGCACGACATATTTTCGTTTTCAATACTTGACAACCGATGTTCGCAATTGACGTAAATATTCTTTTCTTTTCATTTTTTTTTTCGTTAACGATGATATGGTGTGCGCCGGTTGATGGTCATTTTAAAGGGTCTACCCGTATATGTATAGCTAAGCAGTTTATAACCCGACGACGATGATCGCGTAGGTGTAATGGTGTACCTATATATAACTATAGCCGACACCTGCAGCTGTAGACGTACGTCGGCTTTACGAGGCAAATTTTATTGCAGGTGGTTTTTCATTCTGACCGCCTCTCAATAAGCCCGTCCGTTATAATACATCATACCTTTATGTGCTATGTTGACAAAAAAACAATAAAATATAAACAGACCTTCGCGTGTACCGAGGCTCGCGGGTGATGAGTTTTTGTCGTGACTGTCGTGTTTTGATGTCGTGAAAAGATTAAAATATCAGTGTAAAACTGACATGGTAAAAAAAAAAAAAAAAATTATACATTCGCAGAAAGGCATTGATGTAATAAACGTTTTATTAATATCGTTAAAAAATACTTTTTCAGATGTCACTGTGTCGGAGTAAAGGATTAAATAAATTATACGGTGTGCATAAATGTTTCTAAAGTTAAGAGAAACAAAAAAGCTACATTAATTTTGAAATTCCCTATAAAATAGTATAATTCTAAATATTAGCATAATACGCAATATTTATCATGCATATTATAATAACGACATTAAAATAAACCTGTAAATTATGATTATGCAAATCACATAATATATATTACACAGAGGAATTGACATGGTGTGCGTGGAACACGGATATACGTAATAACCGTTTAAATTTCGTTTAGTGTTTGCAGGATAATATATATTATACGCATTAATTGCAATATACCTGCTGGATGTTCATAGATGATTGTCTGAAAATAATACCTGCCTAATGACATATATATGAAACACAACTGTGGATAACGTTGATAAAGTATCAGCGAGCTTTGTCGTAACAGAGACACTGCCGAGCTATACAGCATATACGGCTCGAAGTCTAAATTTGAATGCCATTTATTAAACGTTGTTTTCAAAATATAACAATGCACTATACCTACTGACTTCCACCGAGTTTAACGAAAAGCGATGAGTGTTCAGAGGCACTCGCCCTGTTGTATAAAATCACTTCATATAGTCATATTATAATGTACGCAATAATAATCTTTAGAGCTAAGGGCGTTAAGGCTTGTTCTATACAAAATGTTCTGTGTCTTAGAACATAATAGAAAGAATATATGAGGCCATCATAATAAATATTACTTATGTATCTTCCACGTCATAATAATGCGTAAACTAAAAAAAAAATACGACGTGTCTGACTCATTTTTCAATTTTATCGGTCGGAAGACAGTCGAATCGTACAATTCATTACTTTGAGTACAAATAATTTATCCAAAGACCTTCCTGTGGACTAAAAGGTTTGAAAGGTTACAGTTCTAGGAAGTATTCGATGTATCTGCATTCTGCACTTACCAGTTACCATTAAAGCTGATAAGACGACTTCAAAACTTTTTCCACAGATAAAAATCATAATGATGATGTCATATTTGAATTGAAATATATTAGTATTTTATTTTGGTTATTGAAATATTATTTTACTATTATTATGACGTCTCTTTGCAGTGATATCAAAAATGACGGTAAAAATCGTGAAATAATGTCGTTGAAATCGATAATTTTATTCACACATGTTTTCGGAATTGTTAGTTACTCTTGTAAAATGAATATAATTGGGTATATGGTTTCTGGCCACTATAGATATTCATTCACTAATAAAATTGTGTCCGTTTGAAATTTGAATGACAAAAATATTAAATACTCTCTTAAAAATGTATATTATTCTACTATAATATTCCGTTCAGTTCTGACCCACTTCACTTAACATATTATATTATGTTTGATAATAATAAATAAATATGTTCTTTCTGAAATCACTGTTTGTCGTTTGCGTAATTCGTTTTATGAATGCATTGAGTGTAGTAGTTATCTATTTTCGCCATATTACGGCCTCATCAAATCACCAAATCAAAACGTTCACCACCATAATCTCCGTATTCACCAATTTATTAAGGAGAATAAACCAAATATTTCTGTTCACCCATCCGATTTACCACGTTGGCGATCGATGAGGACAATGCTGTTAAACTCAATACCACAAGCTATTCCAAATAAGTAATTTTCAACCACCGAGCTGAAGCATTCTATATTAAAATTAATATATGTACTGAAAAGTACGTTAATAGCTACAACGCTTACTAATTATGGTTATTTCTAATTTAAGTCATCGGCATCATTTCTGATTATCTGATTATATTATGTCCTCAATATCATGGACACCTAAATTATTTTAATACTATTCTTGATCCTTGATTTTTACACATACCTACTTATCTCCAGCTTTCATGTAGTCACCACTCATTCCTTGCGAACGTTAAAAATATGAACATCTACTTCCTTTGATTTCCTTCGACCTCAAACCTGACAAACATAACGAGGATATTCTTAATCTATCCAATCATCAGCATTACTCAGTAAAGTATGTTACATCTACCTGCACACTTTAAATTGATCTTAAATCTTATAATTATATTAAAGTCTCACATTTTAATACTATCTCATTTTGTATGTCTGAAATTTAAACTGTTTGATAACGCTGATTTAAAAACTAAAACTAAACCATTTGTTAGACTTTGTTTGTTATCAATGAATAAGTAATTTTTCTGTTCCTAAAATATGTTAAGGTAATATTGAAATATATAATATGGTTTTTCACACCAAGTCTAGTACAAAAATAAAGTAAAAATAAAAATACTGTTTAATATTGTGTTATTAACATATAATAATATGTTTATACTTTATGCGATGTTATTTACATTTCCATGAAACTACTGAAAAACTTTGTGGACCCTCGAATAAGTATTGCTTGACAAACAATGCAAAACCACGTTAAAGCCGGTTGTCTCGAATGGGATTGTCGTCGGGAGAATTTGCAAAATGCATATGTTATTCTAAACGATGTGCCGAGGGTAAATCACGCGGAAACCAAAGTTAGACGACGTTTTCCACTTTTCCGTTCGAACGGCGCAAAGGCGCTGAATAATTTAATTACTTCATAGTTGGATTCAAAAACAACACGTGACTTACTCAATAGCACTATTTCGTCTGAAACGTGACCCGGCACGTCGACTCCTACTCGCATTCCCTCGGGATGGCGCATGCACTCACACAAAAATCTTTTCCGATATGGTTACCTACCACGTTTTATAGTTTTTCGGTGATTTTTTTTTTCACCCAGCCAGTTTTCCTTTTACGAGTCTTCAAGTGCCAGTGAAAACCCCGAATTCACGTGTAGTAACAAGATTAAGTTGTATTGAAACTTCAAAACATGATAAAAAAAAATTCGCGGTAATCCCATAAATTGTTTTTTGAGGATTGCAGGAAGGAAACGCGGAGTGTCCAAACTTTTCTTCACGGCCAACGCGACGTTGGAAATCTGTCCGATGTGACGAGATTTAGATAGGTACTCATTGTATTTACTGACGGACGTTGTTGTTGCTACTATTATTGTAACTCATAATAAAATATAGTGGAAAATAAAAATTTTAACTTCCTATCCAGTGAAAATCTAATTGTTTATTTGGCCACCCTTGATGGTCTAGTTTTAAGACTGATATGTTTTTGGGCTGGGTACAATGATTTTTTTTTTCACCTAATTTTCTTTTCAATAGGTATTATTACTAATAACATTTCTTTTAACAGCCGATTATAATATTATCGCTGTTTTGCATCGTACAATTTTCCTTACAGTGACTTTACGCTGCTCCTTGAAAACGATGCGTACTACAACAATATTTCGCTTTACAGTACTATTTTGCCCCAAGCAACTGATGCATAATATAAATACATTACAGTAGTAACCTAAAAAAAATAAATAAAATGATTTTACAGACAAATTTCCGCTTATAAATATAAATATGATTCACTATGTTTTTGGAGCAGCTGAGAAAACGTAATATACTCTATTTTTAAACAGATATTACAGAGTAAAAAATGGATTAATCGTAAAAAAAAAAATAACAACGAAAATATATCAAACCTGCTATATTAAACTAATATTATGTTCTAGACATCCACATCTCTCATAAGCGTATAATTAAAAGTAATACTCGTAAGCACATAATATTATGTAAAAACAACCCATGTTTTTTTCCATCTGATATTAGGTATAACGATGGTTTAAAAAAAATCCGTTTTTTTCAACTTGTATGAAAGACTATAATAACAATATAATGATATAGGTATGCTTATAAATGCATACCACTACCGTAAGTACATGTAAAATTGTTAAATATTATGAATATACCAAGCCATGTATATTATATTAGAATACCAAAGTGCTCGTTTAGTCATGTATAATACTATTATTATTATTACTACTATTATTATTATTATTGTGCTCGGCAACTTACCAATCACGCCCATATATTTGTTTATTTTCGTTTTTGCATTTTCGAACTAAATAGAATTGGATTTATCAGCACACACCAATTACCTAATAAATGTAAGTATTCATTATTTTATAGTATTATTCGATTACCGAATATAATCAAATCACTCAGCTGTTTGGAAAAACTTGAGTATACATTTCGAATAATAATAAATGTTCAATACTTTCACAATATTTAATTTTTAAGTATTTGTTTATTTATGTTTTACTTTGGCACAACAATTTTTTACCAAAATAATTTTGGTTACTATTCCTGAAATAATATTAGCCTGAATGCTTAGAGTCTCAATGCATTTCTTAGTGGGTGTTTTATTTCCGTTTTATTATTATGAGAGGCATCCAAAAAATTAGTTTTCCTATGACTATAAAAATTAAAAATAATTCACCAATTTCGAAGCAAAAAAATCATATTAATGTAACCCATTTAGTCAAAAAATGGTTTTGTGTAAAACTCGCCGTTTCTCCATTATCTGTTTTTTGTTTTTCCCGATTATTTTGAAAAATACTGGGAATTTTCAATTTTGACCCATTCTAAGTACAGACTAAATCCAATTTCCTTTCAGAAACCACCCTTAAAGTTTAAAATCTAATCATTTTTTCTACTTTTTATCGTGTGTATAGAAACAAAAAAACCATACACACGTCATTGTAAGATCAATACATTCACCTCTATGTTCAGAATCCAAATGAAAAAAGGTGCTCTGCTGTACAGTAGGTTACAAGTGGGTCACTGTATAATGGATGGTATTAAATTTGAATTCAATGATATAATATCATTGTATAAGAAAAACGATTCTGAGCGGAGACGGTATGTCAGTCTAGGTAAAAGACATATTATATACTTATCTATAGTATTAAAAAAAAATTGAGCTATAATAGGCACCTATACTAAATTCCAAATTAATCATATCACAATATCCATTAGGTACTTATAACGCGTTTTAAATCAACAAAAAACCGTGATACTATCATAGATATATAATAGTACACTTTAGAAGTTTCCAGTACCCACGAATAATATTATACAATCACAACAAAATAACTAAAATAGTTATTCTAGGTTTTTTAATATGTAATTTCGTCCAAATTTGAACTTGAAATGACTATAAAAATAAACTGTGCTTGTGTATTTTTCAGAATTTTTGGTAACAGAATTAACTACTTACGTGGAATTTTGTTTTAAATTTTCAATCCTTAGATATAAAAGTTGAACATTTTATAAATTTTTAACTACAAAATAATTTTTAATTTTAAATTTGATAAATGTTGTCAAAATTCGATCTTTAAATGCTTATAAAAAAAAGTTGTTCCTATGTATTTTTAATATTTTTCAACTGATATTGTAACAAAATATCAGAAGCCTTGTATTAAGTTTTATATTTTTTGGCCCAACAGATAAAATTATTGATATTTATAGAAAAATAACTAAAAAAATTGAAAACTGAAAATGTCCGTAAACAGCTCAAAATTGTATGGTATATAGGAAATCCTAATATAAACATTCAGTGAAATTTTCATGTATCTACAGTTATTCGTTTTTGAATTACAACAAAATAAGGAAATCGCTACATTAGAAATCGAGTGAATATCCAATGTTGTAAAAATTTGAATTTCAAAAGCTCATATAAATTTAAATTGACTTTCTTATAGACATTTTTAGATTCTGAGTGAAACGATGAATGTATTGATTTTACAATGATGTGTGTTTTTTTTTTTATTTTTTTTTTATTTTTTTTAGATTCTGAGCGGAGCGATGAATGTATTGGTTTTACAATGATGTATGTTTTTATATTTTTATATTTTTATATTTTTTTTTGTGTCTGTCATCACGTTTTGGGACAGTAAAAGTTTTCTGATAGGAAAGTGAATCTAGTTGGTACTTTGGGGGGTCAAAAGTAAACATTTTCCAGTAGTTTTCACAAGCGCCGGGAAAAACAACATAAAAATTAAGGAAAAACGGGAATTTTTACGCAAAATCGATTTTCCAAAAAATCGAATTTGGTTATTGGTGTAACTTTAAAACAAATGACCGTAGATACATGAAATTTTCACTGGTTGTTTATATTTGCATTTTCTATACACGATAACATTT
Organism: Macrosiphum euphorbiae; assembly: GCA_949089665.1. Classification (NCBI taxonomy): domain Eukaryota; kingdom Metazoa; phylum Arthropoda; class Insecta; order Hemiptera; family Aphididae; genus Macrosiphum; species Macrosiphum euphorbiae. The sequence continues at coordinate 39,401,511 of CARXXK010000004.1, forward strand.
TCAAAATATTTTGATTTATTTTGAACTGTTTAGGGACATTTTCATTTTTCATTTTATTTTAGTTTTTTTTCTAGAAATATCAATAAAATTTTATTTGTTGGTTGCGAAAGCTTGAAAATTTAATAGAAGGCTCCTAATATGTTGTTTCAAAGGCAGATGAAAAATATTAAAAATCCTTAGTCACAATTTTTTTTTATAAGCATTTAAAGTTCAAAAATTGACAAAATATGGAAAAATCACGAAAAATAGCAAATTATTTTGAGTTAAGAATTCGTAAAAATTTTTCTTTTTAAATCTAAGATTTGAAAATGTAATACAAGATTACTTATAAGTTTGTCTACCTTTATCAATAAAAAAATCTCTAACGGAAAGTCAAATTAAATTTTTATGAGCGTTTAAAGTTCATAATTTTACAATATTGGATATTCACTCGATTTCTCATGTAGCGATTTCCTTATTTAGTTGTAATTCAAAAACGAATAACTGTAGATACATCAAAATTTCACTGAATGTTTATATTAGCATTTCCTATACACCATACAATTTTGAAAATATTTTGACTCTTTTTGAGTTGTTTACGGACATTTACAGTTTTCAATTTTTTTAGTTTTTTTTCTATAAATATCAATAAAGTTTTATCTGTTGGGCCAAAAAGTGTAAAAATTTAATACAAGACTCCTGATATATTTTTACAATAGCAGTTGAAAAATATTAAAAATACATAGGCACAATTTTTTTTTATAAGCATTTAAAAATCGAATTTTGACAGAATTTATCAAAATCTCGAAAATTATCAATCATTGTAATTAATAAATTATAAAATGTTCAGTTTTTATAGCTAAAGATTGAAAATTTAAAACAAGATTCCATGTAAGTAGTTCATTCTGTTCCCAAAAAATCTAAAAAAAATACATAAGCACAGTTTATTTTTATAGTCATTTTAAGTTCCAATTTTACGAAATTACATTTTAAAAAACCTAGAATAATTATTTTAGTTATTTTGTTGTGATTAGAAATAATATTTTTCGTGGGTACTTGAAACTTCTAAAGTACACTATAATATATCTATGATGGTACCAGGGTTTGTTGTTGATGTTTAACGCGTTATAAGTAGGTGCCTAATGGATATTGTGATATGATTAATTTGGAATTTATTATAGGACATATAGGTATACCTATTATAGGTCAATTTTTTTTAATATCATAGATATGTTTATAATATGTCTCATACTTAGATTGATATACCGTCTCCACTCAGAATCGTTTTTCTTATACAATGATATTATATCATTGAATTCAAATTTAATACAGTGACCCACTTGTAACCTACAGTACAGCAGAGCGACATCCACTTGCCCACCTTTTTTTATTTTTTTTTTATTTTTTTATTTTTTTTTTTATTTTTGTGTCTGTCATCACGTTTTAGGACAGTAAAAGTGCTTGGATTTTCTTCATCAGTAGCTTTTCTGATAGGAAAGTGAATCTAGTTGGTACTTTGGGGGGTCAAAAGTATAAATTTCCCAGTAGTTTTCACAAGCGCTGGGAAAAACAACATAAAAATTAAGGAAAAACGGGAATTTTTACGCAAAATTGGTTTTCCAAAAAATCGATTTTGGTTTTTGATGTAACTCTGAAACAAATGAACGTATATACATGAAATTTTCACTGGTTGTTTATATTTGCATTTTCTATACACGATAACATTTTCAAAATATTTTGATTTATTTTGAACTGTTTAGGGACATTTTCATTTTCCATTTTTTTTTAGTTTTTTTTCTAAAAATATCAATAAAATTGTATTTGTTGGTTGCGAAAGCTTGAAAATTTAATAGAAGGCTCCTAATATATTGTTTCAAAGGCAGATGAAAAATATTAAAAATCCTTAGTCACAATTTTTTTTTATAAGCATTTAAAGTTCAAAAATTGACAAAATATTGAAAAATCACGAAAATTAGCAAATTATTTTGAGTTAAGAATTCGTAAAAATTTTTCTTTTTAAATCTAAGATTTGAAAATTAAACACAAGATTCCTTATAAGATTATCTACCTTTATCAAAAGAAAAATGTCTATAAGAAAGTCAAATTAAATTTTTATGAGCGTTTGAAATTCAAATTTTTACAACATTGAATATTCACTCGATTTTCCATGTAGCGATTTCCTTATTTTGTTGTAATTCAAAAACAAATAATTGTAGATACATGAAAATTTCACTGAATGTTTATATTAGCATTTCCTATACACCATACAATTTTGAAAATATTTTGACTCTTTTTGAGCTGTTTATGGACATTTACAGCTTTCAATTTTTTTTAGTTTTTTTTTCTATAAATATCAATAAAGTTTTATCTGTTGGGCCAAAAAGTGTAAAAATTTAATACAAGGCTCCTGATATATTGTTACAATATCAGTTGAAAAATATTAAAAATACATAGGCACGATTTTTTTTTATAAGCATTTAAAGTTGGAATTTTGACAAAATTTATCAAAATCTCGAAAATTATCAATCGTTGGAATTAAAAAATTATAAAATGTTCAGTTTTTATAACTAAGAGTTGAAAATTTAAAACAAAGATTCTCTTAAATAATTCATACTGTAACCAAAAAATCTAAAAAATATATAAACACACTTATTTTTTACAGACATTTTAATTTCAAATTTAGACAAAATTTCATATTTAAACCAAGAATTACGATTTTAGTTATTTTGTTGTGATTGAATAATATTATTCGTGGGTACTTGAAACTTCTAAAGTGTACTATTATATATCTATGACAGTATCACGGTTTTTGTTGATGTATAACGCGTTATAACTGTTATAAGTATCTAATGGATATTGTGATATGATTAATTTGGAATTTATTATAGGTCATGTTTTTGTTTAATACCATAGATATGTATATAATATGTCTTATACATAGACTGACATACCGTCACCGCTCAGAATCGTTTTTCTTATACAATGATATTATATCATTGAATTCAAATTTAATACCATCCATTATACAGTGACCCACTTGTAACCTACAGTACAGCAGAGCGACACCCACTTGCCCACCTTTTTTTTTTTTGATAAAGATAGATAATCTTATAACGAAATAACGAATCTTGTATTACATATTAAAATTTTAGATTTTTAAAGAAAAATTTTTACGAATTCTTAACTCAAAATAATTTGCAATTTTCCATATTTTGTCAATTGTTGAACTTTAAATGCTTATAAAAAAAAACTGTGACTTAGAATTTTTAATATTTTTCATCTACCATTGAAACAATTTACTAGGAGCCTTCTATTAAATTTTCAAGGTTTTTTAACCAATAAATAAAATTTTATCGATATTTTTAGAAAAAAAACGAAAACAAAATGGAAAATGTCCCTAAACAGTTCAAAGTAAATCAAAATATTTTGAAAATTGTATAGTATAGTGTATAAAAAATGCTTATATAAACATTCGGTCAAAATTTCATGTACGGTCATTTGTTTAAGAGTTGCACTAAAAACCAAAATCGATTTATTCGAAAACAGATTTTAGTGTAAAAATTCCCGTTTTTTCTTAATTTTTATTTTGTTTTTCACGCCGCTTTTGAAAACTACTGGGAAATTTTCACTTTTGACCCCCTAAAGTACCAACTAGATTCACTTTCATATCAGAAAAGCTACTGTTGAAGAAAATCCAAGCACTTTTACTGTCCTAAAACAGTAAAACGTGATGATAGACACAAAAAAAAACACACATCATTGTAAAATCAATACATTCATCGTTTCACTCAGAATCTAAAATTATTATACTCTTTGGCGTTATTGCGCATTATTATCATAAGCATATTAAGTAAATCAAACTTTGCTTGCCATTGGTTTTTTTTTCAAACGCAAAGTGGTTGACGGATGAATGGATGCGGGTAAAAAATTTCAGCTCTGCACAAAAGTAAGTATAATAATATACTCACCACTATCCCAATAGCCACTCGGTCCGATGAAGGAAGAATCGAATTTCCGTATTTTGCAGTCAGATACCTACCTGCGAACGACCGTGGTAGGTAGATGACCACCGACGTTTTCGAATGATACGATTTAATAATATATAAGATCGTTTTGGACTACGACGACGCTAATATCGGGGTAAGAAGAGAAAATCCTAGTTTTCCGTCGGGTTTTGAATACGTAATACGGCAGTCGTATTTATGCGGCCAACCGATTTATCCAGATATCCGTTTTATTTATATATAATGTGTGTGTGTGTGTGTGTGTGTGTGTGTGTGTGTGTGTGTATTAGAGAATTCGGAACACGTCTCCGGTGTGTGACTTATACGGACGCGGGCAAATCCCGAATATATTGAAACTAGCAAACGCGAGACTTATTGGGTCGCGTTCGACGGATTTTACGTGTGCGTAAACCACAACCGTGGTTTGGAAAAATACACACTAATATTATGGTATTACGGTGTTTGACCGATGCCGTAAACTCGAAAATAATTTATATATGTATATATTTTATTTCCAGTATATTGCATAAGGTTTGGTATCGTTCTGCGGCGGACCGACGACGACAGGTGGGTTTTCATTAAAATCCAGTTACGACCAGTACACGATTATTGTTATCGTGTTTTGTTTTTGTGTCTGCGGATAATTCGGTTTCTGTTCATTTCGCGTTTCCCCGATATTAACGTTGATCCGAAATTGAAAAGTCCGAGGTCCGATGATTGATACTACACAGCAACTGTATATATATCTACGGTTTATGGTATATTTATTATAGTGTAACGCGTCGTGACGAGAGAGACTGAAAACCAAATTATTAACGACCGGGAAACCCGCACGCGCGTCCGAGGTCTGAAATTGACTTCCATTTGTGATATTAAATTTTTGACTCTCTGGAAAAAAAAATCACGATCGATGGTTGGGCCATCGCAAGAAACAACTCATAAATCATGGTTTTTAATAATTAATAAAATATAACGCGCGCTGTCGTTTGTCTTATAATATAAAGTACGTATAAAACGGTTTTCCATATTTTATCGATTTTAATTATTATTAGGTACTGCTGCGTTTATCCTGCACATACTGTACATGTTTTGCTTTCCAATCATTTTAATATAAGATAATGTAATTTGTGAAAAAAATTTGATTGACCTATGTTATTTTCACTGCAGTTATTTTGATACCTTTGTATCTATATTGTATCTCACACCTTCCATTCATTCGGATTCAAAGGTACAGATACACTACCTATAATATAATAGGTAAATAAACTGTTCGTATAATTATATATACATACAATACAAATTATAATCGGGACGTGGGTTTCAAAGCAAATCAAATTTTGCTAAAACATTGTTTTCCTAACACGAAATTCATTTTACATAGGTACATATATCAAAAATTGACCAATAATTATACATTTGCATTTTTAAAACTGTTAATACATTTTTCATACATTTTAAATTTACACATTTGCCTATATTAATTATTAAAACGAATCCCTGTGATCGGTCAGTCCCCAGTGCCAGTGCCAGTTGCGTATTTATTTTTTTTTTGTTATATTTATCTATAAACCTCGTACGTCGTAAAAAAATAAAAGATAACAGTCTCAATGAGAATTCGATAGTAATAATAATAATAGCTATTAGTCACCTACAAGTCAATGCAATATAACGTACTAGAAATTATTTTTTTGTGAGGTTGTATTCCCTTATCAGTTAGTATTTTCGTAATTATTAGTCAAGTATAAGACTTTAAGGGGGACACGGAGGATTATTTTATGTATACATAATAACCTACACCTATACCTAACCTATAGGGATATATATTATTAGACAGTCTATGATTGCAAAACATTTTAGGAGTCCGTTCAGATCTAATAACAACAGACCTGACATTTTAGAAGACTTATTCTGTTAATGGAACTCATGCAACGCGCACGCCCTCCAAAAACATAAATTATAAATGTAACAAAAATAAAAAAATTAATATTGTTTGCGAGTAATTACATTTTTTTATGTGGGAGAGAGATATTTTGAAACGAACAAAATCAATCAACAACACTGAACCATAGTTCATTAATTACCCTTATATATACTAAAATTATTTGGAGAAAAAATATCCTTTGGAAGTTTTCAAACTAATAGACGAACTTCAACAAATTAAATAACATTGAATTTTTGATCTACACTGATGTTTTTAACATTTCAGAACTCGGGAAAACATTAGTTAAAAGTTTTGGGTACGTAAGTCATTTGGAACGTTTAATAAATAAAATAAAATATACGATATATAGAAACACTGGACACATTTTTCCAAATGCTACATCGACAAAAAGCTGCCTGGTTATACTTTAATGATAAGTATTTTAATTTTCTTAATAAATAATATTATGTACAATTATCATTGCTCGATAATTTTTATCTCATAAAATAATTATGATTACAAATTATGTTTGCCCGATTACAATGAATTGTACTTTCTAAACTATTTTAATAGTATAGCTTATAGCTTGATTTATTGTTTGTATTAAAATCATTAATAATAATAGGTACAATTGATTGCTACACAATAACTTGTTAGAAACTTGTATTTATGAGCTTATAATGGTCGTCAAAATAGACAAAATAGTTGGTTTTATTTATTTTCAGTTTAAAAATTAATCTGATTATTATTTATTACTATATGTATTATGTAAATTATATACTTTTATATTATACCTGCAAACTGTTTTTATTATTAATCCCGTAGGTTTAGTGTGTAATTTCTCTAAATACTAATTTATATTGTATCCTTAGACATAAATAACATTCGACTTATATTTGAATATATTCTATACAGCATCTAAAAATATTTTTATAATTTAAAAAAAAACATTTTTGTTCATCAAAAATAATTCATCAATTTATTTTTATTTATTTGTTAATAATGTAACATGGAGAAAAATGTGGATTATTGTCAATTAATAAACTTAAAATGTACGTATTATATAAAACTAAAGATTTTATATTTTGTAAAAATATCATTTATTTTATCCAATCTCTCGCTTAAATAACTTCGACTTTTTATTTCCAAATGGTGATCCATAATATTAACTTCCTGAAAATCTTTAGAACCCCCTTTTAAATTATATATTGGTATTGATAAAATACATTTATCACCTACGTTTCCCATATGGCCATATCACTAACCTGTAATGGCTACTCTTTTTCACGAAATACTTAGAAAAATCCCACTCTTACATCTCGACACTCAGACGCTGACCTAAAATTGTACTCGTCTACTCAATGGCTCATTAGCAGCTACCAACCTTCTTTTAAGTGTAAATTATTTAATTATTCCTTTATACTTCTCCATAAACTATTCCTTCTTTAATGTCCACTACCTCACTACTTCTATGGCCACAATCAGCCAATACGCAGAATGATACCTTTCCTATGCTAATTTCACGCTATTAATTTTTTGATTTAGTTCCTGGTCCCTAACTTGATGATTGTCTTAGACGAATTTGTTATTTATTTAATGTAGGTACCTATCACAATTTTGTATTTAAAATAGTATACCTATAGGCTATAATGTTCTACTAATATTTAATATCTAAGAAATTACCAGTTTAGGCGTTGATAAATAAATAATAATAATAATAATTTTCTGTATTCATTATTGAATTTGTTATTATAATTGATAATATTATAAAATATTCCAGAATTGTCCCGATTCAATAAATAACAAAATAAATAATGTTAGGTATGTACATTTTGGATGAGTTCATATTTTAAATTAGATATCAAATAAATATTTTGTTACATGTCATGTCAGATTATCATCAAACATGGACCAGAAATTAATTAAAACCGTATAAAATTATTCCAAGACAGGATGCTCTTCATACATATTTCAAACAATTATTTTCGTCCATCAAAATATCCGACCCGCGTCTTATATATTTTTCTACTCACAAAACAAAAACCTAAAATCATTTTTCATGCCATTCGTGTTTGGTTGCCTTACCGGTCCACGTTTATATATTATGGTCTTCCCGATTAAGCTCTTAAAATTGTATTATATTTAATGGCTTATCATAAAAAATAAAATACGATAATATTTTAATTCACCACAACTCTGATTCAGACTGCAGGATTCGTTGGAATGACTACAGGTACAACAATAAAAAAAAATGTACCTGATACCAATGAACTAAAAGACTTTACCCATCAACAGTAAACGTGTACAACGTATAGAGAAGTACACAACGCTCTAGTAAGTAAATAATATAAAATATTTAATACTATCATCGTGTAACAGATGTATTATATATATATATATATTTTTTTTTATTGATCTTGAGCCGGGAAACTAAGGCCATTAGCTATTTTTAGTTTTGTTTGTAGGTTTTAGTTGGTAGGAGGAGGAATACTTGTGTGTTTGTTTGGCAGAATTTTTGATTTAGGCATCAAATTTTGATTCAGGTATCCGCCATGCCCGGGTGTGGGATGGCGGCACTTGTTCTCCGGACACCGTGACTTGCCCGAAGAAAAATTCCGCCCATGGCCGAGGTATAGGACACCGTGACTTGCCCGAAGAAAAATTCCGCCCATGGCCGAGGTATAGAACCAGCGTCTGCAGCTTCACAACTGACGCCTTAGTCCACTCGGCCACTCCGTCCCCCGATATTATATTATATTATAATATGTGTTATATACAATATATTTGATTTCGTATATTATTATAGTACTTACGCATCGTGGCATTCAGAAATAAATATATTAGTTGTAATGGCACAAACCTAAATTTGTATTGATTTTTTCTGAGTATGAATTATCTAAAATAACGATTTATCTCAATACCTACGTCTTGATGGGCGCATCCAAAAAATGCAAGTGTGGGAGGCGAGTCAAGCACTCTTGACAACCGTTCATGGCTTCGCAAAAATATTATACATTATACTTACTATATTTAGGTAATTTTTATGGAATCACGGTCGATTTAGGAAAATTGTGTGAACATTCAATTTTACAGCAGTGTTCTACTATTATAATTATAGTGTTTTACTATATTTTTGTTTTTTTTTTTTTTTATTTCGTTAGTTGTGTTATGGAATTTAATATTATATTTACGCCTCCCTCCAACCCACGTCCGATTATCATTAATCTTACCTATTAAAATAACGTGATTACGTTCATTATTTAAATGGAAAAATATAATAGGTGTATAATTTATATATATAAATGACAAGCAGCACCCTGCGGTTCTCTCGAGAGGTACAAAAGAAATTACAACAAAGTTCACCCCGGGGCCATGCCAAAGTGCATTTAATAAGAGTAATTATCTCTCTTATTTTAATTAATCATTAAATAGCACGAGATATTATTATTTTTTTCTGAGAAATGCGAAAAAATAATTTTTAGAAAACGTTAAATTATTATTGCTGCTGCAAGTTGTATTATAATTTTTTACGGGTCACATTAAAATCATTATAAATTGCGAGTGATCGATAATCAATGAATTCGTACATCACTTTCCCATATAAATTTATTTTAAGCAGTTTCCCCTTTCACATAGAGCCATTCAGATATGATTTCTACAACATGACACACTTCAAGATTGTCTAGGTAGGTAGGTATAAGTACTATCCTAAAAAATGTAAGGGAAAAAAGGTGGCCTAGTGGATATTGCTCTACTGTACAGTGTATAAAGGTGACACCCTTATGAGGAATCTTAAAACAAAAAAGAATTGTGATAATAAATATATATTATGTATTTTTAATATTTTTAATATTTTTCAACTGTCATTGTAGCAATATATTAGGAGCCTTTTATTGAATTTTCTAGTTTTTTGACATAACAAATAAAATGTAATTGACATTTATAGAAAAAAAACTAAAAAAATTGGAAACTGAAATTTTAGTGTCCGTAAACAGCTCAAAAAAAGTCATCAAAATATTTTTAAATAAATTAATATTTATTATATATATAATATTATACTTATGTAAATATAATATAATTTAATATTTTTAAATATAATATACTATACAATTATTGAATAATCTATATAATTTAGAAATTTAGTTAGTCGGTATGAGTTTATTTATCTTTGTATGCAACTATTTAGTAAGTAATTACTTTTATTTTAATAATATAACAAGAAATAATGTATAAAATTCTTCAATTCTGTTTTGTATGCAAAAAAAAACCTTGAGGAAAGGTAAATCTCGATAAAAAAAATGATATTCTTCTGTTGGAGTGAAACATTTCAATACTATTTTTTATTTTTAAGTAATTAAAATTGAAAAGAATAAAATAATATTGTTGAATATTTTTAAAATTATTTAAAATTAATTAATTTTGTAAGTACTATAACATATAATAATATTCATTTAAAACGATAAAAATCATTATAACTATCCTAAAATAAATTATCGCAAAATATGAATATTACATAATATTTGATATAAAAAATCTTTTAAAATTATTATTGTAGTAAATATTACTAAATTTGTAAATAATTCCAAGCGACACGCAGTTTTTAATTAAAATTCTATCCCTATGTATTATAATACCATTATGATGACTTTGTATATTAAGAGTAAAATTTGATTAAACCGATTCAAAATAAAATATAAAATATAATATATTTAGATAAAATTGAGTTTTTTGCAATAAGATAATAGTATTATGTAATTACAAGACACAAATTAATAAATTTGTTCTTAAAAATATAGGTACTTTCAAAGTTTCAATAACTGCACCATCTGAATTTAGATACATGTTGAGGTAAATTAAAAAATTAAAAAATATATATAATACTAGCTGATCCCGTGCACTTCGTCGCTCTTTAAATGTATCAACTCAATATGGCTCAAACTTTGTTCAATTCGTTATTCAATATTCGGTGTATGGTGTTCAACATTTATCTTATCTTTTCCGTTGCACGGAATAAAAATTCTGAATCGCAGCAGTACATTATCAGGCCTAACCTGCGGTAGATCGCGGACCCCGTGCTGTTTGTACGGAAGTGTATGATTTAACTCTAAAGTATCAAAGTTATACCAAGTTTATTTTGATATAATACGGTGGATTAATATAAAAAAATTGGTTGCTCGTAAAAAATCACAACTCTTAAAAAAATTATGATTGTTGAACTCCTTTTGGGGTAACTTGCTGCGGTAATTGCAACTCAGCCACCCTGGTAGGCAATGTTCAATAATTTGATTTGATGCAATCTTGTACCTGATCTGCCCGAATAACCAATGGCAACCAATAAATAAATGCTAATTTCTAATGTAGACTGTAACCAATGGCAACTATTAATAAATAAAAATAAAATTTCCAATTTCCATCTTGAATCTCAATGTCCCTGTTTAAGCACCTATTTAAAATGCGAATTTTGAAAAATCCTTTCTTAGCGCACGTCTACATCATAATAGCTATCTGTATGCCAAATTTCAGCCAGATCCGTCCAATGGTTTGAGCTGTGCGTTGATAGCAGTCAATCAGCTTACTGTTTTATATATACAGATAGGTAGATGCCTATAGTGTATCTCGGTGGTTGGCCTCAATCATTAACGTGTTCTGAGGTCAAGCATCGGTTGACGTTGCTAGTTAACGGATGGGTGTCCACCCGATTTCTTAGTGCCGAATTATTGTACCACATACACGTGTTCCTCAACCAACAGTAACCATCCATTAAAGATAGCTAATGGCCATGATATGATTGAGCGCGATTCTTAAATTAAAAAAAATATTTTAATACAATCGAAACTGAAACCCAATGTTATAATATTAAAATATTTTAATTAATTAATTTGCATGGGAAGTGCTAAAATATCAAACATTCATTTTGAACTTTATATTTGTATTACTATGGTCTAAGACTTCTAAAATCTTATAGATGGCGTCAATTGTGTGTAATTCCACAAAATGAGCAATTTGTTATTAAAATAATAACGTCTAAAACTATTAAGATGCGATATCATAATAATTTTGTGCTTTAAAGAAACTGCAATCATAATAAAATTAATAAAATTACCAAACACTTTAAAAAAAAAAACAGAGTGGAAAATATTTAAGATTAATGCAAGTTGTTAATTGTCAATTAAAAAATTTTTCTTCATATTTTGGAGATCAGTAAACTTTATTATTGAGCTACTTAATCAATTTTTTCAAAATATCTGTTTAAAAATGTTTAACTAATATATACTGCCATAAAAAATATACGTTAAAATAACTAATCGTATTGCTTAAATTTGAAATATATTGTTTGTAATAATCCCAGAATTAAAAATAAAATAATTTATGCTGTCTTTTGTAGAGAGGTTACAATATAATAAGCAATATTTACTGTTCCACTGCGTTGGTCCCGTCAATATTTTTTTTAATTTAATATTTTTAAAACATGATATTATTATTTTAGATGCACTATATTTATAAACTGTTTAACATTTAATTTACCTGATCTGACCCGACTAGAAATGAAAATGTACTAAATCCTATAACAATGATTGAAATAAGCGAATTTTTGATTTATTTGTTGTGAATATATTAAAAGTTTAATAACTTATTTCTTTTAAGAATTCAAATAGTTATGTACATTTCAACGTAAGGCTGCAATGGGTAAGTAAACTCAGACAAATGCGCAAAAAAACTCTGTATAAATAATAATAAAATTGCGATAAGCATATTAAAAATGGTAATATCAGACAGCAATATTACAATACAAAAGCAACAAAAAGTTAAATGTTGATACTTTAAATTTAGAGAAATTAATGCACCTCGTTTATGTGCGTATTTATTACTATTATTATTATTATTATTATTTAATCATCTGAAAAAAAAGCAAGAAAAAATAGAATCGTCATTAATTAATACTCCTTCGAAGAACTTTTTGAGTGGGGAATATTGTCAACTAAAATATTTATATTACTGTAGCGGTACTTTGGAAATTGTTTTAAACCGTTTTTAACTTATGATCTAAACTACCAATCTGCACTGCAATAACATACCTAGGTAACAATATTTTAACGGTCGCACTACGCGACGGTAACTAAATCGATAAATCATTCTAAACGAAAAAACTTTAAGTCCCCATTAAAGGTAATTGTCAACCGGCAGTATTTGGTTTCGCAGAAGTAGTGGAAGCTCTATGAAGTGATTGATTTTTTTTGCTACCATAGGTACTAAGTATATTACTATATTACTAATTACTATACAGAATTAATTTTTCAAAATAGTCGGATAAATGCTACGCCGTTTATACCATGAACCTATCACATCCTTATACGAGTAGTATATATTTTGTATGTTCACAGCCAGCTTTTCAGTAAAAAAAATTGTTCAAGCGGGGAATGTCCCCTTGAAGCACTCCGATTTACCGCGTAACACAATACAAAGATTTCACACTGATTGTCTACCAAATTTCGTCTCACACAAAAATATTTGTCGTTTAATAAATTTTTTTGGTAAATCTTAAAACTGAAATAATTATTTCAAGTAAAAGAACACAAATTATTAAATCATAGTTGTTTTATTGTTATAAATAAATTCTTAATTATATTTACACGAGTTTTCTTACTTCTCTAGTAAAAGGTAGATATTCTACAATTATAGTCATCGATACTTCAAAACATCACGATTCAGTCACAGCCTCAGCAGTAGATGTTCAATTGGAAATTGAAGCTTCAGAATCGCTCACAGGTGTGACTACTTAGTACTTACTGTTTATTAATTCATGTTCGTATTGTAGAATATGTACCTTTTACTAGAGAAGTAAGGAAACTTGTGTAAATATAATTAAGAATTTATTTATAACAATGAAAAAACTATGATTTAATAATTTGTGTTCTTTTACTTGAAATAATTATTTCAGTTTTAAGATTTAATAAAAAAATTTAGTAAACGACAAATATTTTTGTGTGAGACGAAATTTGGTACCTACCTAGACAATCAATGTGAAATCTCTGTATTGTGTTACGCGGTAAATCGGAATGCTTCAAGGGGACATTCCCCTCTTGAACAATTTTTTTGCCTTGGAAAAGCTTACTGTGAACATACAACTACATACTACTTATACGGTATGTCGGTATTATAATATTATGTAGTACAACAATATGAAATTATATGATCATAATATTATTACATAATATTTACGGTTTGTTTTTGCCCTAAGCATATCATTAAACTATCGTATTATAAATAGAAAACTAAAATATCTTTGAATAGGGTGACAGCAGACCGTCACTACTCAGAATCGTTTTTTGTAAGAAATTTTTTATAAAATATTAAAATCTAACACATCCTTTACACTATTACAGTTACCTATTCAAAAAAGAGGTAAAAACCTACTAACAGCAGAGAGACTTCCTAAGTTTATTATTTTTTTTTTTTTGTATTTTGCAAACCGAGTGCATTGAAAATGTTATGCATCGGTACTATCGTACCTACTTATAGTTTTCTGGGAAACACACAGTCGTACTTAATACTTATAAATTCATTATGTTCACTATGATAATATGAATGGTGAAAATGTAATATGAAAAACTACCCTAAACTTAATATTCTACATAATAATATAACGTATAATCATCGTAAACCCGAGACTTTCACAAATAAACGATTGTCCGCGAGACTCACGGGAAAATAAATTGCTGTAGGTACGCAGTATATATATAATACAACGCACTACAAACATATACTCGTTATATAGTTCTGGTCCTTCCTGAATCGACCGGTCACGCATTTCTATTTGAACGGGCATATCCAGTCGTAAAAGTAATCTATTGTTACTATATATATAATATATAATAGCACATAGAACTCAGTAGTCTAATTGACGAAATGGCGGCAATCGTTGTTTTTATCGACGAAAATAGTTCCGGAACGGAAGGCATCTACAAACGCTCCCAAACACATAATAATATGCCATTAAACTTCATGTGCAGCTTTGCAATATAGAAAGTTGCAGAATTTCAGACCACGCAGTATACCGTGTCCATCAAAACATATCATTTAAAGTAAATCGAAAATAAATTACATCCAGTAATAGTTATCAATATAACGCATAAATATAAAGACTTAATTCATATTGAACAATTAGTAAGTAGACATGTTTTTTTTTAAAATGCATACGTGAATAACGACGTGTATTGGGTGATTCGCCAAGCAGAGGCACATCATAATTTCGTACACCGTTGATTTTAGGCATATACATAATATAACAATACCATACATCTATTACATGACTATGGTCCTAGGTATGCTATAAAAAATTAAACGTTAACCTACCTTCTACCACAAGCATTGTAAGAGTATTATAAAGATACACAGTTTGGTGTAGATAGTGATTTTTTGATCGTGTACTCGTACACCAGTCAATATTATGTCTGGAAATACAGTGCGTTTTGAAATGTTTAAAAACTTGAAGAATTGAAGAATATTAATTACATCATTAAATCGTAGACAATTAATATTAGGTGTAATATGTACGTTCTGAAACGCTAAAAAAAACTATTTCAAAGTTCACGATAAACAAATCACCATAATAACTCACCATGAATGAGCTTGATATAATTTTTGTGAACACAACCTCAAGTGTTCTACACGTGGTGATGGATTTTTCAAATTTGACATCCGTGTGAGCCAAATTCTCGTATTATAAAAGAGTGTGTACATAGGTACCGACAAGTGTACACATTTGTGCCTAACTGTGATTTCGTTGTGTTAAGTTATACTGTACGGGTAGATGAATTTTTTTTTACGATCGGCTTGTGTATAATAAAAATAACAATAATAGTACATCTATTCAACTCTACATCCGGTGGGGCTCGATTCGAAATTAAATGAATCCCTTTCTAAGAACTGTCGCAAGGCCACACAATTGCGTATTTTCCGTTAACTTAATAGAGAAATATTCGATAGTTTTAATTTGTTTCCCTCTTTGTTCTCAGTATTAGACTTTGAGTCAATTGCTGTAATAGCAGTAGTAATAATAATAATAATAGTTAACGTTACTTTATATTATATTAGCGAGTATTTTTTATCGAATTGTCCGGAGTGAAAAACACAATTCTTTAAAATCAGCATTTCGTAAAAGTCCAATCACGTCCACCATAGGTTTAGCTACTATTTAATACTCATATGAAATATATAATGCTAATAAATAATATACCAACTCGTACAAGGTTTAATTATTTCAAGTCAAACCATCACGGTTTGAGTGTTGTGTAGGTATATCTCGTTTTGAGTGCCCATGTGACGTGTAAAGATTGACAGCGTCTGATGTGCGTACGACGGATGTCAATATGTCATATTATTATTATTTCATTATTAAAATAAACAAAACACAATGCCATTGATAACAATTTACACATGATATAATAGTATGTTGTATATTTTATTTTATCAACGACATTAGATACCGAACCAACAACTACCGTGGTATAGCTGCCTGTATCCAAGAAATATTTTTATCATGTTTATTTTTTTATTTAAATGCCTAAAATAAAATCACACAAAACTGAAAGCACCAAAAAAACGGTCCCAAATTATTTTTAAAAAGGCTGGTCGTTGGTGTACAGGAAATGTTTACCATGGATAAAATAACCTATGATAATTTTACTCCAGGAAAAATGTTTACAGAAGTTGTAAAAGTATCCTAAGTTTAACCTCTGTGTTCGAAATGCACTAGGTTAATTTTTCTCCAAGGGATAAAAACTTTTGAGTTTTGAGGGTATTAGACTCTGTGACATAGGTACGAAAATACCCACGTCTAAAACATACACTGCAGGGTGTCAATTTAAGTCGGTTTTCATGGATATCAGTCAAAACATAATATAAAGATATCCATGTTCTAATATTATCCTATATTTTTTATCGAACTTGTACGACTACAGAAACCGGTGTAATTTTCAATCATTTAAACAAATAAATTATCACAGCATAATATAATGTGCATAATTCCATTACCTATATAGTAATGTGTTGTTTTGGTGTTAACAAAATCGTATTATACTATACAAATATTGAAGTAGATACCCCGAAAGTGAATGTCAAATACCACGTTTAATTATCATAATTTGTATTACTTGAAATTATATCAAATGCCACGTTTAACTATCATAATTTGTGTTACTTGATAAAATTTCAAATGGGTCCGAGTAATAATTGCAAACGGAGCATTACCTCTATGTTTTACGCCTAAAACGTGACTTTTCATGCTCGTTTATGGTAATTACTTGCAAATGTAGCCAACTTCGAAAATACCATACGCAATTAAACTGCCTTTGTATCTGCATAGTACGCAGCACGCCAAATTAGTATTAATTTAACAACAGTAAATAGGTATAATCATTATCGTATATAATCACATGGGGCATGACACTACACTGGTACCCCAAGGCCCCAAGTATTATAAAGCAGGTGCAATGATAAGCTGAACTTGGCAATGCTATTCCATTTTTATAATATTAAATTGTTTTATTGAATTCGTTTGATAGAAGATAACACAACTGAATAATTATACGTTATCACTTATACATTATAGCCGTGCGAGTGTGATTTGGACTAAAGACTACAATCCGATAAAAACATTTTTTCTTCTTTTAAATATTAATATTGTATTTTTGTTACCTATGCATATTGTAATATAGTGTTTATAAGATATAGATTCCTTTGAGAATTATTTTGACATTTGTATGCAATCAAATATAAAGAGATAGTGCACGCGAGTGGTTTTGAATATGACTTAATTTGTATTTACGACTATTGGATCAATGAAAGTTTGGCATCTGCTGAAATTTAATGGAAATACGCCAATTGGTATAAGTAAAATATAATAGGCCCAAAATGGTCCTTTGCGATTCACCTCGATTTGAATCGTACGCATTTGTATTAATTTTGCCTCGACACTGACAGTATACTATATTCTAATATTTTTTCAAGTTTTTCATCCTCGAGGAAATGCATGAAACCATAAATTGTGTATGAAAAGTAAATGCTGTTGAATTAAACAGCATGGTGCATCAAGCATGAGTATGATAATATAATAATAAATTGTGAA